>CM059427.1:104674970-104877470 GCA_030390025.1 Squalus acanthias | reverse complement strand
TGTAACCCCACTATTTAAAAAAGGTGGTAGAGAGAAAATGGGGAATTATAGACCAGTAAGCCTAACATCGGTAGTGGGGAAAATGCTAGAGTCCATTATAAAAGATGTAATAGCAGAGCACTTGGAAAACAGTGACAGGATCGGACAAAGTCAACATGGATTTACAAAAGGTAAATCATGCTTGACTAATCTACTGGAATTTTTTGAGGATGTAACTGGTAGAATAGATAAGGGAGAACCAGTGGATGTGGTGTATTTGGACTTTCAGTAGGCTTTCGATAAGGTCCCGCATGAGAGATTAGCGTGCAAAGTTAAAGCACACGGGATTGGGGGTAAGGTACTGTCTTGGATAGAAAACTGGCTGGCAGACAGGAAGCAAAGAGTTGGAATAAACGGGTCTTTTTCCGAGTGGCAGGCAGTGACTAGTGGGGTACCGCAGGGATCGGTGCTAGGACCCCAGTTATTCACAATATATATATATATGATCTAGACGAGGGAACTAGATGTAATATCTCCAAGTTTGCAGACGACACAAAGCTGGGTGGGCGTGTGTGCTGTGAGGAGGATGCAGAGAAACTCCAGTATGATTTGGACAGGTTGGGTGATTGGGCAGATGCATGGCAGATGCAGTATAATGTGGATAAATGCGAGGTTATCCACTTTGGTGGCAAAAACAGGAAGGCAGATTATTATCTGAACGGCAATAGATTGGGAAAAGGGGAAGCGCAACAAGACCTGGGTGTCCTTGTGCACTAGTCGCTGAAGGTAAGCATGCAGGTGCAGCAGGCGGTTAAGGCGGCAAATGGTATGTTGGCCTTCATAGCGAGAGGATTCAAGTACAGGAGCAAGGATGTCTTGCTGCAGTTGTACAGGGCCTTGGTGAGACCACACCTTGAGTATTGTGTGCAGTTTCGGTCGCCTTATCTGAGGAAGGATGTTCTTGCCATGGAAGGAGTGCAGCAAAGATTCACCAGACTGATACCTGGGATGGCAGGAATGACGTATGAAGAGAGATTGGGTCGATTGGGCTTGTATTCGCTAGAGTTTAGAAGAATGAGAGGGGATTTCATTGAAACTTATAAAATTCTAACAGGACTAGACGCAGGAAGGATGTTCCCGATGGCGGGAGAGTCCAGAACCAGGGGTCACAGTCTAAAGATAAGGGGTAAGCCATTTAGGACTGAGATGAGGAGGAATTTCTTCACCCAAAGAGTGGTGAACCTGTGGAATTCTCTACCACAGAAGACAGTTGAGTCCAATTCATTAAATATATTCAAGAAAGAGTTAGATATATTTCTTAAGGCTAAAGGGATCAAGGGATATGGGGAGAAAGCAGGGACAAGGTACTGAATTTGGATGATCAGCCATGATCGCATTGAATGGCGGAGCAGGCTCGAGGGGCCGAATGGCCTACTCCTGCTCCTATTTTCTATGTTTCTATGTAACAACAATAATTAATACTTTTTTTTTTTAAACTTAAGGTGTTGAATTACTGCTTGCAGGGTTCCGAAGTCGACATAGCTGAGAGTGTAGGTGAACTGCTTCCGGGAGACAGCAGCTGCCATTTTTCAGCAGGCTATTAGGACGCAAACAACAAATTCCAGTTTGATCCCATTTGGCCTCTGCTCAGTGTCTCTCCATAGCAACAGTATGAAAACCAGGAACACAGCCAAGTGGAGGTAGCAAATCTGGATTATTCTCTCTCTCTCTCTCTCTCTCTTCCTCCTCCTCCACCCCACCCTCAAAAAAAATAGCAATCTCACTCAGAGTAGCCACAAGATATGTGATGAAAAGAAAGAACTTGCATTTATATAGCGCCTTTCATGACCTCAGGACGTCCCAAATCATTTTACAGCCAATGAAGTACTTCTGAAATGTAGTCACTATTGCAATGTAGGAAACACGGTAGCCAATTTGCTCACAGCAAAGTCCCACAAACAGCAATGAGATAATGACCAGGTAATTTGTTTTAGTGGTGTTGGTTGAGGGATAAATTTTGTCCAGTACACTGGGAAGAAGTCCCCTGCTCTTCTTCAAAATAGTGCCGTGGGAACTTTTACATCGACCTGAGAGGGCAGTTTAACATTTCATCTGAAAAAAAGGCACCTCTGACAGTGTAGCACTCGCTCAGTACTGCACTGGAGTGTCAGCTTAGATTATGTGGCCAAATCTCTGGAGTGAAAAAAGAAAGTGCTACATTGTTACGATACATGATGCTCAGAGATTGGGATTACAGCTGATTGGAGGAAGCTTCACTTGCAGCTTGTCAACTGCATTACACCTGACCTGAGAGCATTTGGTGCTGACACAGGAAGCCTGAAAGCAGTAAAAAGTGTTTAATTCCCTAATGCTAACATCCTTCGCTTCATTGAGCACAAAAGTTCAACAATTTCTTTTTAAAAAAATATTGTGAGTGGGGACATAAACCAAATAACAATTAAAAAAAGATAGGTATCATTTCACAGTGTTAATTTCAAACTAAACACACTGTTATTCTAATTTTTGTCATAGTTCCAGTGTCTGGCAAGCAATAATTACCTGCTGTGAAATTTATTTGATTTAACCGCTGCGAATGATCAGCAAATAGTTCAGAATTTAGCACATTCAGAACACATGTATAAATAAGTCTATAGTTTAAATGAGGATGGAAAAGTGAACTTGCATTGCATCAGTGGAGTGGTGTAATGGTAGAAAGAAGGTGGGGGGCGGGGGGAGAGGGGTGGATAGAGAAGAGTTCTCCTCCACGATTCTCCCACACAGTGAATCAGCAAATGTCTCAATCGAAGTCAGATCATTGGGGAGATGGCAAGCAGAGGCGAGAGAGAAAACTGCAGGGTAAGTCAACACACACCACTGCTAATGGATAGCAATATAACCCAAGGTCGGTGAGCAGGTCATCTGGGGACACCAGCAGAGCTTAAAAAAAGAATGAGAGTGGGGGGGCGGGGGGGGGGTGGTAGGGGAGTACAAAACTACTTAAAACATCAGTAAGCGGCGAGACCACTGTGAAAAAGTATGCATCAGGTTCTCTCCTTACTGTTACATGCAAGATTTATCTAATTATGTTTACTGTATGTTCCCCTATTTTTCTTAAATTTTTCATTCAAAAAATTAAAGTAAAAGCACAAAAAACGCATTAAAAATAAATCAGTGTTTTTGTGCAATTTTTTTCCCTGTGCAAACACCGAGTCCCTCCACAAATTGCAGGGTTCAAAGTGTGCATGACATTAGGTGGCTTTCTCCTGTATGTAGGCGTAAAGTGTTTAATTCAAAGCAATGGAAGGCACTTTATTTTTGTAATTAAGTTATTGGCTCTGATGTACTGAAACCACTTTCTAGAGTACAAGGGATTACTGCCAACTTTACTTTCTTATGTTTAAACCATATGGGAGGGGACTGCAGTCTCATTCTGGTGCCAAACCGATCGCATAATTCCGCATTATTTCTCGAATTCCACTATGCAGAATGTAGGCAGCCATAGCTGAGTGGGTAGCACTCTCGCCTCGGAGTCAGAAGGTTGTTGCTTCAAGTCCCACTCTAGAGACCAGGCTGACACTCCGGTGCAGTACTGAGGGGGTGCTGCATTGTTGGAGGTGCCATCTTTCGGACAAGACGTTAAACCGAGGTCCCATCTGCCCTCTCGGGTGGGTGTAAAAGAGGAGGCTCCATGAACATCCCCATCCTCAATGATGGCGGAGCCCAGCACGTGAGTGCAAAAGACAAGGCTGAAGCGTTTGCAACCAACTTCAGCCAGAAGTGCCAAGTGGATGATCCATCTCAGTCTCCTCCTGAGGTCCCTACCATCACAGAAGCCAGTCTTAAACCAATTCAATTCACTCCACGTGATATCAAGAAACGGCTGCGTGCACTGGATACAGCAAAGACTATTGGCCCAATAACATCCCGGCTATCCTGCTGAAGACTTGTGCTCCAGAACGAGCTGTGCCTCTAGCTAAGCTGTTCCAGTACAGCTACAACACTGGCATCTACCTGACAATGTGGAAAACTGCCCAGGTATGTCCTGTCCACAAAAAACAGGACAAATCCAATCCAGCCAATTACCATCCCATCAGTCTACTCTCAATCATCAGCAAAGTGATGGAAGGTGTTGTCGACAGTGCTATCAAACAGCACTTACTGACCAATAACCTGCTCACTGATGCTCAGTTTTGGTTCCGCCAGAACCACTCGGCTCCAGACTTCATTACAGCCTTGGTCCAAACATGGACAAAAGAGCTGAATTGCAGAGGTGAGGTGAGAGTGACTGCCCTTGAAATCAAGGCAGCATTTGACAGAGTGTGGCATCAAGGAATCCTCGTAAAATTGAAGTCAATGGGAATCGGGAAAAACTCACCACTGGCTGGAGTCACACCTAGCACAACGGAAGATCATTGTGCTTGTTGGAGGCCAATCATCTCAGCCCCAGCACATCGCTGCAGGAGTTCCTCAGGGCAGTGTCCTAGGCCCAACCATCTTCAGCTGCTTCATCAATGACCTTCCCTCCAACATAAGGTCAGAAATGGGGATGTTCGCTGATGACTGCACAGTGTTCAGTTCTATTCGCAACTCCTCAGATAATGAAGCAGTCCATGTCTGCATGCAGCAAGACCTGGACGATATTCAGGCTTCGGCTGATAAGTGACAGGTAACATTCGCGCCACACAAGTGACAGGCAATGGCTATCTCCAACAAGAGAGCGTCTAACCACCGCCCTTTGACATTCAACGGCATTACCATCGCCGAATCCCCCACCATCAACATCCTGGAGGGGTCACCATCGACCAGAAACTTAACTGGACCAGCCACATAACTACTGTGGCAACAAGAGCAGGTCAGAGGCTGGGTATTCTGCGGTGAGTACACAAGTCAGGAATGTGATGGAATACTCTCCACTTGCCTGGATGAGTGCAGCTCCAACAACACTCAAGAAGCTCGACACCATCCAGGACAAAGCAGCCCGCTTGATTGGCACCCCACCATCACCTTAAACATTCACTCCCTCCGCTACCGGCGTACCGTGGCTGCAGTGTGTACCATCTACAAGATGCACTGCAGCAACTTGCCACAGCTTCTTCGACAGCACCTCCCAAACCCACGACCTCTACCACCTAGAAGGACATGGGCAGCAGGCGCATGGGAACACCATCACCTCCAAGTTCCCCTCCAAATCACACACCATCCTGACTTGGAAATATATCGCCGTTCCTTCATCGTCGCTGGGTCAAAATCCTGGAACTCCGTTCCTAACAGCACTATGGGAGTACCTTCACCACACGGACTGCAGTGGTTCAAGAAGGAGGCTCACCAGCACCTTCTCAAGGGCAATTAGGGATGGGCAATAAATGCCGGCGTTGTCGGCGACGCCCACATCCCAGGAACAATTTTTTTTTAAATGCAATCAGAACAGAGGGGGGGGGGGGGGGGGCGGGGCACAAGGACGCTCAGAGGTTGTGAAGCTTCTACTGCAACACATAAAGGAGTCTCAGCATCAGTACACTACAATACAGATGAGCGAATAACATATTTGCCTCTTAACTTTTTGAATATGTTTGATCACACAATGAATGACATGAGGAAGAATAACTTTGTAGCGTTAAGCCCACAAGGCGTGTGTGCTATATTAACACAGTCACACACGCGCGCGCGAAATATTCCAGGTTAATGACCTCTTAATCTCGTTTGGAAAGTAATCTGCGTTCCTTGGAACGCAACCAGGCGAATCCCATATCAACTATGCTGGTTCCCAATGTTGCAGGTACCCTGACAACTGCACAGCGATGGAGTGAGACAAATTCAGTGAGATGTCTTCAACACAGGAGTCAGGATTTGTCACTTACAATGCTCCCGAAAAGTTCAGGACAGCAATAACTTGCATTTATATAGCGCCTTTAACGTAGTAAAACGTCCCAAGGCGCTTCGCAGGAGCGTTAGGAGACAAAATTTGATAACGAGCCATATAAGGAAATATTCGGATAGGTGAGGTAGGTTTTAAGGAGCATCTTAAAGGAGGAGAGAGAGGTGTAGAGAGTTGGATAGGTTTAGGGCCTAGGCAGCTGAAGGCACGACCGCCAATGGTGGATCAATGAAAATGGGGGATGCACAAGAATTGGAGGAGCGCGGAGATCTCGGAGGGTTGTAGGGCTGGAGGAGGTTACAGAGATAGGGAGGGGTGAGGCCATGGGATGAAGATTTAAAAAAAATTGAGGCCTCTGGGGCGTAAAACTGAATTTACATTAGTAGAATATGTTAATCCTGGGGGAATCCATCCTTTTAATAAAAAAGGATGTTCAACTGATGTGATGTTCTATGTTCAAAAAATTTAATTTGGGTAACCGTTACTAGATAGTAAACAAGAGAATGCAATCCAAAAGCTGCAAGGACACATACTGATCACTGAACCTTTCTGTCATTAGTAATTTAGGCAAGCTATTTCCATTACAAGGGAAATCTTTTTCTGCAACATTTTCCACTGATGGAGATTATATTTTTTTCTCCACTGACAGCAAGAACAGCTTCAAACATTTAGCTATCTCACTAATTGATTTTTCTTAAAAAGCCCACAATTGGCTGTCTCTGCCTGTCCTTCCTCCTGGTTGTTTACAGAGATCGAAACAGATAAAGGCCTTCGGTGAGGGTCAGGGGTCGCATCAACCTCCTGACCTTTCATCAATGGGTCAGGACAAGAGGTCCCCCACAACATAAGAATGCACTGTTGTACAATGACACTATAAACACTGACAGATGTCAAAAAGCTGTAATGCACAGTAATTATTTATCAGTGTTGCAACCCCTGACACACAGAAACTGATGAACTCTGACTGAAGTGCAGATAAGCTCCACAAAATCAGTTTCTCTCAAAGCTGAATTGTCCCCTTTCACTGACACAAGACTGAGTTCTGCTCCAAATGACACAGATTTAATTAACTTTGTACAACTTTTGCCCAACACTCTCCCTTTCTCTTCTGAGGACAGTATCTCACACTGGGGGATGGCTCCATAGAAGCACGTAGCCCTCAGATACCTCACCCAAGTCACCAGTCTTCGCGTGAGCATCAACAGACTGCTGACCATCGTGAAAGGCACTATATATGCAAGTCTTTCTTTACTTTAGGCTCTCTCAAATGAAAAATGACCAGTAGATTCTGTGCTGTAAATTTTATGTTTTCTCATAACTATTGTTTCCCACACCTAGCATCATCCTGGAGAATCTGCACTCCCTGTGGCTTAAATAATGAACAAAATAAAGACTTATTTATACAGCATCTTTCACGACCCCAGGACCTCCCAAAGCGCTTTACAGCCAATGAGGTATCTTTTTGAAGCATAGCCACTGTTGTAATGCAGTAAACGTGGCAGCCAATTTGCGCACAGCAAGGTCCCACAAGATCCAGCAATGTGGTAATGACCAGATAATCTGTTTAGTGATGTTGGTTGAGGGATAAATAGTGGCCAGGACACCGGGGAGAACTCCCCTGCTCTTCTTCGCAATAGCGTCGCCGGAACTTACACATTCACTTCAGGGGGCAGATGGGGCCTCAGTTTAACGTCTCATCCGACAGTGCAGCGCTCCCTCAGTACTGCACTGAAGTGCCAGCCTGGATTTCGTGTTCAGGTCTCTGGAGTGGTACTTGAAACCACTTCTGACTCCGAGGTGAGAGTGCTACCCACTGAGCCCCGACTGCAAACCTCAGCAGTCTATTCAATCATACGTCCACACTTTTCTTCAGCAGGGATCACAAGTAAGCGATTTGGAACTGGGAACCCCAGATGAACTTTCCCTTCTCTAGCCCACAAGTGCCAGCCAACTGCAATGCCCACATTACTGCACCAACAGACTGGCTAACTCTGCACAGACCGGGAATCGAGCCTGGGCAGTTCAGCACAGTTGAGTCAGCCAACACTGGCTTCAGCAGCTGAATTGCAGAGGTAGGGAGAAATTTCTAATGCACAATCGCCAGGTCAGCACTTCCAAAGATCACGGCAGATGGAAAATCTAAACCAAGGATTTTTCAATAGCATTTTTTAAACCTTCAACCTTCATGTAGAGCAGCCTTGGGAGCATTTCTTCATCTGCAAGGTGGTGCAGATAAGAAAGTGGAATTATGAAATAGGAGCGAACTGGGTAACAGAAAATAAATAGACAACGACTTCTTGTTCTTACTTTTCCAGTGATAGCACACTAATAGAGCAGCCTAAACCTGCACCACTGCTCCGCACACCTGACATTAGCATTATCACGATACTGAGTCTGGGTCATCTGAACCCCCGACCCTTGAACTAAGAGGTAGGGGAGGGGGGGGCGGAAATCATTCAGCTGAGTGAATCAGAACTTCAATCCGGCTAAGTGAAGCTTGTTGGAATATTGCACCCAATCAACGCCGTTAGGGGCAACATGGCCTTTTTTTAAAAAGTGTCACGTCACAGGATTTGGTGTAAACATTTCACAGCAGTGTTTTTTCTTTTTAATTATGCACACACAGCAGGTCTGACGAAGGCGGACGAATAAAATCACAGATGGCGCCCAGCAGGTACCAGCTTTAGCTCCAAACTCAACTGCAATCACTCCAACATGTTCACCGCTTCCCAACAGACGTGACCTACCTCTTCACAGCAGTGACCAGAACCAGACTTCACATTACTCACGGCTCATTATTTCCCCCCTTTCACCTGGGGTTGCCAAGCCTCCAGGATTGTCCTGGAGTCTCCAGGAATGAAAGACTAATCTCCAGGACACTGCTGTGAGCAACCCCGGGAGAAAAATAGTAAGGGTGTTGAGAAAAAAGTTTTTTTTTAATTCTCTTTGAACACTTTCGTTTAGAAGTTATAAAAATATAGTAAATGGTGGCAGGGGAGGCATTTTGATTGGGTAGAGCAGTTGACAGCGGGAGGTCATGTGATGAAACCTCCAGGAACGTATCCAACCAGAGTTGGCAACCCTACATCCACCCCAAGGATTATACTTGCTGGAATAACAGCGCATACTTTGATGTTAATACTGCAGGTCTTACATCAGCATCCAGAGCGATCTGACCTGCTGAGTGTTTGCAGCATTCTCTGTTCTTTGTTTCAGGTTTCCAGTTTCTACAATCTTTGGCCTTTTTTTGTTATTTAGAGATAGGAGTCACTAAACGTGCTGGATATAAAAACAACAGAGTAGTGTGCAGGTGTGAGGTCACGGTACATATTGAAGTGAACATGAAACAGGCCTTCCTGTATATCCTCTAATCCTGAAGAAAGATTTGCATTTATATAGCGCCTTTCACAACCTCACGACATCCCAAAGTGCTTTACAGCCGATGATGTACTTTTTTGACGTTTAGTCACTGTTGTATTGTAGAAAAGGTGGCAGCCAATTTGCACACAGCAAGGTCCCACGAAGAGCAATGTGATTTTTTAAATTCGTATATGGGATGTGGGCGTCGCTGGCAAGGCCAGCATTTATTGCCCATCCCTAATTGCCCTTGAGAAGGTGGTGGTGAGCCGCCTTCTTGAACCGCTGCAGTCCGTGTGGTGAAGGTGCTCCTACAGTGCCGTTAGGGAGGGAGCTCCAGGATTTTGACCCAGCGACGATTAAGTAACGCCGATATACTTCAAAGTCAGGATGGTGTGCGACTTGGAAGGGAACTTGCAGATGATGGTGTTCCCATGCGCCTGCTGCCCTTGACCTTCTACGTGGAAGAGGTCGCGGGTTTGGGAGGTGCTGCCGAAGAATCCTTGGCGAGTTGCTGCAGTGCATCTTGTAGATGGTACACACTGCAGCCACGGTATGCCGGATTATGAACAGATAATCTGTTTTAGTGATGTTGGTTGAGGGACATATATTGGCCAGGACACCGGGGAGAACGCCCCTGCTCCTCTTCAAAATAGTGCCATGGGATGTTTTACATCCACCCGAGAGGCAGACGGGGCCTCGGTTTAACATTCCATCTGAAAGACGGGACCTCCAAAAGTTCAGCGCTCCCTTAATATTGCACTGGAATGTCAGCCTAGATTTTGTGCTCAAGTCTCTGGAGTGGGATTTGAGCACACGGCCTTCTGACTCAGAGGCGAGACACCTGATGATCGGAAGGGCAAAAGTGAAAGGATTGCAGGTCTCAGAATCCCCTATTTTAATCTAACCTGCCCGTCGGGAAAGGGGCGGGTTCGGGTTGGTCACCCATTTTCACTGAAGTCAAATGGAGAGTAACCTCAGGCAAGGTGTAAAACAAGCGTCAGACCCAAAACTGCCTCGTTCTTGCCAAGTGGATTTGGTTAAAATTGGGGCTATAGTATTTTTGGTCCTTCATCCACCACATCAAAGGATGTGAATAGCAGGGAAGTCTCTCAGCCTTCAGCACTCCCGTTCCTCCCAACTCATGATTAATGGAACATCTACCAATGAAGCACACAAGTAGAATATGTTCCTCTGCTTTCTCCAATTTCTTCCCTACCATCACGCCCCACCCCCATTACTGAACTAAATACATTATTCTGCTTGTACCTTCAAGATTCCACTGAATGCACTGTCGGATGGGGCAGAGAAAACCAAAGTTATCAACCCAAGAACTATAAAACACTTCGTATATAAATTTGGTGTCATACACTGGTGGGACTCAATCTTCTAACTTAACCACATGCTCTATATCAGCTTTTATCCCCACTTCAAAGGGCCTCGTACAAGTCTTTGTCACCTTTCTGCTCCAACAACACTTCTGATGCTACAATGAACTCCTCAATCAGCATAGATTTCCTGTACTACTTAGAATCATAGAGCACAGAAGGCCATTAGGCCCATCGTGCTTGTGCTGGCTCTTTGAAAGAGCTATCCAATTAGACCCACTCCCCTGGTCTTTCCCTATAGTCCTGCAAACTTTTCCTTTTCAACGATATATCCAATTCCCTTTTGAAAGTTACTATTGAATCTACTTCCTCCACCCTTTCGGGCAGTAAATTCCTGATCATTATAACTCACTGCGTAAAAAGATTTCTCCTCATCGCGCCTCTGGTTCTTTTGCCAATTACTTTAAATCTGTGTTCTCTGTTTACTGACCTTCCAGTGGACATAGTTTCTCTCTATTAACTATCAAATCCCCTCAGGATTTTAAACACCTCTATTAAATCTCCCTTTAACCTTTCTCTGCTCAAAGGAGAATCCCAGTTTCTCTAGTCTCCCCGCGTGCTTAGTTGAACAAGATTAAAATAGCTGAGCTGGACTCCCAATATTATACGATGCAATTTCTAATTCAGCCACAATTTAAACAGCGTATGCATAAGAACGATTGGGCAACCCGATGATTAGAATAGCACACTGGAACACTCGAAGCTAGCCCAAACTAACCAAAAAATTTCTCCACTTTTGTTGTTGAAAGTAAAACTAGTTTTTTTTTTATATAACTGTCTTTCCTTCCACTCTCTTCAGCCCCTAACACTAGTTACTAGGTGGTGCTCCAACACACAGCATTACCATAATGAGCTTACTTAAAACTTAACCCAGCTTCCAGTGGTCAGGAGTTCAAGCACAAAACAGCCCATAATTTTGCACTAAATTGGCAGTTTCTTTCAGAGAGGCCACAAGGCTGGCTGGTGTGGGAAGTGAAAATATCACACAAGTTGAGGAAGAGAAATTATAAGGAGAAACTGTTTCCACTGGCAGGAGGGTCGGTAACCAGAGGTCACAGATTTATGATAATTGGGAAAAGAACCAGAGGGGAGATGAGGAGAATTTTTCTTTTTACATGATCTGGAATGTACTGCCTGGTGGAAGCAGATTCAATAGCAACTTTCAAATGGGAATTGGATATATACTTTAAAAGGAAACATTTGCAGGACAATGGAGAAAGAGCAGAGGAGTGGGACTAATTGGAGACCTCTTTCAAAGAGCCAGCACAAGTACAATGGACTGAATGGCCGCCTTCTGTGCTGTATGATTCTGATTTTGGGTTAGGATTGCATGGAAAGCTTTTCTCTGTAACTAACAAGCTCCTGAAAAAAAAAATTCAAAATGCAGCAATTTCTAAATATGAATCAATGTTTACTGTCAATGGTTAAAGGTGCCCAATTGGAATAGCTTGCTTCACTTTTCTTCTTGAGTACCAGCCAGAGCAGGATGTTGATGGTGCTATTTAGATAAGTGCTTTGTATCTGTCATGATTGAGGGCCTTTTATTTATGTATTTACTTATATTTTGCTCGTTGTGATTCTTGGCATGATTACGATCACACATTGGGAAATTCTACACAGATCTGAGCACTCACATACTGGCATGGCTCCAGTCAACAGTGCGGTCAGCATTACTGCAGATTCCATGCAAATCACAGGCCAGTCAATAACTAGAGTATTTGCATATGGTAGGGAGTTGTGAATACAGCAGGGACTGTATTCCATTCAATCATCTTAGGGGGGTCAGAGGAATTTTGCAATATTTTGTTCTACCCCTGTATTGGCCAATGGTTTTATCATAAAAGACAGACTTGTATTTACATAGTGCCTTCCATGACCTCAGGACATCCCAAAGTGCTTTACATCCAATGAAGTACTTTTTTTTTTGAAGTGTAGTCACATTTGTAATGTAGGAAACACAGCAGCCAATTTGCACACAGCAAGCTCCCACAAACAGCAATGAAGTAAATAACCAGTACTCCCTCAGTGTGCTCAAGTCTCTGGAGTAGGGCTTGAACCCACAACCTTCTGACTCAAAGGCGAGAGTGCTACCCACTGAGCCAGGTGTTCTTTTGCCTCTCCCAAGAGACTACCTGGCTGCTGGTGGGAGGTCATGATGCTTAGCTGCATTGTGACTGTTTGGCACAGGCTTGATGGACCAGCAGGTATTTGCTTGTCTGTCAGTTCTCATGTTTGAATGAGGTACCAAGACCTGATGAGATGATGAGTGAAATATTAAGGCACCCTCCCTCATGGTATGTATTCTAAATCCTGCACTGTGGAGTATTCACCTTATACCAAATGAGTTTAGGGAATAAAAAAACACAGAAGAACAAACCAGATAATCTGTTTTTGGTAGCGTTGATTGAGGGATAAATATTGGCCAGGACACCAGGAGAACTCCCCTGCTCCTCTTCAAATAGTGCCGAGGGACCTTTTACATCAGATTTACTGTTTCAGCCAAAAGATGGCACCTCTGACAATGCAGCACCACTTCAATACTGCATTGAAGTGTCAGCCCAGATTATGTGTTCAATTCCCTGGAGTGGGCCTTGAAGCCATGAACTTCTAACTCGGTGACGAGAGTGCTACCACTGGGAAAGCTGTCGAATGTTTTAATTTGGAATAAGTGACCATTGCTGTTATGCTAAATTATGTTATATCCCAAAATGATCAGAAGAAAACTATGTCTATAAGTGCTGTGCAAGCTAATGACCATTTTCTCTACAGTTCAATTTATTGCTCACTTATAGCGATCATGCTTCCCTGTTCTAAAACTTTCATCGTAAGTGCTCATCCCAACACTTCAGGAGTTCTAGGACCATTTTTCCAAATGTTGTGTTCCCGGGCCCCAGGATTAATTCTTCAATGGGGAGCATGAGCTATACCGCAAAAACAAAGTAACTTTAATGCTATGAAAGCGGCTCCACAAACCACAGGGCAGATGGAATATAATGTGGATTAATGTGAAGTTATCCACTTTGGTAGAAAAAACAGAAAGGCAGAGTATTTCCTAAATGGTGAAAGATTGGGGAATGCAGATGCTCAAAGGGACCTGGGTGTCCTTGTGCATGAGTCACTGAAAGTGAATGTGCAGGTGCAGCAAGCCATTAGGAAGGCAAATGGTATGCTGGCCTTCACTACAAGAGGATTTGAGTACAGGAGTAAAGAAGTCTTACTCCAATTATATAGGGACTTGGCGAGACCACACCTGGAGTACTGTGTACAATTTTGGTCTCCTTACCTAAGGAAGGATATACTTGCCATAGAGGGAGTGCAACGAAGGTTCACGAGATTGATTCCTGGGATGGCGGGACTGTCGTATGAGAAGAGATTGAGTAAACTAGGCCTGTATTCTCTTGAATTCAGAAGAATGAGAGGGGATCTCATTGAAGCATACAAAATTATTACAGGGCTTGACAGGGTGAATGCTGGGAGAATGTTTCCCTTGGTTGGGGAGTCTAGAACCAGGGGCCACAGCCTCAGGATAAAGGGTAGGCCATTCAGGACTGAGATGAGAAGAAATTTCTTCACAGAGGGTGGTGAATCTTTGGAATTCTCTACCCCAGAGGACTGTGGAGACTCAGTCATTGGGTATATTCAAAACAGAAGTCGATAGATTTCTGACTAGTAAGGACATCAAGAGATATGGCGATAGGGCTGGTGAATGGAGTTGAGGCAGAAGATCAGCTATGATCTCATTGAATAGCGAAGCAGGCTTGAAGGGCCGAATGGCCTACTCCTGCTCCTATTTCTTATGTTCTTATATATGCAACAACCCTTTGTGCATGTCAGCAGACAAGTAGCCTTGTTAATGAATGAGAATGTGGATCTGACCCCAGTGGCCAGCACTGATGTGAACTGCTCAATGTTTCCGAATAAGACCCTAATAGGAAATGGTAAAATTATAATTTAGTGGTGGTGCCACTAAATGGAGTCCGACATGACTCGGATGTATTCACCTATTGGCTGACACTCCAGTACAGAAGTGAGGGAGTACGGCACTGTCGAAGGGGACGTCTTTCAGATGAAATGTCTGCTCCCTCAGGTGGATTTAAAAGATGTTGTGGCACTATTTCAAAGAGGAGCAGGGGAGTTCTCCCCGGTGTCCTGGCCAATATTTATCCCTCAACCAACACCTAAAAACAAATTATTTGGTCATCATTACATTGTGTTTGTGGGACCTTGCTGTGTGCAAATTGGCTGCCGTGTTTCCTACATTACAACAGTGACTACACTTCAAAAAGTACTTCATTGGCTGTAAAGCGCCTTGGGACGCCCTGGCAAGTCTTTCTTTCCATCATATCCACTTTCAATTTGAGCCATGCTTGGAAAGGGATGGGGTGGGGAGGAGAAAGAGAATATGCACCAGACCACTTGTACAAACTTTCTGCCTTTGAGTCAAAGAGAAACAAAGGACCAAGAAACGTTGTCACTCTTGCCACCAGTGACGCACGTCCCAAAAAAAAATCCAAATTGGGCCTCATTGGATGAACCTTTTTTAAAAGAAAAAATGTTATAAAGAAATGCATCTTTAAAGTCCCTGTATAGTGGTTTAATTGTAAATAAAACACTAACTAATGAATACAAGCTTCCCTGATGGGTCACCAAGATTGTGCAGTGAAAGTTTATCCTCTTTTCTCCAATGCTTACCATCATAGATGGGCTCCCTTTGCTAAGATACTGCTCATCTCCCTTTCAAAACTATCAAGTTTCTCCTCAAAATCCCACCCTTAGAGGCACCCCACCCCCCGCCCACACACACTTACCAACTGCTATCCCATAACTACCCTTTCTTTTCTCTCAAAAAAGTCTTGACCACATTGTTGCCATCCAACTCTCAAAATTCCCTCTTCGAATCCAAGAATCTAGTTTCCACCCGCCCACAGCAACAAATCACGAATGGCATCCTCTGTGACTGCATCCCCTCATTCTCCAATACAAGCTTGCCTCCTGCACCGGTGAGCAGTCCAACCCCTAACTTGACTATTCCCTTACTACTAATATGCCTCTAGAAAGCCTGTTTATAATCGCTTTAGCACCTTTTGTTAATTCTCTTCCATGTCTCCCCATTAGCCTTTCTAATATCCTTTTTGTAATTTTCTTATATTCCTCTTCGTTTTCTTTATTCATGGCCCTGTAAATGTTAATTGTGTTTTTCAAGCTTTAAATTTGATCACATCTCCCTATAAGGCACGATGGGCCGAATGGTCTTCTTTAATGCTGTAAAAAAGTTCTCCGATTTCTCCATGGCACCCCAACCTTCAATACATTCCTTTTTTTTCCCCTCACTGAAATATATTTATTTTGTATGTTCCCCTACCATCTCATGTTTGAGTATTTCTCATTGCTGATCTATGGTTCCAATTGCCAATTTTTCCTTCCATTTAATCTGAGCAAGGTCCCTTTTTATCTCTCTATAATTTAATGAATCAGAGCAAGTACATGGTATAAAGGTAGAGAGTCATTTGGGAAACCATGACCCCCACCCCCGCATAACTGGTTCAGCGTAAGAATAAAAAATAAAAGCCCAAGGATAAAGCGCGCTCGAGTTGAAAAAGGCACCTGGAACCAGGTCAATAAGTGCTTCCTTCTCTTTCCCCCCACCCCCCAGAGTAGCAACATATTAATTGAGAACAAGTCCTGAACGCATACAATATAAAAAAAATCCTCTTTCGCACCACAAATATTTTCCTTACTACAGATTATGTTCTGATAATTTAAATATCTTACAATTGTGACTTTAACATTATGCCACTCTAATTTGTCTAGAATTTTTATCCTTTGTTTACTTTCTATTGTTCAGTGGTCTATCATATATGCCGAACAAAGTGATTGATCCATCGCCATCACTCAGCGCAATCCAAAAAGGTTGTGTGTGGATCTGCCTGCCTTCACCTCTAGCTCACTCCCTCTGCTGGTGAAACCATAATCTATGCTCTTAATTGTTAAATCAAGACTCAACATCTCAAGCACCTTCCTTGCCCAAGTGTGAACTCGCTGTTGGAGTCAGTGGGTTAGATGACTGAGCGAATTCCTTCCCGGGGCAGGCAAACGGCCCCGGTGTGAACTCGCTGGTGATTCAGCAGGTGGGATGAGTGAGAGAATCCCCTCAGCCCCTTCCCACACCAATTCCAACCTGTCCAAATTCTAACTCTCCCACACTAAATCCCACGCACCTTCACTGGCTTTCTATCTCAAATCACGGGCTTCAAAATACTTTCCATTGTTTAAAAATCTCTATATGGCCTCACCCCCTCCAGCTCTATGTCCCAGCCTGCACCCTAAGGTCCTTCAATCACCGCCTGGTGTGTATCTCTTGGTGGTGGACCTTTCAAACTTCTACATCTTCAGCTCTGGAACTCCCTGCCTATACCTCTACCATGCGCCTTCCTCCCCTCTCCATCAGCTGCATAAAATTTACATTTCGATTCAAAACTTCAATGCAAATTGGTCAAAATTATAGATGCTAACAAATTAATGGGCAGTAGAGTCTGATGGGGGGCGATTTTGCCAACCCTGGGGAGGCGGGACTGCCGGGAAAATGGCAGAATCTGGGGGCGGGTACCCATCCCACCCCCGTGCCATCTTCCCAGGAGGCGGGTACCCGACCCGCGCCGGGTCCCGTCACCTCGAGGCAGGAAGGGAATTAGTGCCAATTAACTGCCTGTTAACAGGTAGTTTTTTGGAGAATCCCCATTTTGAGCCCTGAAGTGTGGGCTTCCCGACGGCTCCGAACCTCGCCAGGGTCAGCAAGGCGGGCCGTCGGTCTGCGGGGCCGAGATGTCCAGTGTTCAGGTGAATGATGGGTGCATGTGTGCAGAGGTAAGTGTGTGGGGTGAGTGTAAAGTGTTTTAATAAGTTTTACTTAACTTTACTTCTTCCTGCAGGCTTCCTCCCTTCAGGTCTCGGGAGCCCCTCAGCTCACCGGCACAGAATGCAGAATGGCCGCTGAACTGTCAAAAGCTGCAGCCTTCTGCTTTCTGCTCAGGAAAGCTCTCTAAATGAGTCTGAGTAGAAGGACTCAAGTTAGAAGACAGATCATCAGTGTTTGACAGCTTCACAGAGCTGTCAAACGATGACATTTCATCTGTCAAAAGCTCTTGACAGATGAAACGTCACTCGCTGAGGTCACCTGCAACCGGCTTTCCCTTAATTGGCCTGCTAAGCCCGCTGGGCGGGCTTAACAAGGTCAATCAAGGGAAAATAGCATGGGTTGGCCACAAGTCGATGGAGGCGGGACTAAAACCCGACAAGTGGGAGTCCCGCCTCCAAAAGCTCCGCACTGACAAAATCTAGCCCCTGGAATGTGCAAGTGGGACGGGGGTGGGGGGTGGGGGGTGGGGGGCGGTGGAGGAAAACATTGCAGCTGAAATACCACATGCAGAAGTGTAAGGTGTTGCTCTAAGCAAAAAAATGGGTATTGAATTAGCTGAAATAGACCCAAGAGTGTTTGGAGACTCTGCATTTAACATATCCAGTCAATACAGAGCAGCAACCAAGAAAGCAAATGGAATACTAGACTATAATGCTAAATCAGTAGCATTGCCTTGCCCCTCCCTATCTCTAACTGCCTTCAACCCTACAACCACCCAGAGATCTCTGCGGTCCTCCAATTCTGGCCTCTTGTGCATCCCCGATTTTCATCGCTCCACCTTTGGCGGCCGTGCTTTCAGCTGCCTAGACCCTAATCTCTGGAATTCACTCCCTAAACATCTCCGCCTCCCTCCCCTCCTTAAAAACCCAACTCTTTGACCAACTGTCATTATGTGGCTCGATGTCAAATTTTGTCCGATTACGCTCCTGTGAAGTGCTTTGGGATGTTTTACTACATTAAAGGTGCTATATAAATGCAAGTCACTGCTGCTGTTGTTGAATACATAACAGCGCTCTGGTCAGACCACACTGTGTCCAACTTTAGTTACCAAAACACATGGGAAACATTTGAGCCCTGCTGACAGAGCACAGAAGAGCCACAAGGCTGAGTGCCAGCGTCAGAACTGAGTTACGAGAAAAGCCTGGAAAAACTTCAGCACTTCAGCCTTCAAAAGGAGGCCGCTGAAAGGGGACCTCATTGAGGTACACGCGATACTAAACGGTGTAGAAAAGGTAAATCCAGAACACCACTTCAAGTTAAATTACGACAGGGGGAGGGGGGCAGCAGTTCAAACTGGCGAAAAGCAGATTTAGGACTGATGCCAGGAAGTACATCACACAGCGTGTAATCAATACTTCGAATAGACTTCCAGTTAAACTGGTGGGAGACAAAACCGTGGAATTATTTAAAACACAATTAGGGTGTTGTATTTGGTGCGGTGTTGGGGGGGCGGGGGGGGGTGGGGGGAAAGAAAGATATGCATTTCTATAGCGCCTTTCCCAACATCAGAACATCCCAAAGTGCATTACAACCAATGAGTACTTTTTGAAATGTACTCACTGTTGTAATGTAGGAAACGCGACTGCCAATCAACGCACAGCAAGGGGAAAAAGATAAAAGACTGTTGATTTTTCTGGCAGGGTGGTCTTCTTCATCTGTATTGATTTGATAATATTCAAAAAGGGTTCCCACACGGTGAGGTATGTCTTGAATAGGGGTCCCCACGTGTGGTGCGTCTTGAATAGGGGTCCTCACGGTGAGGCGCCTCTTGAATAGGGGTCCCCGCGGCGAGGCGCCTCTTGAATAGGGGTCCCTGCAATGCGGTACATCTTGAATAGGGGTCCCCACGGTGAAGGTGCCTCAAATAGGGGTTCCCAGGGTGATAGTACCTCGAATATGGGTCCCGAAGGTGACGCACATCTTGAATAAGGGTCCCCACAGTATGGGTGCCTCTTGAACAGGGGTCCACATGGTTTCACTGCCTCTCTGATAGAGGTCACCGGTGGATACTGCCTCTTGAAATATTTTGTATCCTGCAACACGGTGACTATGTTTAAATGAGGTCATCCCAGGAGAACACTAAGCAGCGTAAAACAAGACCAAAGCTGCTGACACAGCTTTACAGATCACATAATCTTTTCATATTATTTTTCAGGTATGAAAGCCATATCTGTATCTAATGCACAGATATTATCCCCTAGAGGAAGCTTCATGGATTTTTAAAAAAAAATCCAGTTACAGTCACAGTATTCAGCACATGTCTCTCTGAGAGTTATAATTTTTCCTACTTTAATTTCTGGAATAATGGTCCCTGCTTATGCAGCGTTTTGCCTCTCATATTACAAACTGAAAATTTTTACAGCTCAGGATTGGCTAAAATGGAGCAGCGCCATCGTCTTCCAGATAGTTGTAGGTAAAGCCCCCTGGAAAATGGCAGCACAGCACAGAAACAGGCCATTCGGCCCAACAGGTTTGTGCTGGCGTTTATGCTCCACACGAGCCTCCTACCATCCAACTTCATCTAACCCTATCTGCATATCCTTCTATTCCTTTCTCCTTCGTGTGATTATCTAGCTTCCCCTTAAACGCATCTATGCTACTCGCCTCAACTACTCCCTGTGGTAGTGAGCTCCACATTCTAACCACTCTCTGGGTAAAAAGGTTTCTCCTGTATTCCCTATTGGATTTATTAGTGACTATCTTATATTTACGGCCTCTAGTTTTGATCTCCCCCACAAGTGGAAACATTTTTTCCACATCTACCCTATTAAATCCTTTCATTATCTTAAAGATCACCATCAGGTCATCCCTCAGCCTTCTCATTTCTAGAGAGAGAGCGCCTCATCCTGTTCAGCCTTTCCTGATGGGTATAACCTCTCAGTTCTGGCGTTATCCTTGTAAATCTTTTTTGCACCTTCTCCAGCACCTCTATCTTTTTTGTACTATGGAGACCAGAACTGTACACAGCAAGTGTGGTGTAACCAAGGCTCGATACAAGTTTAACATAACTTCTATTAGTTGGGCTTGAGTACGGCATCCTTTTTCTCTACCCACCCACACCCCCACCCCGCCCCCCTCCGAACCGGTAAAGAATAATTCCATTTACAGGCTGAACAGAAAGCTAAAACACCGTACAATACAACATATTGTAGTCGACAGCCTGAATGTTAGCCATTGTTCAGGCTCATTTCCCCCCCCCCCTTTGGCCACAGGAATGCATTTCCAGCATTCTGACCCTTTTAGACCACCTCACTTGTCTAAATGTAAGGATCATTTAAAAATTGGCAAAGCAAAATTTCGGACCAATACATATATAAAGAAAAAAATAACTTGTATATATTTATATCGCGCCTTTCACGACCTCAGGACATCCCAAAGTGCTTTATAGGCAAAATGAAGTACTTTTTTGTTTTGAAGTGTAGTCTAATAAAAAATTAAGCTACACGTACAAAAAAACAAAATATTAAGTCCACATGATTATAAGTAATCAGGTTTTTCCTCGCCCCACTCAAATTCAAAGGGGGTAAACATATTCTGTTGTTAAAAGTACATTAGCAGTTTCGTAAAATGAGCATCAGCAATGGTCTTGCGGTCTTGGGAGCCACAGCCTTACAACTTCTGCACATAACCAAGCCTTGTTCTGTAATGTAATCTTTCTGCAAAATAATTGAGATCTCCAGTGTTATTTTCTCTGACTGATTCCACTGTTCTTTTGCCTCGGGCTGTGAATATTTTCCTTCTTGTTCATCATGATCCTCAGCCTGGCTCCTTGCAATAAAGCATTGCCAGAAATGCCCAGAGCTTTATCACGTTTTTAAAAAATGGGCTCACTCTTTTCTTCTCCGCCCTCCCATTCTGTTATTGCTATGCCCACCAAAATCCCTCTGCTCCTTCTGTTTAGTTTATCTGATCGATAACTAGTATACTATACCAATTAATTAATTGCCATCATTATAATTTATTTATGGCATTGTTCCATTTGAAGAAGGCAGTTTTAAGGTCATGCAACTTCTGTGGAGGGGAAACAAAATGTTACAAAATTTTTCTTTTAAGATTTTGCCTTGGACGCATAGGTATGAACAATCCACAAGATCAGCCTCCATCTCCCAGGTTGGAATGTAGCACCATCAAGGAACATGAACCTCGCAGACAATATTAAAAGAAAAAAAGACTTGCATTCGGGACAATGACGTACTTTTGAAGTGTTGTAATGTAGGAAACACAGCAGCCAATTTGCAGAGACCAAGGTCCCACAAACAGCAACGTGATAATGACCAGTTAACGTGATGGGACTTCGGTTTAAAGACGGCATCTCAGACAGTGCAGCACTCCCTCAGTACTGCACTGGAGTGTCAGGTTCCTGGAGTGGGACTTGAATCCACAACCTTCTGTCTCACAGGTGAGAGGGCTACCAACTGAGCCACTCAGCTCCGTGCCAATTGGGCAATTCCAATCTATGCCCATCAACAAAGTCTTCTTCTTTTCCCCAGTTATCTTACAACAATCAGATGGAGTGTCTTTTAGTTCTGTTGTTACAAGAATTTCCCAAATAACTAGAAGGAAATCACAACTCAACTTTCAGATCACATGCTCTGCTTAACAAATCACCGAATGGGGCCTTAGCAGTAAACTATGCTATTCACGTCCATTAGTATTTTTTTTTAAAAAGAAATTAAACTTGTATACCTTAACTGAGGGAATTGCAAGCTAGGTCAAACAGAGTTCCATGCAACAGTGAGGCTCTCCATTAAGTGGGAAAGAGAAAGAGGTGGTAATTCAGCTATCATTATACCTAAATTGCACCTCTTGTCAATTGATCCCATATGAAGGAGAATGCAAAGTACCAATGAAAAATATCTCATTATACTGCAAGTATGGGTTATTTGCAGTTCATTCTGTAATTCTAAGTTCACACAACCTTTGTATATTATTGCTGCATACAAATTGGGGTATAAATGGAACTGCTAAGTTGGGTGTAGTTGGAGGCAGGAAAGTAATTCAACCCACACTATCAAGAAATACGTAACGATTTGTTCTTTGGGGAAAAGAGGCAAAGGAAATTTGCATTTATACAGCTTCTTACCATATCCAGAAATGTCCAAACATGCTTTACATACAATGAGTTATTTTGAAATCTAATTACAGTTATGTGGGCATTATTGTGGTAATTACTCCAGAGATCCTCACCACTTCATCAGCAATTCATAGGAACATAGAAAGATAGCCACACATCTTACGAAGAAAGTGGAAAAGGAAAAGAACCACTGATCTACTTAATGCTTCAGCCAAGGAACTCTTGCCTCAGAGTCAGAAGGTTGTTGGTTCAAGTCCCACTCCGAGACTTGAGCACAAAATCTGGGCTGACACTGCGGTGCAGTGCTGAGGGTCGGGTTGCCAACTCTGGTTCGACACATTCCTGGAGTTTTGATCATGTGACATTTGATCACATGGCATTTGCCCACTGTTTGCAAATGTTATTGCATTTACCTTAGTTGAGTGTCTTGGTATCACCAAGGCCCAAATGAAACTTCCTCCCCAGCTCCTGAAACTCTGCCTGCAGGACCTCAACCTTTTCCTTCCTACATCATTGGTTCCAACATGGACCACGTCTTCTGGCTGTTCCCCTTCCCCCCGCAATGGGAAACACCAAGTAAATACCACTGATTCAACAAAATCATCGATACAAGTAACTGCTAACTAAAGTTTACATACAATTTTATGACTTTTTACAATACCCAACAAGTTATAAAAATAAATAAATAAAACCAAAACCAAACCTAATTCAATTCACTGACTCCCACACTGCACCACTGAAGCCCAGCTGCAGGGAGGTGAGGCTCAGTCCTCAGAGAACAGCACCAAAGCTGCCCGACTCCCAGAACAGAACAGCACACATCACAGGCCGAAATGAACTCTCCCTCACTCCAGTTTATGTTTCTCTCTCTCCCTCTCCCCAGTTTGTGTTCCTCTCCCTCCCCAGTTTGTTTCTGTCCCTCTCCCCAGTTTGTGTTTCTCTTTCTTCCCTCCCCTGGGGGGCGGTGGGGGGACCAGCAAGGCCTAGACAATGCAGTTTGGTTGCAAGCCACAATAGCTGAGGAATTGTGCATGTGTGAACCGTACTTACAAGGACCATTTCTCCCGAGTCACAAGCAGCAGTGCCTGGGAGACCAATCGCCCATTCTGGTAGACTCCTGGCCTAAGCAGGAGGGTTAGGGTGTGCTGCACTGTCCAAGGTGCTGTCTTTCAGATGAGACGTTAAAAAGAGGCCCCGTCTGCCCTCTCAGGAGGATGTAAAAGATCCCATGGCACTATTTCGAAGAGGAGATGGGAAGTTCTCCCCAGTGTCTTGGCCAATACTTATCCCTCAACCAACATCGCTAAAATTTATTATCCGGTCATTAGCACATTGCTGTTTGTGGGGCCTTGCTGTGCGCAAATTGGTTGCCGTGTTTCCTACATTACAACAGTGACCATACTTCACTAGTACTTCATTGGCTGTGAAGCACTTTGGGATGTCCTGAGGTTGTGAAAGGTGCCTTATAAATGCAAGTCTGTCTTTCTTTGGGATTACATACCCACATTAGCCCCAGAAACAAGTAACGTAAAACACTGGAAACCGCGGCTGGTTCAGTTCTCCTCTCCTCCATTTTGCATAATCAACTTGGAGAGAGCAGTCTTAATTCCTTTAAATTTCCCATTTCTGCAAAGACTATCCTTAGCCGGACAGGATGGAATGTGGAGCCACTGGCAAACCCTTGTAGTGATTTTGGAGATTTTATTTTTCATTAACTTTTGTGCAGGGAAATTAATGTTCCTCCCACCACCACCCCACTTTTCAAATGTAATCGGGTGCAATTTCGATCAGATACAGTATAAAGCTTCCTTTATTGTGCTGCCATAGTATGCCTCAATTTTACAGAGCAACCTTATTCCAGACTGATTTCTTTTAACCGGTTATCTTGTTTAAAGCCAAATCATGTGTAGTTTTTGCACATCCGCTTGTACCAGTTAGAAACTGGATAGTGATTAGACTTCACTTCAGTTGGTAAGATAAGAGAGGTGACTATAGTCTCAACAGTATGGGCTGGCTCCAAAACCAGGTCCCGGAGACAAAAAGACTTAAAGGTATTAATCACTGTGCCACAGTAATTCTTTTTATAAAGTTATACACTCTGGCCGCAAGATTTTTTTTTTTTGCAGTCAGCTACAAATTAGATACCCGCAAACTTGCAGTAATGGCATCGCAATCAACCATTGGGTGTGACTGACATTGGGCATTGACAGTTGCTGTTTGCACCCAGGAAGAAATGGATCAAAAACTGAACAAAACTATCCAAACAAACCTTTCAGTGTACATTATAAACAACAGACACGCTGGAGCGATTTCAGAGCAGTAACACAACCTCTTGCGTTAAGACTGATGGTTATTAACCTCACTGCCTCCAGTCTTGTGACTGGTAGTGTCACCCAAATCCCTTGATTAAATTACTACCTTATAATTACTCCAATGCATCCATTATTCTCTTGGATTATTTTTAACTGTGTGGTCCGAATACTATAGGTCACAGACAGCAGTGCAGCACAGTAAATTCTTCTCTATTCTTGAAACAGACCAGAGCTCTCTTATCTAGATGTTTATCATCTGTCACTACTGACCATGGCAAACCCTTCGTACACAAAAGAGTGGCCACAAGAGAGGAAAGAAATAAGAATGAAAGATTTATTTATTTAAGAAGGACTGATAGTCAAGTGGGGGGTGGGGGGGGGGGGGTGCTTCGAATGCAGAGTATCTCTCCCTCCTTGTTCCTCATCTATCCAAGTTAATGAAAATAAACTAAACGTTAGATGGTTATGTTTTTTTTTTAACCAACACTGTGCCACAATCCTGAAGAGATTTAATGTTTCAGGGCAGGTGGAAGCCCTGACAATGCTAGGCCGAAGCTCAAGCTTCAGTGTGCAACCAGGAGCACAGAGGCCATCAGTCCCCACAAAGTAAGCATAGACATTCATTAGAATGAGCGGCCAACATCACTTCACGGCTCCCATCTGACTGGAAACAAACAGTAAGTTTCCTCGGGGGTGTATTGATAAAGTTGTTTCACCTAATTTTTTGCCCCCAAGTTGCTCTCTCCACTCTCAAAAGCAATGTCCTGTGCCAAGTTTGGTTCCACAGACACTGGCAGCCCCCCGTATCTGACCCACATGGCCATCCTTCCCCAGCGAGCAAAGACAGCAAGTCCCAGCAGGCTATTCAACAGTGGGGGTCTGATTCAATTCTTACCCAAAGTCTGCACATACATACTGCTGGTGGGGGTGGAGAGGGGGAAAGGGAGAGAAGTTGCTAAATAATGGAAACATGAACCCTAATACAGAATCAGCGAGGCCAAGTGTAGCCTAATTTGTTTTTAAATTCATAATTCGTAACAGGCAAGTGTACATTACAATAAAAGTACTTCTCCACACAATGCCATTTCCTTCTCAAGGAGAAAGGTATGTCACATTTTAAGCAGATATTGATATTTATTTCCCAACCCTTCTACCGATTCTCTTGCTACAAGCATTACTTGACCCTAAGCAACCTTTGTAGGATCCTTTGAGTAGAACAGGAGGCTGCATAGGCTTTTGGCTTGTGAATGATGATGTTAATTTAAACAATCTGGAGGACCGAGTTTAATGAAGACTGCAGAGTGTGAATTTGATGTTACTCATATGCCATCCACATTTACTTTCACCTAAGGAAGTTATGGTTTGTAGGGGCGGGGGGGGAGGGTGGTGGGGGGGGGGGCTGGGGAAAGGGGATAGAAATAAGTTTTTTCCAACAGATAGTTAAGCAGATCGGACTCAGATGTTCTGAACTTTCTCACACTCGCTCCGTGAACCAGAACTGGAGGAAAAAAACGTCCTTCTGTGAGAGGTAGCTCACTCTGATCGGGGGATTCAGTGCCACCGAAATGAATGTCAGGAAATTCATACTTAACTGGACCAGCCACAAATACTGTGGTTACAAGAGCAGGTCAGAGGCTGGGTATTCTGCGGCGAGTGTCTCACCTCCCGACTCCCCAAAGCCTTTCCACCATCTACAAGGCACAAGTAAGGAGTGTGATGGAATACTCTCCACTTGCCTGGATGACTGCAGCTCCAACAACACTCATGAAGCTCGACACCATCCAGGAAAAAGCAGCCCGCTTGATTGGCACCCCACCCACCATTTAAACATTCACTCCCTCCACCACCGGCACACCATGGCTGCGGTGTGTACCATCTACCAGATGCACTGCAGCAACTCGCCAAGGCTTCTTTGACAGCACCTCTCAAACCCGTGACCTCTACCACCTAGAAGGACAAGGGCAGCAGGCGCATGGGAACACCATCACCTGCAAGTTCCCCTCCAAGTCACACACCATCCTGACTTGGAAACATATCGCCTTCATTGTCACTGGGTCAAAATCCTGGAACTATCTCCCTAACAGCACTGTGGGAGTACCTTCACCACACGGACTGCAGCAGTTCAAGGCGGCGGCTCACCACCACCTTCTCAAGGGAAATTAGGGATGGGTAATAAATACTGGCCTTGCGAGCGACGCCACATCCCAGGAATGAATAAAAAACACACACATCACAAGCATGCTCTTAATTGGACCTGCTCTATAATGTGTAATGGAGAGCATGTTGGTCCCGGTGTAACACTATTACAGCCACAAGTGGACCTCATCACATAACACACGAACAATGAAGGCCAATCAGATCCAACAAAGTTCTGTTTATGCAATAGAAGAGCAACATTAGTTATTAACATTCCACCACCTTAAACATCCACTCCCTCCCCATCAGCACACTGTGGCTGCAGTGGGTACCATCTGGAAGGACAAGGGCAGCAGGCGTATGGGAACACCCATCAGTTCTCCTCCAAGTCACACACCATCCCAACTTGGACATATATCACCGCTATTCCTTCATCGTTGCTGGGTCAAAATCCTGGAACTCCCTATTTAACAGCACCGTGGAGTATCGTCACCACACGGACTGTAGCGGTTCAAAAAGGCAGCTCACCACCACCTTCTCAAGAGACACTAGGGATGGGCAATAAATGCTGGCCTTGCCAGCAACGCCCATATCCCAAGACTGAATTTTTAAAAAATGTAGAAACTGCTCTCCCGATGGCTCAGCTGGTTAAGCCAGCAACAAAACCAGAAGATCCCTGGTTATGCCGAGTTAGAGGATCTTAGCCAGGTCAGCGGTAAGAATATCAATTGACAACAAAAAAAAAGACATTTAAACAAAAAATTCCCCAGGGTTCCTGCTCCCGACCTGTATCCACAGTGAACCCTGCTGGAGAATGCACATGGGAGATATTGTGACTGGGCTCAGCTTGAAGACCTGCCCGCATGCCCCAGCACTCTAGAATTAGGAACATAGGAACAGGAGGAGGCCATTCAGCCTCTCGAGCCCGTTCCACTATTCAATTAGGTCATGTCTGATCTGTATCTTAACTCCATTCGTCCGACTTAATTCTGTATCCCTTAATACCCTTACCTAACAAAAATCTATCACTCTCAGTTTTGAAATTTTCAATTGACTCCCAGCCTCAACAGCTTTTTGGGAGTGTGCTCCAGATTTCCACTACCCTTTGTGTGAAGAAGTGCTTCCTGACATCACCCCTGAATGGCCTAGCCCTAATTTTAAGGTTATGCCCCCTTGTTCTGGACTCACCCACCAGAGGAAATAGTTTCTCTCTATCTACCCCTTTAATCATCCTAAACACCTCAATCAGATCACCCCTTAATCTTCTATACTCAGGGAAATACAAGCCTAGTCTATGCAACTTGTCCTCATAATTTAACCCTTTTAGCCCCAGTGCCTGCTGACACTTACTGCCTAGGCTCAAAGACTGGCTACTTGGACAGGAGGGTGGCCAGAATTATGAAACTGCAGGCACAAAATACTTTAAGAAAAAGAGGGAAAGTGGATGGGGGATAGAGAGAGAAATTAGGGAACAAAAAGCAGGAGGAAAGTAAGAAAAACCATTGTGGTAAAGGCAACAAAAAGACACAGGTCAGCTTATTACTTTTGTGCAACATTGCCAAGTACTGTACTTGTGAAACATAGTTTAGAGTTGAGTCTTTCATCATCTGCACATTTCACAGGCTGTAATTATTTTGAAGGGAGGTATTTTTATGCAACATGTCCATAAATATGACTTTATTGGAAGTGTTTCTTGCTGCATTAGTTATGCTCTGTTGCTTAACTGACATCATCATCTTTCTCTTTTAACCAAAATGCATTAAGCGTGACAGCAGGCTTGTGAAACCTGGCCACATGGTGCAAACAGGTAAAAAGCGCTCCTGAAAAAGTAATGATCACACTGCTGTGGAGGGCACAGTAATGATGCAAAAATAAAATCCTCCTATTTAAACCTGTAGGCTATCAATAGATATTTGTGTCAGATAATCGCCAGATCACTCAGCACCATGGATCTATATCTGCTCCCTTCTCTATCCTAATTTATGAAGTTTTATGCAAGCAAAACTGAATTCTCCACATTTAGGATTCCCCCTCTCCCTCCCCAAAATGAGCAAAACAAAAAAAAAGCTGAAACAGGTATCTGCAAAGTGCGACCATGATTTTCAACTTCTAGCACAACTTTCCCAGTCAGTTTCTCCTCTCACTGGTGCTTGGATCTTAATCAGTAACTTTCACTACTTCAGGATGTCCTGAACAGCCTTTACAGCCAGTTAAGTACTTTTGAAGTGCAGTCACTGCTGTAATGTAGGAAATGCGGCAGCCAATTTGCACACAGCAAGGTCCCACAAACAGCAATGTGATAATGGCCAGGTAACCTGTTTTAGTGATCATAGAATCATAGAATAGTACAGCACAGAAGGAGGCCATTCGGCCCATCGGGTCTACGCTGGCTCTTTCATAGAGCAATCCAGTTAGTCCCATTCCCCCGCTCTTTCCCCATATCCCTGCAATTTGTTCTCCTTCAAGTATTTATCCAATTCTCTGGGATTGGAAATTTGCTTTCCTTACACAACTTTGAGCTTCTCCGATGTGAAGTTCAGCGCAGTAATACGTGCAGACAGTGTGGATTAGAGGTCTATTGAGGGATGGAATTGTAATTATCTACCTTGATAGCATTTTTGTTAAATAGGATAGAAGAGAATCACAGAATCCCTACAGTGCAGATAGAGGCCATTTCGGCCCATCGAGCCGGCACCGACACATATCCCACCCTATCCCCGTAACCTCACGTATTTAATCTCCCCTAACACTAAGGGTCAATTTATCATAGCCAAATCAACCTAACCCGCACATCTTTGGACTGTGGGAGGAAACCGGAGTACCCGGAGGAAACCCACGCAGACACGGGGAGAATGTGCAAACTCCACACAGACAGTCACCCAAGGCCGGATTCGAACCCGGGTCCCTGGCGCTGTGAGGCAACAGTGCTAACCACTATGCCACCGTGCTGCAGAAGCAGTGGTGCCTTATTGTAAATCAGATCCCAGAGACTGAAGATGTGCATACTCGTTGAACAAATGTAACAAACTTTTCTAAAGGGTTGAATATGAACATTTTTTAGAATACAAAATATTTTCATGCTGGGAACTTGTGATGTTAGTTGAGAGTTAATATTGGCCAGGACATTTTCTTGCTCTTCTCCGAAATAGGGCAGTGGGATCTTTTACGTCCACCGGAGAAGCCAGACGGGGCTTCGATTCATTATCTCATCCGCAAGATGGCACCTCTGACAGTGCCGCGCTCTCTCAGTACAGCACTGGAGTATCAGCCTAGATTTTTTGCTCTGGAGTAGGACTTGATCTCACAACCTTCTGCCTTCTGACACAGAGGAGCGAGTGCTACCCACCGAGGCGCAGCTGACTCCTGTACCAGGAGCCTGTTTCGAAATGGCGGCAGCATGCTACCTCGCTCCACCAGCCTAACGCTGCGAGACATTTCCATCTGGTTACTGTAACAACTGCTCCTGCAGTCAGTAAGCGCTCAGCTCTGCCCTGTTCAGACACTTTCATTGCGATTTTAAACAGCAGACCAGGCACCGACTGCATAAACAGTTGTAATGGTGGCCAGCTGGGATCTTCCTTCAATGTTATATGGACAGAGAGAGGCAAAATACTAGCACCTACAAAAAGAAAACATCCTTGGCAACTGCCCCATGATTTCATAGAAACACACTGCCCAGAAGGAGGCCATTCAGCTCATCGTGCCTGTGCCGGCTCTTTGATAGAGTTTTCCAATTAGTCCACTCTCCAGCTATTTCCCCTTAGCCCTGGAAATGTTTCCTTTTTCAGTTTATATCCAATTCCCTTTTTGAAAGTTAAAATTGAATCTGGTTCTAACACCCTTCCAGATCATAACTCACTGTGTAAAAAAAATTCACATCTCCCATCTGGTTCTTTTGTCAATTACCTTAAATCCGTGTCCTCTGGTTACCGACCTTTCTGCCAGTGGAAACAGTTTCTCCTTATTTACTTCATCAAAACCCTTCACAATTTGTGGCAATCAAATCCCCTGCATTACTCGGATACTGATGCCATTATTTGGGATGCGCACTTTCAGCAGACTCTCCCTGAATAGCTGAGTACCATTAATATATTTGATGTCCAATTGTTAAAATAAATTTCCGGACACCAGCCCTTCTCCTTTGTTTTCTTCCATAGCATAGGCCTCTTTGTCTGTTCCTTTTGAACGTCAACATTCCCAGAACACTATTTGAAAAAGAGAGCGGGGAGTTCCACCACTGCCCTGGCCAACATCAATCCCGCAACATAAAAAAAAAACGATTAACTGATCATTCATCTCACATTGCTGTGCGTGAGATAATACAAGCGCAAAACAGTTACCACATTTACATACATAAAAGTCGGTCACTTAAAAAGTAATTAATTTCAGCATGACCAGTCGGTGAAAATGAAAGTATCATTAGATGTTTATAGAATTGCGCAATAATGGGATTAACCACAGGTAAAACTTCCAACCGAAAACTCTAGAATCTCTGAACACTTCACTCTGCTTTCTCCCCCACCCCCTACCTGAAGTAATTGATTTTTTTTTTTAAACTCCAGGATATCAATTTAACATTACAAACTAATTTCTCAGCAATGAGTGCTCCATTGATGACATTTTTATGGTCCCAATAGGACTCGAATTACAGTTCTGCACAGAATGGTTAATCATCTATGTCGATATTTATATCCGATATAATCTTCAAGCCTGTTTTTAATCAAATATTCTTCTGCATCTTTTCTTTTAATTAAAGGAATTAATTGGCATAGCAACAACTACTTTTGGTGAGAAGAAGCAACTCATCTTTCCCTCACTGACAGACAGACTGGAGCGAAGTACCCAAACTTGGTGGGTGGGGTGGAGTGCAGAAACCGCACTACAGTACCGTATGACCGCAAACCGCACTAGTTATGAAGAAGCCCCAAGCAATTAATCCACCTCACGACCCAAGTCACACTGACATAACAAAAACAAAACAAAAAACACCGTCACAGGCTCCAACATTGCATGAATTTGAAAGTTTGGATTTCAAAATAATTTCTGATCTCATTTCACATGAACTAATAAATATAGGTGTTACATATCTAACACTTCAGTAGGATATAGCAGCTGGGCTTATTTTTCTTGTGATAAAGACTCATTCACTGTTCCCTTATGAATATATTCAACTCATGATAATGATATAGCTTTACCCCTCCAGCACTGTGCATTTCGACTGCTTAACCGGTGAACAACAACAACTTGCATTTATATAGCGCCTTTAACGTAGTAAAACGTCCCAAGGTGCTTCACAGGAGTAGTATGAGACAAAAATTTGACACTGAGCCACATAAGGGGAAATTAGGGCAGATGAACAAGAAATTGCCTCGACTCACCAAGACCAAAGCTTGGATACCACCTGAATTTCACACTTTTAGCACCTGACTCCTCCTCTCCCTGGAACAGCTCCTTCAGACGGAGCCTGATGGTGCACGAAGTTGGTGCCCTATTTGACCCCGTGCACAGCGTCAAACCTTACAACCTAACCACCACCTCTACATCATCATCCTCCTTGGCTCTGAGTCAGAAGGTTGTGGGTTGAAGTCCCACTCCAGCCACTTGAACAACAAATCTAGGCCGACACTCCCAGTGCTGTGCTGAGGGAGAGCTGCGCTGTTGGAGGTGCCGGCTTTTGGATGAGACATTAAACTGAGGCCCTGTCTGCCCCATCAGGTGGACGGAGAAGATCCCAAGGCCAATATTTATCCCTCAAACAATACAGATTATCTGGTCATTATCACATTGCTGTCTGTGGGACCTTGCAGGGCACAAATTGGCTGCCACGTTTCCTACATTACAACAGTGACTACACTTCAAAAAGCACTTTGTTGGTTGTAAAGTGCAATTCTTCAGCATCACTCAAACGTTTATCATCGCCTTTCGTCACCTCTAGACTCGATTACTCCAATGCTCTCCTTGCCGGCCTCCTGTATACTGCCCTCCACCAACTGCAATTCGTCCCAAAGCTCTGCTACTCACATCCAGTGACAATTCCCATCACTCTTGTGCTCACTAACCTTTCCTGGCTTCCTGTCCCCCTATGCACCAATTTCAAGTCCTTGTTCCTTCACCTACAAATCCCTCCATGGCCAAACCCCTTCCTACTTCTACAAACCTCATCCAGTCCCATGTCCCTGCAAACCTTCCTCTCCCCTTCCAACTCTGGTCTCCTTTGCATCCATCCTCTCTCCACTTTACCGTCGGTGGCAGAGCCTACAGCCATTTCAACCAAACACCGTGGGGCACTCTATCTAAATCCCACTTCCCCTCCTTCAAAAGCCTCAATGGAATGTTGGTCTTTATCTCAAGGGGGCTGGAATACAAAGGGGTGGAAGCTATGTGACAGTTGTATAAAGCTCTGGTTAGACCCCATCTGTTCTGGGCATCACACCTCAAGAAGGATATATTGGCCTTGGAGGGGGCTCAGTGCAGATTCACCAGAATGATACCGGGGCTAAAAGGGTTAAATTAATGGGTTGCATAGACTGGGCTTGTATTCCCTTGAGTATCAAGGATTGAATGGTGATCTAATTGAGGTGTTTAAGATGATTAAAGGATTTGATAGGGTAGAGAGAGAGAGAGAAAATACATCCTCTGGTAAGCGAGTCCAGTACAAGGGGGCATAACCATAAAAGTGGAGCTAGGCCATTCAGGGGCGGAACAGACTCAGTAGTCTACTCTTGTTCCTATGTTCTGACCTCTTCAATCTCGCCTTCAGTCATCACACTTAATCCTCTTCCCACCACTGCTCAGTGACTGGTCATTTTCACCTCTGTGAAGCACTTTAGGACATTTTATCACCATAAAAGCACTATATGTGTGCAGGTAGGAGATGTAATAAAAACATTTGAACCCCGTACTTCCTTCCCCCAACCCCTCCCATCCTTTTACAGCAAGGTACAAAAGCACCTTTAGTAGTCCTCAAAAAGGAAGTGCGCAACAAATGAAGGCACTTCAGAAGAAAAAAAAACAGCTGAAAGTCTGGCAGATTGAAAAGAAAGCCTATTTGATGCATTTTACAAATTATACAGCAGCAAACTGTATACTTAGACGCACAAAATACACATCAATGCACCAGAAAAATAAGGAAATTAGGAAAAAAATGTTAAGAAAATAATACGCTCTTCCAAAATTCTAAGGCACAGCATGTTGACACTCAGGAAACCATTAAGAAATTAAATGTTCTTCAAAAAAAAGAATGCAGGGAGTGTTTTGGCCAAACGTATTTAACTTAGGGCCCCATTCATTCCCATTTACAACACTTATCAAATTACAAGGTTGGGCTCTTTATGCACCAATCAATGTTTCAAATTTTCAACTGAAAATCTGTACTTAGAAAGTTGACGGAGCTGTAATAGGACAGTTATTTCAGTAGCTCGCATTTACACTGCATTGAACAATATTTCAACTGAGGATTTGAACTACTATAGCATGCCTCAAGAGGAGCCAAAACATGTCTCAGAGGCACATGAGTAAGGTCTCGATGAAACGTGAAACATAATTGGGACAATTAGGGTTTTCAAAAAAATATTTTTTGCTTCATATATATTCTGATCTACATGTTTTGAAATGGTTCCAGCAAAGTACTGAGCTAACCCATGTCATGTGCATCTTTTGTCTTTGATCACTAACCCATAAAAACTGCATGCATCATAACTGCTACTCAACAACTGAGTGCTCTGCATACCAGCATGTTCAACACATCTAAAGCCTCCCGTACCGGTTCTCTCCACTCACTCCCCGCCTGATCTTAATCTTGTTCTCCTTTATCTCAAACTTCCATTGGTTCACCCAAGGTCTTCCCTCTCTCCTCCTCCTTCCCCCATGGGAATTACTAGTTTAAGGTAGCTTAATACTCTTCCCGGCATCGACTGCCAGTGCCCCTAGCCAGAGGAAGGCATCCATAACAGTTCTAAACCAAATCTACTACATGTATTAAAATGCCGTAGGACACTCACTTTTTTGGGGTGGGGAAAAAAAAGAGAGGAATTTTCTTCGTTTCCTATTCATAAATAAGGTTTCCAACTTTGGTTGCATGTATTCCTGGAGGATGATTCTTGACCGTCAGTCAAAACAACCTTTTTCCCCCCATTTTCAATATTTTTATAACTAATGAACAAAGTGTTCAAAAGAATTTTTTGTTTTGTTTTAAAACTGCAGTTTTTTAATGCCCCTATGATTTTTCTCCTGGATTGCTCGCAGCAGTTTCCTGGAGATTAGTCTTCAATTCAAGGCGATAAAAATGGAGAGTTGGCAGTGCTGTTCAGAAATGTGACACCAACTATTTTGCTACACATAATTAACAGAGGAAGCCCTTTGGGGTGATCATCCTTCCTTTTGGAGATGCACCATCCGCAGCTTGGCATCCTTGCAAACAACAAATCAAGCACTTCTTGTGCAGAGCGATACCAGTAGAAGCTCATCTATCAGTCTGCAGCACATCGCATCACAGTAACAATTCACTGGCTTGCGCTGCTGAGCTGGTTTAATATTTAAACTCAATTTTAAAATTCTCATCCTTGTTTTCAAATCCCCCCATGGCCTCTCCCCTCTCCATCTCTGTAGCCTCCTCCAGCTCTACAACACTCAAAGATCTCGGCACTCCTCCAATCTAGTCTCTTGCGCATCCCTGATTTTGATCACCCTACCATTGGCAGCCGTGCCTTCAGCTGCCGAGGTCCTAAGCTCTGGAATTCCCTTCCTAAACCTCTCCCTCCTCCTTCAAGATGCTCCTTAAAACCTACTTCTTTGCCCAAGCTTTTGGTCACCTGTCCTAATATCTCCATGTGGCTCGGTGTCAAATTTTGATAGATAATGCTCCTGTGAAGCGCCTTGGGACATTTTACAACTTTTTTTTTAATTCGTTTATGGGATGTGGGCGTCGCTGGCAAGGCCAGCATTTATTGCCCATCCCTAATTGCCCTTGAGAAGGTGGTGGTGAGCCGACTTCTTGAACCGCTGCAGTCCGTGTGGTGAAGGTACTCCCACAGTGCTGTTAGGGAGGGAGTTCAGGATTTTGACCCAGCAACGATGAAGGATCGGTGATATATTTCCAAGTCAGGATGGTGTGTGACTTGGAGAGGAACTTGGAGGTGGTGGTGTTCCCATGCGCCTGCTGCCCTTGTCCTTCTAGGTGGAAGAGGTCGTGGGTTTGGGAGGTGATGCCGAAGAAGCCTTGGTGAGTTGCTGCAGTGCATCTTGTAGATGGTACACACTGCAGCCACGGTACGCCGGTGGTGGAGGGAGTGAATGTTTAAGGTGGTGAATGGGGAACCAATCAAGCGGGCTGCTTTGTCCTGGATGGTGTCGAGCTTCATGAGTGTTGTTGGAGCTGCACTCATCCAGGCAAGTGGAGAGTATTCCATCACACTCCTTACTTGTGCTTTGTAGATGGTGGAAAGGCTTTGGGGAGTCAGGAGGTAAGACACTCGCTGCAGAATACCTAGCCTCTGACCTGCTCTTGTAGCCACAGTATTTATGTGGCTGGTCCAGTTAAGTTTCTGGTCAATGGTGACCCCCAGGATGTTGGTGGTGGATTCGGCGATGGTAATGCCATTGAATGTCAAGGGGCGGTGGTTAGACTCTCGCTTGTTGGAGATAGTCATTGCCTGGCACTTTTCTGTGGCGTGAATGTTACCTACCACTTATCAGCCCAAGGCTGAACGTCGTCCAGGTCTTGTTGCATGCGGGCATGGACTGCTTCATTATCTGAGGAGTTGTGAATGGCACTGAACACTGTATAGTCATCAGCGAACATCCTCATTTCTTAACTTATGTTGGAGGGAAGGTCATTGATGAAGCAGCTGAAGATGGTTGGGCCTCGGACACTGCCCTGAGGAACTCCTGCCACGATGTCCTGGGGCTGTGATAGAACATAGAACATAGAACAGTACAGGCCCTTCGGCCCTCGATGTTGTGCCGAGCATTGTCCGAGACCAAGATCAAGCTATCACACTCCCTATCACTCTGGTGTGCTCCATGTGCTTATCCAATAACCGCTTGAAAGTTCCTAAAGTGTCCGACTCCACTATCACAGCAGGCAGTCCATTCCACACCCCAACCACTCTCTGAGTAAAGAATCTACCTCGGACATCCCTTCTATATCTCCCCCCATGCACCTTATAGTTATGCCCCCTTGTAACAGCTGCCTCTACCCGAGGAAATAGTCTCTGAACATCCACTCTATCTATCGCCCTCATCATCTTATAAACCTCTATTAAGTCGCCTCTCATCCTCCTCCGCTCTAAAGAGAACAGCCCCAACTCCCTCAATCTTTCCTCATAAGACCTCCCCCCCAAACCAGGCAGCATCCTGGTAAATCTCCTTTGCACTCTTTCCAATGCTTCCACGTCCTTCCTATAGTGAGGTGACCAGAACTGCACACAATATTCCAAATGTGGTCTCACCAAGGTCCTGTACAGTTGCAGCATAACCTCACGGTTCTTAAACTCAAACCCTCTGTTAATAAACGCCAACACACCATAGGCCTTCTTTACTGCTCTATCCACTTGAGTGGCAACCTTCAGAGATCTGTGGATATGAACCCCCAGATCCCTCTGCTCCTCCACGTTCCTCAGAACCCTGCTGTTGACCCTGTAATCCTTATTCAAATTTGCCCTACCAAAATGAATCACCTCGCACTTATCAGGGTTAAATTCCATCTGCCATTTTTCGGCCCAGCTCTGCATCCTATCAATGTCTCTTTGCAGCCTACAACTGCCCTCCACCTCATCCACTACTCCACCAATCTTGGTGTCATCAGCAAATTTACTGATCCACCCTTCAGTCCCCTCCTCCAAGTCATTGATAAAAATCACAAACAGCAGAGGACCCAGCACAGACCCCTGTGGCACACCGCTGGTAACTGGTCTCCAGTCCGAAAATGTTCCATCCACCACCACCCTCTGCCTTCTATGAGATAGCCAGTTACTTATCCAATCGGCCAAATTTCCCTCTATCCCACAACTCCTTACTTTCTTCATGAGACAACCATGGGGAACCTTATCAAACGCCTTACTAAAATCCATGTATACGACATCAACTGCTCTACCTTCATCTACACACTTAGTTACCTCCTCAAAGAATTCAATCAAATTTGTTAGGCAAGACTTACCCTTCACGAATCCGTGTTGACTATCCCTGATTAAGTTGCCCCTTTCCAAATGGTCATAAATCCTATCCCTCAGGACCTTTTCCATTATCTTACCAACCACCGAAGTAAGACTAACCGGCCTATAATTACCAGGGTCATTCCTATTTCCTTTCTTGAAGAGAGGAACAACATTCGCCACTCTCCAGTCCTCTGGCACCATCCCCGTGGACAGTGAGGACCCAAAGATCAAAGCCAGAGGCTCTGCAATCTCCTCCCTTGCCTCCCAAAGAATCCTAGGATATATCCCATCTGGCCCAGGGGACTTACCGACCCTCAGGTTCTTCAAAATTGCTAAAACATCTTCCCTCAGAACATCTACCACCTCCAGCCTATCCACCTTTATCACACTCTCATCCTCAAGAACATGGCCCCTCTCCTCGGTGAACACTGACGAAAAGTATTCATTCATCACCTCTCCTATCTCTTCTGACTCCATGCACAAGTTCCCACTACTGTCCTTGACCGGCCCTACCCTCACCCTGGTCATTCTTTTATTTCTCACATAAGAGTAAAAGGCCTTGGGGTTTTTCTTGATCCGACCCGCCAAGGACTTCTCATGCCCCCTCCTAGCTCTCCTAAGCTCTTTTTTTTAGCTCATTCCTTGCTACCTTGTACCCCTCAATCGACCCAACTGAACCTTGTTTTCTCATCCTTACATACGCTTCCTTTTTCCTCTTGACTAGACATTCAACCTCTTTTGTGAACCATGGTTCTCTCACTCGGCCATTTCCTCCCTGCCTGACAGGGACATACCTATCAAGGACACGCAGTAATTGCTCCATGAAAAAGCTCCACTTTTCGTTTGTGCCTTTCCCTGATAGTTTCTGTTCCCATCTTATACTCCCTAATTCTTGCCTAATCGCATCATAATTACCCCTCCCCCAATTATAAACCCTGCCCTGCCGTATGGCCCTATCCCTCTCCATTGCAATAGTGAAAGTTACCGAATTGTGGTCACTATCTCCAAAGTGCTCTCCCACATACAAATCAAACACTTGGCCCGGTTCATTACCCAGTACCAAATCCAACGTGGCCCCACCTCTTGTCGGCCTATCCACATATTGTGTCAGGAAACCCTCCTGCACACACTGTGCAAAAACTATCCCATCCGAACTGTTTGACCTATAAAGGTTCCAATCAATATTTGGAAAGTTGAAGTCACCCATGACAACTACTCTGTGACCTCCACACCTATTCATAATCTGCTTTTCAATTTCTTCCTCCACATCTTTATTACTATTTGGGGGCCTGTAGAAAACTCCTAACAACGTGACCGCTCCTTTCCTATTTCTAACTTCAGCCCATATTACCTCAGATGGCAGATCCCCCTCGAACTGCCTTTCTGCCGCTGTTAAACTATCCTTGATTAACAATGCTACTCCTCCACCTTTCTTACCAACTTCCCTACTCTTACTGAAACATCTATACCCCGGAACTTCCAACAACCATTCCTGTCCCTGTTCTAACCATGTCTCCGTAATGGCCACCACATCGTAGTCCCACCTTCAACCACCACAACCATCTTCCTTTGTGCTAGGTATGACTCCAGCCAGTGGAGAGTTTTGCCCCCGATTCCCATTGACCTCACTTTTACTCGGGCTCCTTGATGCCACACTCGGTCAAATGCTGCCTTGATGTCAAGGGCAGTCACTCTCACCTCACCTCTGGAATTCAGCTCCTTTGTCCATGTTTGGATCAAGGCTGTAATGAGGTCGGGAGCCAAGTGGTCTTGGCGGAACCCAAACTGGGCATCACTGAGCAGGTTATTGGTGAATAAGTGCCACTTGATAGCACTGTCAACGACACCTTCCATCACTTTGCTGATGAATGAGAGTAGACTGATGGGGCGGTAATTGGCCGGATTGGATTTGTCCTGTTTTCTGTGGACAGGACATACCTGGGCAGTTTTCCACATTGTCGGATAGATGCCAGTGTTGTAGCTGTACTGGAACAGCTTGGTTAGAGGTGCGGCTAGTTCTGGAGCACAAGTCTTCAGCACGATAGCCGGGATGCTGTCGGGGCCCATTGCCTTTGCTGTATCCAGTGCGCTCAGCCGTTTCTTGATATCACGTGGAGTGAATCAAATTGGCTGAAGATTGGCATCTGTGATGGTGGGGATCTCAGGAGTAGGCTGATATGGATCATCCACTCGGCACTTCTGGCTGAAGATGGTTGCAAACGCTTCAGCCTTGTTTTTTGCACTCATGTGCTGGGCTCCACCATCATTGAGGACGGGGATATTCATGGAGCCTCCTCCTCCCGTTAGTTGTTTAATAGCCCACCACCATTCACGACTGGATGTGGCAGGACTGCAGAGCTTTGATCTGATCCACTGGTTGTGGGATCACTTAGCTCTGTCTATAGCATGCTGCTTCCACTTTTTAGTATGCATGTAGTCCTTTGTTGCAGCTTCCCCAGGTTTGCACCTCATTTTTAGGTACGCCTGGTGCTGCTCCTGGCACGCTCTTCTACACTCCTTATTGAACCAGGGTTGCTCCCCTGGCTTGATGGTAATGGTAGAGTGAGAGATATGCCAGGCCATGAGGTTACAGATTGTGGTGGAATACAATTCTGCTGCTGCTGCTGATGGTCCACAGCGCCTCATGGATGCCCAGTTTTGAGCTGCTAGATATATCCCATTTAGTATGGTGGTGGTGCCACACAACACGATGGAGGGTGTCCTCAGTGTGAAGACGGGACTTTGTCTCCACAATGACTGTGCGGTGGTCACTGCTACCAATATTGTCATGGACAGATGCATCTGCGACAGGTAGATTGGTGAGGACAAGATCAAGTAGGTTTTTTCCTCATGTTGGTTCTCTCATCACCTGTTGTAGGCCCAGACTGGTAGTTATGTCCTTCAGGACTCGGCCAGCTCGGTCAGTAGTGGTGCTACCGAGCCACTCTTGGTGCTGGACATTGAAGTCTCCCAGAGTACATTTTATGCCCTTGCAACTCTCAGTGCTTCTTCCAGGTGGTGTTCAATATGGAGATTCAACATACTGATTCATACTGAGGGAGGGCAGTAGGTGGCAATCAGCAGGAGGTTTGACCTGATGCTTCATGCTTGACCTGACGCCATGAGACTTCATGGGGTCCGGAATCAATGTTGAGGACTCCTTCCCAACTGTATACCACTGTGTCGCCACCCCTGGTGGGTCTGTCCTGCCTGGAGGAGGAGTTTGGGACATTGGCTGAAAGGGATGATTCTGTGAGTATGACTATGTCAGGCTGTTGCTTGACTAGTCTGTGGGACAGTTCTCCCAATTTTGGCACAAGTCCTTTGAGGAGGACTTTGCAGGGTCGACTGGGCTGGGTTTGCCGTTGCCGTAGCCGGTGCCGATGCCGATGCCGGGTGGTCCGTCCGGTTTTCTTATGATTGTGTTTCGTAGCGGTTTGTTACAACTGAGTGGCTTGCTAGGCCATTTCAGAGGGCATTTAAGAGTCAACCACATTGCTGAGAGTCTGGAGTCACATATAGGCCAGACCAGGTAAGATGGCAGATTTCCTTCCTTAAAAAGGACATTAGTGAACCAGATGGGTTTTTACGACAATCCGATAGTTTCATGGTTACCATTACTAGCTTTTTCTTCCAGATTTATTTAATTAACTGAATTTAAATTCCCCGTGGAGGGATTTGAACTGGATCATTAGTCTGGATTACTAGCCCAGTGAGAATACCACTATGTTACCGTTCCCATATAGCACATTAAAAGGTGCTATATAAATGCAAGTTGTTGTCAACTGGAAATCTACTCTATCCACCAAGAGCTTGTTGACTCACAAGAGAAGTAATAACAGTCTCAGCTAGTTTTAGCTTCTGTGTATTGCATGTTGAATATAGTACAAACCTAGGTTCACACAAGGATTCATTTGGGCAGCCAGTCATCCGTGACACATTTGCATACTGAGTTTATTGATTTATTTTCTTAAACTTAACACCTCGAAGGTCATCTTCGTTGGCGTCAAACACCAAAAGAAAACATTGCTAACAATATTTAATATTGTTTTCTATTGCATTTAAGATCTCGAAGAAAAAGTTATATTTATTCCTAACCAGAGTACAAAATTATTTGCTTCTTTTAATAATTTATTTTTGAATTTTAAAAAGGTCAACCTTTTGTGTGTTTTGAAAAACATAGTATTTACAGCACAGAAACAGGCTATTTGGCCCAACAGGTCTATGCTGGTGTTTATACTCCAGACGAGCCTTCTCTCACTTTACATCATCTCACCCCATCAAATTGGTAGTTTCTTGAAGTGGCCATTTTTTGGTGCATGAATCTATAAACTGTCAGCAAGCTTTACAACCAATGAGGGACATCAGTGTCACCTCTGATTCCACCCTCACCCAAGGTTCATGCAGCAAAAAAAAAAAAAAAAAAAAATCAGTAGCAGAACTCTTGCAGATCCTATCTTGCAAATAACTGAAACCAACCCGTCATGGGCCCCAGTTAGGTTCTCCAACTCTGGTTGGACATGTTCCTGGAGGTGTCATCACATGACCTCCCACCTCCAATCACCCCGCCTCCACACGCACCTGTCATTGGTCACCTGACATGTCAATGCTTGTGGTGCCTTCCCGTGCAAATTGGAAAGCGAATAGACTCTTGGTTGCCTCATTGGATGATACTTGGCCGTCAGCAAAACAGGCTCTCCCGCCTCCCCCCCCCCCCCCCCATCTCCATTATTTTTATAACCAATAAATAAAAGTGTTCAAAGATTTTTCTCCTGGGTTGCTCGCAGCAGTGTCCTGGAGATTAATCTTCAATTCCTGGAGACTCCAGGACAATCCTGGAGGGTTGGCAACCCTAGTCCCTCTACTGCCCTAACTCAAATGAACCAAGCACATGATCAGAGATAACTTGGAGCCTTCATGGTCCAATCTGTGCACTTTTTTGCAAATTCTCTGCCACACATTCGGATGCTGTGAAAGTGAGCATACAACTCCCTGCTGTCCTATTCATTTTTTTTTGTTCATTCTTGGGATGTGGGTGTCGCTGGCAAGGCCGACATTTATTGGCCATCCCTAAAATCATAGTACGTTCAAAATCAAAATGTGTAAAAAACATTACATCTACTTTCAACATCACCCATAGAATTTTCACGTAGTGCTCACCAGCCAATCCCTCCTAAATATATATCTGTAGCCATTATTGTCTAGAAGATCCAAGTTTAAGATCAAATCCATTGTGGTCAATGCAAAGCTGGGGCTGGAATTGGATATGTTTTTAAAGCAATGTATGGTTTACAGCTATTAAAACAAATACTGAATAAGGGGTGTGGGAAGAACACACAAAAACAGGTCGACATTTAGTTTTTCACAAATCAACGCTGGAAATTTCCACTGGCCCTCATGGACAGTCAAAGGTCAGTTCTCACTCCCACGGAAAACAATGTGAGCTTTAACTTGCTGTTTCCTTCTTATTCATCAGTAGACCTGTGTTTTCTTTACATAGATAAACCAAGTGCTCTGCGGAGATTGCGGAAACCTTAATGTGACCCAGATGCTCCATTTCTTCCCTCTCTAATATCCAACATAGACAACCTGACTGCAAATTGCCAGGGACTTCATCCTGAAAGTCTTCATTTTACAAGAGGGGTATAACTGTCGATGTGACTGGAATCCACATCTTCCAAAACAGATGAATAAATTGCAGCTACTGCACCCGCCTTTCTTTTCTTTATTTCCAATTTCCATTCCTCCTCTGCTGAAGGTGGCGATCCTTACTTCAGCATGGTCCAACACTCACCAACCTCTCTGGTACATTGGACAAGTAGTCATTGTTCAAGTTTGGGCCCGACTATCGATAGGATATTCAGTTATACAGGTCATTAAAGCAGAGTCCATACTGGGCTCACTCAAGTGCATATACCCTCCAGCAGAGGTTACTGCTTAACCATTAGGAACAGGAACCCAAGACAATCAACTCTCACCCTACCCTCCCAAGTGTAGGGACACTGAAACCTGCACTAAAATCAATTATAGTGTGCCAACATTGCCCTGGCGAAGATCAGCTGAACTTGGCTCACTCCAGGGTTCAAATCTGGTACATTTTTGTTGCTTGTAAGTAAGGCTCAAGTCCTCATTGGGCAGTGCATTTATTCACAGAGCCAGAGGGTTACCATGCTGACTACTGAGCTAGTGCTCTAAAAGATGCACTGCAATCCACTGTTGAAGTAAAATTGTTCGTAAGAAGTAAAGCAATATAAGCAACGAGCATGTTTACTCATTCAGGTTTTAAAACCGAGGAATGGACCCCACCAACGGCTCAATAGGTTAGAACACCAGTTAATTGGCCTCAACAAGGTTCCGAAATCACTGCGGTCCCAGATACCCCTAGAGGTATTGCGGGCAGCACTCATGGACGTAAACTCATGTAGGGAGAAAATCTACTTGGGGGAGCAATTGTACACTTACACATGCACTTTTACACACACAACCACACACACACACACAACCTATCACACAGTATATGACAGGTAATATGTTCAGCTCAACATATACTGTGTGAACAGATTTGAAATCCAGCCAGAGCGAAGGTTCATCGAGTACTGGTTAACACGAATTCACTCCACTTCACTTATGTAAAAAGGAGCCAACGTCTACTCACTGGCTTTCAGCTCCGAGGGGGTGACTTCGATTTCTCCTGTAATGGGCTGGAAAGCCGCAAGCTGAGCCGCCAGCTCACTCTCGAATGTGTCCGGACTATGCCTGTCCGGCACACTGCCATTGGCGACTTCATCCGCACGGTGTGCCTCTTGCTCTTCATACACGGCAACGAGCTGCAGGACAAGCAAACAAAAGTCAGGAGATTGTTAGTGCGCACGGCAGACTATTTCACTCAACAACTTACATTTATATAGTGCCTTTAACATAGTAGTCTTTATGTTCAAAATGCTGCATGCCATTAACATGTTTGATGGCCATCTCTGGCGGCACTCAGCCAGTCCATGCAGTTTTCAAGATTACTGCTGGTGACTCTTCACTTATTTCAGAACTGAATGTTTTCTGATTAAGGTAATATGTGAAAAAATAGAAGGATGTCAGTCACTAAACTGAAGTATGTATTAGTTACTGTTTTATCCTGTGCCTTTTTGGGTATCCATATTGAGGGTTGAGTTGATTTACTTGGTTGGTTAATGCTGAGAACAAAAGATTATACAGCGGTGATTTGAGAGAAAGAGAGAAGAGCTATTGTATAAATAAAAGCCAGTGGAGGGAGAGGTTTAGGAAGGGAATTCCAGAGCTTAGGGCCTAGGCAGCTGAAGGCACGGCTGCCAATGGTGGAGCGAAGGAAATCAGAGATGTGCAAGAGGCCAGAACTGGAGGAGTGCAGAGATCTTGGAGAATTGTAGGGCTGCAGGAGAATTGTAGGGCTGCAGGAGAGTACAGAGAAAGGAACTAGATTAGGCATAACCTTAAAATTAGAGATAGGCCAATCAGGGGTGATGCTCCACTTTGAGGCTGGGGGTTAATTGAAAATTTCAAAACTGAGATTGATAGATTTTGTGTTAGGTAAGGGTATTTAAGGGTTATGGCACGAAGGTGGGTAAATGGAGTTCAGATACAGATCAATCACGATCAGCATTCCCTCCAAGCTGCGCAGCCCAGAACTAGCTTTTGGCCGCACAGCCCCTTAAAGGGGCCATGCACCCAAAAAAATATTGGGGGGGGGGGGGGGGGGGGAGGTGAAAACATTGGTTATGATCTAATTGAATGGCGGAACAGGCTCGAATGGCTGAATGGCCTACTGCTGTTCCTATGTAGATCTGGGTTGCTTTTGCAGCACGCTCCAATCCGAATGTCACACGGGACAAACTGAGCTGTGGCAATGACAAACTGGAACAAACTAGCTTCCACAAAAGGGAGAGCAAGTCAACCCGAGAAAGTTCACACCATCATCCCTTTCTGGGCATTTCAGAGCAGCATTAACAGGGAGCAGGTCACCAACCCTCGTGGTTCATGGAATGGTGCATGCAGACTCTAATCGGGGTGGGGAGGCAGGAATTCTTCAGAGAAAGCAAACTAAATTTGTCCACTTATGGTTGTACCTGGATAGAAGCTGGATGAATATCTAATTATACAAGGGAAGTATAGGCATACATCATCATCAAATACTGCACAAAATACTATGGTTTCTGACTTGGGACCACAAATATGCTCTCTGCAAAACGTAACTGATCAGGGTTAAACAAGGTTAGATTAGTAACCAGGAGTTTCAGTTCTTTGCGTTGGATGGTTAGAGAGAAATTGCACAGTTCCTTCTGCTTTTATAGTTCACCTATGGATATTTGCCTCAATCGAGCAATTAAAGTGGGGGAAGTCCATGACAATGCAAACTGTATATGGTTAGTAAGAAGGAGCAGGCACAAATTGGCGTAACAATCTTGTTCCATTTTCATTTTTGTTGTAGCTATTTTTTTTTTCTTGGAACGTTCCCAGCGTTCCAGACAAGCTAATGGCCGTCCTTCAAATCCCCTAGAGTTCCATCAAAACAATTCCTAGTGGATCAATCAAACCGGGTTTAAATTCTGCTATTTTCCACAACCCAGCTACAAAGCAAGCGAAGGTTTACATCACAGGTTCGTTAACGGAGACTACGTTTATAGTAATGTTAGAAGATTTATTCAGCTGATGTCATGCATGATGTGCGGGCACATTGAGCTCACTGTACATTTGGGAAGTTCGAGAGACCACGCTGAAAAATCATTATGTTTGACAGGGCAAGTTACAGACTGGGCTTTCATCAGCTTGTCACATATGCTTCCTTTTGGAGTATTTAACTTTAAATGCTGCTACTCTAGACATCCTTCGGGAGTAGATTTCTTTTAAAGACAAATAGTACCCATCTAAAATAAACCAGTTGTGCTGTGTGTGCGGGGAGATTGACCTCCTGTTCTTCTCTGGTGCATTTAGAATTCTTCACAGCGAAACGCTTGCTACAAAATTTTAAAATGGATTCCATAGAATCACTCATGACCCTCTTCTCCTCTCCCCTCCTCAAACAAGCAAGTGACCAAGAGCGCAAATTACCCGAGTCATTCATAATCCATCCACCGAGCTACAGTCTGCCAGACATTCTCTCTCATCCTTGCCCCGCCCCCCACATTTCACTACTAAAGACAGAACAATGTATAACTACACCATGTTTATACAAAATTAAAAATAAGATTTTTTTTAAAAATCACAAATAATGAGCCCTATTCCAAAGGCTAATGAAAGGATGGAAAGAAAGCAGGAAAGAAGAAAAGAAAGGATGAAGTTTTGAAGTGCAGTCACTATTGTAATGTAGGAAACGCAGCAGACAAATTATACACAACAAAGTTCCACAAACAGCAATGTGATAAATGACCAATTAAATCGTTTTTGTGATGTTGATTGAGGGATAAATATTGGCCAGGATACCGGGGAGAGTCCCCTGCTTTTCTTCAAAAAATGCCATAGGATCTTATGTCCACCTGAGACGGCACCTCCAACAGTGCAGCACCTTCTCAGTACTGAACTGAGTGTTAGCCGAGACTATGGGGGCGATTTTGCCAGCCTTGGGAGATGGGTTTGGAGGCGGGACTGCCGGGAAAATGGCAGAATCTGGGGGCGGGTATCAATCCTGCCACCGTGCCATCTTCCCAGGAGGCGGGTGCCCGACCCGTGCCGGGTTCCGTCTCCTGGAGGTGGGAAGGGGATTACAGCCACTTAACTGCCTGTTAACAGGTAGTTAACAGGCAGTTAAGAGGATTATCCCCATTTTTCCATCAGAGGTGCGGGCTTCCCGACATCGGGAAACCCCGCCAGGTCAGCAAGGCGAGCAGTGGGTCTGCGGGGGTCGGAGGGGTCCAAAAGTGCGCTGTGGAGGTGAGTGATGGGTGCAAGTGTGGAGAGGTAAGTATGTGAGGTGTGTGAAAAAAGTGATAGAAAAAGTTTCCTTACCTTTGTTTCTTCCTGTAGGCTTCAATCGTTGGGGATGCGGAGGCTCCGGCATCTCAATGGCAGAGATGACAGATGGCTGCTGCATTCTCCGATGCAACAGCCTTCTGCTTTCTGCTCACAGAACAGGTTTGGTGAGCCTTGAGTACAAGAAGTCACCAAACAACAGAGAATGTCAGTGTTTGACAGCTTCTCAAAGCTGTCAAAGGATGACAATTCACCTGTCAAAAATATTTGACAGATGAAATGTCATACGCTGACATTCTCGGTAACCGGCTTCCCCTCAATTGGCCTGCTAAGCCTGCTGGGCAGGCTTAACAAGGTCAATCAAGGGAAAATAGCGTGGGTTGGCCACAAGTCGATGGAGGTGGGACTAAAACCCGACAAGCAGCAGTCCCGCCTCCAGCGTGCCCCCATTGGCAAAATCACCCCCCCATGTGTTCAAATCTCTGGAGTATTTATACAGAACCTTTCATGACCTCAGGATATCCCAAAACGTTTTACAGCCAATGAAGTACGTTTTGAAGCGTAGTCACCAATGTTCCCCCTAATTTTAAATTTGGGTGTGTGGCCCAAAGTTTCGTGCATGCACTAAATTTCGCATTGTAAAACCCAGTCCTAGGCTGCACAGGACCGCCAGACAGCTGCGCAGTTGTGCAGCTTAGAGGGAACATCAGTAGTCACTGTTGTAATGTAGGAAATGCGGCAGCCAATTTGGGCGTGGCGCCTGAAATAAGAAAGTGTTTAATTTCCCAGCATCGATAGCCCCCACCTTGATGTGCACAAACAGGTTTTAAATAATAATGGTGGTACTGAATGATCACCACAAAGTAGCCTTTTCCCCCACATACGCAGTATCTTCTGACACTTTCGTCCTTTTTTTAAAGATTACTTTCTCCTGTTCACAACCCCAGTGATTGAGAGTTTATCCACTTTCACTCCCAGAATGAAGGGATAAGGTGGGGGGAGCGGCGGGGGAAGAGGAGACCTACTGTCAAGAATCTGCCAATCCTCCAACTGTAACCAGCTACTATGAAGAATATGAGAATGACCTAGGGTAGGTTAACCTCCAGTTTCCCTTCCTCTGGACAAGCAGCTAGCCTTTCACTCCATACTCCCTTTCCTTATACCACCAATGATGGCCTTCTCCAAATGCATAACGCAGAAGTGCAGACACAAACCTGCATGCGACACACTTGGAGATATCCTTATGTTATTGGTATTATCCAGCCAAGTGCTACCAACATTCACTAAAGCAATATTGTAGAAAAATGAACACTTTCAGCTCCTACTGTGATTTATGCACAACTATGTGGATTACACATTTGAAAACACGCAGCACCATTAATACAAAGTACACTCAATCACACTCTTCGTCACATCAAGCTTGTCTGGTTTATTCCGATTTTATGCTAAAAAATTCAGCAGGACCGCAATTTTAAAAGACAGCAACAAATAGTTAGGATTACATAAATCTTCTGAAACAAGATTAAAAAAAGGCAGCAGATTTTTAAAAAAAATATGGAAATATAACTGGGAGAAATTCGATATCAATTCCCAATCCAAAAAAATTCCCCATAACTCGATACATGTTTGTGGCTGACAGCAACAAAAATTTGCATTTATATAGCGCCTTTAACATAGCAAAACGTCCCACAGTGGTTCACAGGAGCATTATCAGATAAAATATGACACCGAGCCACATAAAGAAATATTAGGACAGGTGACCAAAAGCGTGTTCAAAGAGGTAAATTTTAAGGAGCGTCTTAAAGGAGGAGGAGAGAGATGTCGAGGGGTTTAGGCAGGCAATTCCAGAGTTTAGGGCCTAGGCAGCTGACAGCAAGACCACCAATGGTGGAACGAAGGAAATCAGGGATGCGCAAGAGGTTAAATTGGAGGAGCGCAGAGATAGGGAGGGGCGAGGCCACGGAGGGATTCGAATTTTTAAAAATCGAGATGTTTGCCAGACCAGGAGCCAATGCAGGTCAGCGAGCATGGGTTGGGTGCGGTGGGGGGGGGGGGGTTGGAGGTGATGAGGATTTATTTAACAGGAAACTGCTGAAATGACAATAAAATACTATAATTAATAATGAGGCTACTACCTTGCACATCAAGCTGCTATACAGCATGTCCAACGGGCCTAACATTTTCCATTCGCTCAGAGATTGATAAGCCCAACAATAAGGAGGCACACCTTCCACAGACCTCTCACAGCCAGGCTGTCCGGTGGTTTTGCACAGCGTTTCAAAGCTCTGAGCTATGGCCCTAGTCACGCTGCCACTGACTCTGCACTAAATTCAGTCATGAGACTGCAGCTTTGAGGCTGCTGTGTGCGTCCCAAGGCTGCTGACTCCCAACAGCAGATCACACCGTGCTCTCTTTTTCCCCAATCAGGCACCACGATAACGATGCTGATTTACTGGAGACACTGTCCTCACTTTTTACTGTAACGCAGACAATTACCTCCATGCCAGAAGTGATTGGAAACTGTTGGAAAACTTTCATAGCAGGACATTTACAGGGCACACGAAGTAAAACAGGAAAGGCCTTGGGACGTTTTACTGCGTTAAAGGCGTTATTTAAATACAAGTTGTTGTCGGGCTAATCAATCTCAGAAAATGGAAAATGTATCCTCTATGAGGAGGTAACCAGGCATCACCAAGCTAACAAATTAAAATGTTGTAGATTGTGGCAACTGTGAATCAATGAGGTTTCAAATAAAAGATAGACTTGCATTTATATAGCATCCTTCATGACTTCAGGTCGTTCGAAAGTGCTTTACAGCTAATTAAGTACTTTTGATATCTAATCACTATTGCACGGTAGGAAACACGGAAACCAATTTGCACACAGCAAGGTCCCACAAACAGCAATGAGTTAATGACCAGATAATGTTTTTAGTGATGTTGGTTGAGGGATAAATATTGGCCAGGACACTGGGGAGAACTCCCCCGCTCATTTTCAAATAGTGCCATGGGATTTTTACGTCCACCTCAGAGGGCAGAGAGGGCCTTGGTTTAACGTCTCAGACACAGCAGCAATCCCTCAGTACTGCACTGGAGTGTCACCCTAGATTATGTTCTCAAGTCTCTGGAGTGGGACTTGAACCCATGACCATCTGACTCAAGAGGCAAGAGAGATACCATTTGAGCCATGGCTGACACCAAAGAGGCATCAAGCTGTCCCTCCACCCAACTGCCCATCAGTCCATGTGGCAAAAATGCTTTTAGCTGTGTACACCACAACGTGGTTGGAAAATTCATGGGCATAAAGCTCACGTCTTACTGGAAAAATGTGCCAGTGCTCCCACAAGACAACTCACTAAATAAACAATCTTATAGCTCTACGCCCTTTCAGCTAAGCTTTTGCAATAGTTGAACCATTTTGTGACAAATGTCACTTTTGAAAAAGGAGCAGTTTGTCAGACTTTGATGCAATTCAATGGGCCCGCTATCTTGAAACGTATCAAAGAGACATACTACGGCAATCTGCTACTGACCACCCCAACACTATGACTGTCTCCATGGCAGCATATGGCAGACTTGCAGAGGCAATAGACTCAATGATCATGCCCATCACTCTACCTGATTTAAAGATGACACAGAGAGAAGCAAGGCCAAGTAAGATCAGGACATGTTAGAGACAACTTGTTTTCTTTTTAAAAAGGAGGGACAAAAGGGGAAAATTCCATTTGCAACACATGAAAGGGATATTCTGCTCCTTTAAACTGGAAAAGGAAGACAAAATATTCCTGATTCAATTTACATCAAAATGCTCTCCAGTGGAGTTGACACAGTGATGGCGGGGGGGCGGAGGGGGAGGTAAACACACCCCCTCCCTCACTCCCAGGAACTGCTGTGCAATTCCTCCTATAGAGTAGCACTGGTTCCCATCAGTCCCCTCAGTTAGCATACTATGCTTGGAGACATAGGGAAACCAATAAAGCAAAATACCCGACAAAATTATTTTTATTTTTTATTTGTTTTTTGGGATGTGGGCATCGCTGGCAAGACTAGCATTTATTGCCCATCCCGAGTTACCCTTGAGAAGATGGTAGTGGGCCTTCTTCTTGAACAGCTGCAGTCGATGTGGTGAAGGTACTCCCACAGTGCTCCCACAGTGACCCAGCACCGATTTATGTCCAAGTCTGGATGGTGTGTGACATGGAGGGGAACTTGGAAGCAATGGTTTTCTCATGTGCCTACTGCCGTTGTCCTCCTAGGTGGTGGAGGTCCCAGGTTTGGAAGATGCTCTATGGTTCTATACATTCACATAGCTTATGGACGCTCACCAGTCACAGAAGCGGTTTGGCTTCAAATGGAGGTGCATTTTCCCCCAGGCTAAGGAGGGAGGAAAAAAAAAAATCAGTCATTTCTTATTGCTGCCATGAACCATTTCCTGCTCCTGGTCGCTACCCAGTGACCCCTACTGAAAAATAAGTGTGTTGATGGACACTGGGCAAAGGCAGAATCAGGCTCGTCCATGATGCTCTTTGTTGTCAAATAGAACATTGCCATTCCCCAAATCAAGCTTAGGCAAGCTGGCTACCAGCAACAGTGGAACCAAGTTTGAGTTGTGCCTTCAGCAGAGATGGGACAGAAAAGTAAGGGGGAAACAGAGTGACATTTTAAAACATTACCAGGAAAGAGGGAGCCTCAAAGTGTTAAATAAAGCAGCTTTAATGAGTTGGTTGGGATATGAAAAACTGTCATCTTATAATGAAAGATAAATCAATGTGACATTACTAATCTTCTAATGTTTTGATCTAGAAAAATTAAGGAGTAATTGAAGAATGATTTGTTTTTTTCCCCTTCCTGCTTATGAAAAACAGCACTGCACAGGATTACATCCACAGTAAGATGAGAGACTAAGCCTACATTAATTATTAGCCATTCCACTAACATGTAAAATAGCACAAAACCTTGTTTTTAATTGTCCCAATTGGCATTTTAAATTGTTTTACATTTTTTGTTGTTCTGTTTCGTTTGTTGATGGGGAACGATGGAAAATGTTTTCCCCCTTTCCAGTGCTTCTCTGTTAAGTATAACAGAATAAAATTCCCTCCACTGTCCTCCCCCATCAATGTCCCTTAACCACAGAAAATAAAAGTGATCTCAAATGGTGACTTTTTTTCCTCCACTTCCCTTACCAGCAGTCTGACTAAGATAGTCAATGTATGGTCTTATACCCTGCAGTTCTTAGATCCACAGGAAACCAATCCAGTTGTGGGAATGAAAAAGCGAGGGGTGTCCCATTGCGAAAGGGATTGTTTTCCTTCGAGCAGAGAAGATTAAGAGGAGATTTAATACAGGTGTTCAAAATTATGAAGGGTTTTGATAGAGTAGATAGGGAGAGAAACTTTCCACTGGCAGGAGGGTCAATAACCAGAGGACACAGATTTAAGATCATTGGCAAAAGAACCAGAGGGGAGATGAAGAGAATTTTTTTCACGTAGCAAGTTATGATCTGGAATTTGCAGGGCTATGGGGAAACAGCAGGGGAGTGGGACTAATTGGATAGCTCTTTCAGAGAGCCAGCACAGGCACGAAGGGCCGAATGACCTCCTCTGTGCTGTAAGATTCTACGGTAACACAGCAACAGAACAATAAAGCCGTACATACATGCTTGTTTTAAAGTTGCAGTTTGACATTTTCCGTGTGCATCATTTGGAATGAAGTCAGTGGAAAATAAAAATGGAACACAGATATATTTGAGGCTCCATTGATCAATTTAAAATGCTTTGTGATGTAGTAACACAAAGAAATACGATTTAAAATTTTTTTACGACCGCACATCTTTTTTGCTGTGCTCTGAGTATCTCCTCATGCTCATGCACCAAGCTCTGGGCAGGTACGTAACTCTGGTAACTAGGAATTTGCCAAGTTGCTAAAAGGGACTTCAGATGAGTGTCTCAATCTCTTGTTTTATCTCCCTCTCCTCCCTTTCGATAGAGGTGAACTTGCTGAGTCATGCACATTAAACTCAAATTAAAGTCATCGCCAAAAGTTAGAGCTCCTACTTAACAGCTTAAGCAATGCCAAACAACCTCTCCAGCCCAGAAAGAGAACAATTTAAACTGTTGAGTCTCATTCCTGCATGTAGTAAATTCCTCTTAGAGATTAAAAAAGTCAAATGTAATTTTTTTTTGCTTACTTTTCCTTTATGTCTTTTTTCTCTCTCTCTCTTTTAACCCAATCTTTCTGCATCTGATTTGACTCGAATTCACCCCATTTCCTTCTCAGTCGTTCTTCTGTTTCTTTCTCAACCCTTAAATCTCATTAGTTAAGGAGATAGACTGTTGGTTCTGCCGTTCTCTAAGGTCCCAGATGCTTCGTTGCCCTTGCCGCAACGTTATCAGCTCGCACTTTCAGCAATTTACAGGGCAAAAAGTGTTCCAGCCGAAGGGTGCAGGAAAAAGTCTAACTAACGGGGCAAGCCGCAAAATGCCCCGTTTCAGCAAATTCTGGGCCAACGAGAAACAGGTCCACATCCTACCACTCTGGGGAGAGATTATGCGCAATTCCACAGAAGTAGGTTTATTTCAGTATTTACACGATTTTCCCACAGAAATGTTGTCAATGTTATTTCCGGTTGTTCCTCGTCAAACTAGGAAAGAGGAAGAAAAAAAAAATTCATCTGGATCTTTTGCAGGCAACACCGGTAATCTGGATAGACGTCTGACCTGTTCACGTATAACCAGCCCTTCAATAATTGAAGACTGGAGCTCATGTCTCCTACCTGCCTGAAATGATTTGCAGCCGCTATGAACAGGTGGACTGCTTGGGGATGGGGGGGTGGGGAGGGATCTCACACTCTCGTGCACGAACCATGGCATAAAATATAAGGGAATCTGATTAGCCGTAAATTGTATCTGACAAGGGAATCAAAATGCTGTCAAACGCAATGACACGGCTAAGGCATCTGTTCGTAAAGAGCTTACCCCACTGGCAAGGTGACAAGCAGATGTATAATGCCGTGTGCATGGTAAATTAATTCATTTACTTATGATAAAAAAAATCAAAGGCTTCCACACCACAATTCCCATTTAAAATCTTGTCAATCTCTCAGCGAATCAAGACAGAACATGGCTGATATTGGGGATTGGAGACACTTTAAATCACCTGTATTAGTTTACTTAATTTAACGTATGCCACATTTAGTTTATTCTCTGGGTGCTACTCCATTGAAATATTAATTAATTATGACTGATTGGCATCACAAGTGGCCAGTGCTAGCCAGAAACAATCCATTTTTGTTTTGTTTTAGGGCTTGACTTGTCATCTGTTAATTGTTGAAAAATGTTAGTATGATTATTCACAGTCTTAACAAGGTGGTTCGAAAACCGTTTTTTGTTTTGCCCTCTTAAATTGGTTTTCTTTTTCTTTTATTCTGCCCCTTACAGTCAAGCACAGGTTTCCCACACTGAAAAGATGTCAATTTGTTGCCAAGCCGAGTATTGTCCTTGCTGATCCAGCCACTAGTTGTCGCTGGAATTAGTCCTGCTCTATGCAAAGTTGCTACCCTTCTGATCAATGCCTTTTCCCACTTCCCTTCCCGCCACCACCCCCCACCCTGATCAGGAAGGTCCTACAAGAGGTGGGGAGGGGGGAATAATTTACATTAGAACCCTACTCTGCTGTGTGTCCTATTGCCACGGCCCCTCCCAAACTATAAACACAAAGACCCGGAATTTGTAGGGGGTGGTGGTTTGTGTCAGCTTCACCTCTGACTTCTGAGCGGTTCGAATTGCTCCCACTCCCTTGGTTCTAGACCTTGGACTTATTTGGGGGTTGTGACAAAAAGTGCAGCAGACAACTGGTTTTGATGCAAGAACTTTGATCTTTATTTAAGAAAGTAAAAACACCACACAAACACTCTTAACACTCAAAGTGGGGAACACTTCGGTGCAAGCGAGGGAAATAACATTTGAAGAATACTACACCCTCCCAATCCCACTTCACTAGCTAGGTTGGACTCCAGAGGACCAGGGATGATACTCACCAGAATCCTTGACAGTTAGGTTAGTTCGCGGTTTTGGGGTTCACTCTATATGTCGGTTGGTGTCTGCCGTACCCCATACGCGGTAGAGGACTTCAACTGCGTATCTGGTCAGTCTTCGCGAGTCCGCTGATGCGGTAGGGTGCGTATTGGATTTATCAGGTGAGTACCCACTTTTCTTTAGTTTAGAAGTAGGGTTTAGAGTTTTTTAAGGGAAAATCTTACCCAGGGGTAAGTCAGGAGTAGATTGTAGAGTGGAAACTTTGCGGGTCTTCGGGTTTTCTTCGAGTTGGTTTTCTTTGGTTGCGGTGGCCCAGTATTGGTACTCGATGCTCGGTTGGTTGCTTTCGTGGGGGCCTTGTTGCCGCGAGGTGTCCGATGGTCACTGAGGCGGTCGTTCTGGTTTCTTCTCGTGTTGGCCTACTTTGTTGGATGGTCTGGCCTTCGAGCTGTCGACCTCCTGGCTGGACACGGAACGCTGAACGGTGGTGGTTTTAGAACTGTGTTGCGGAGAATGCCTCCGTCGATGTCTTCTTGTTCTTCCTTCCTCTTCTTTTTCAGGTTGAGAACGGGCCTTCAATTATACCCATTGAAGCTCCCTTATCTGCGCGCCAAATCAGGTCCCGGTCTTTGTTAGATTTTTGGCGGGCTCGTTAATGGTAACTTGTTTGTTAAGGTGTGAAGTGGTTCCGGGATGGCCCCCTCCTGTCGATTTGCCACTTAATCGTAGTTGATTGTCCTCATGTTTTGGGTTTTCTTGGCTGGGCCTAGGATTTCTATAGAGTAAGCCGAATTGATCTGTTTTATGCATGTTTTAATGGGCTCTGTAAATTGGGGTGGAGACTGTTTTTCCTCGGGTTATTGTTAGGATGCTAATGTCTGATAGAGGCCAATTTAAACTCCCAGCGAGGTCATGCGGTTCCCCAGACAGTTTCCATTAGCTCCAATACCCAAACTGTTTTTACAGAGGCTGATCTCACCTCCCTTCGCAGCCTTTTCTCCCTTACAAGTCCAAACATGTTTTAAAAATACTAAATCTTGTTTTTTGCTCTAAAATGTCCTTCGGTTAGGCCCAATGCACTTCACCACCCTGCAATAGCTAGAAAAAGATTCCAAAGTCTTTTTCCTTAGGGTTTTCCTCAGAGTTAGGGGGATCTGTGAATTTTGAGAATCTTACAGGTAGTAACGGCGAACTAACAGCGCTTGCTGCTATTACCCTTCTAAAACTGACCGCAACTTCAGGATGTAGCGCATGCACATCTAAACGCGTAAATCCTGAAGCTGTGCTCAGTCATTCACTGCTCCGACACTGCCCTCTCCCCCCCACCCCACCCCCAACCCCGCCAATCAGTGAAATCAGTAAAACAGACGAAAACTTGGGCTTTTCCGTGCTACTATCGTTGTTAAATACCCCATTAAAAGTTAAGTCTTGTTGGGTTAGGTGTAACTGGGGTTTTAACAGAGTATTGACTGATAACCAAACTTTATGGCCCTGAAAAACTAATTTTTATATTTGTGGAGTGTCAAATTTCTCTATTATGATAAAAATTGCAATTAAAATTTGCCCATGATGTTTCAGGTTCGACCTTATCCCCATGTGAGAGCCCCAATCTTTGTTTCACTCTCTAACATTTTTTTTTTTTACAAAGTCCGGATAAAAGCAGCTTCTCATTTCCTGGTTTCCTGTCTGAGAATTCTGCAATGTGATTGGTTGCAATGTGTTTTAGACAGCTTGCTGACGGTCACAGCAGCATCGCTCTAAGGATTCCCACTATAGAGCGCTGGAATCACTCCAACGTCAAAAAAGGCGAATGTCTCGTCACAGAGAGCACCTTTGCTTTGCCACTGACCACTAATTCTGGGCCAAAGTGTTACCAACAGAGATGCCTACACTCGCCCAAGCTGAGCAATTTGTTCTTAAAAAGCAATTTATTTACATGGATCACAATGCAATTTAAAATATACGAGATCAGCAAAAATATTTTTCCAATTATTAAAAATCAAACATGTGATTTTGCAATCCCAAGAGTGTCCGAACAGAGAATATGCATTTACTATCCTCCTGCAGCATGCTCCATTTCCTATCCATCAGGCCAGGTAGGTCTCTACCAAGTCTCTGCCAGTTTTTGCTCTGTATTGGAAAGTGTAAAGGATTTATGCCCCCAATTTTTTTGTTAACTCTCTCTCCCATCTTCCCCCACTTTACCAGTTTGATTAAGGGTTGGGAAGGTGGGTGGAAGTTGGGAGATAAAATGACTCTCTGCCACTGGGAGCCTACCACTGCAGGTTGATAAACAGAAGTACCATTCCGGGATGCTCAAAGATCTTACTGCCCCAGTTAATACAACCCCTGATGTACACGTTGCGTTTGGATCGAAAATGCACATTGTGTACTGCCAGTGACCAAAACACTTGCAAACCTTACAAAAATGATGGAAGTACAAGTGATTATTTGACACAAAACAAATGGCCCAAATACTTCTGACGGAAAATGCTGTTCCGTTTATTGCAGCTGAATTGCACAAAGGAGTAGAGATACATTTACAATTGTTAATATACCCTGATATCCTTGCTGTGAGACATCAGTGCAATTTGCATTCATATCATCTCCATACTAATAGGATCGATTATGACTGATGTATTGCCCTGTCACCAACTTTAAGCTAATCAAATTAAATGGAAGCACACAGATGGAGTGAGCCCATTAAAGTGTGTTGTTTTAATATAAACAGGCGTGCAAAAGCGCATCACTGGGATTGAAATAACTAAAAGCCTGTCAGAGTCAGGTAGCGAGGCCAGCAAAAAACTGACAGCCTGCAGGACACGACTAACAATCAAGAAAATACAATTTCTTTTGATCGCCGTTTCACTAAACGTCAAATGCAATTTATCCCGTACGCCCATGAACAGGTCTCACAGTCTGGTTGAAGTGGAATCCTGTTATAAGCAATAGATCAGGACGGACAAAAGAAGCTTCTGATGAGAGGGTGGCATTACCACTGGCTACTTACACAAGGAGCAAAATTTGGAGTTTTGGTACCAATTTTCATGCATCGTGCCATTGCCAGAAGTCTTCTCACATCAGAACTGCATAATGTGTGAATCTGGCTGTATTTATATAACCAAATTTCACTCCAAAAATCCTTTTTTGTTTGTGCTTCAATACACACAGCTTTTTGTTCTAATTTTTTAATTGGTTTCTTAAGTTTGAAATTCAATAACTTCGTGAAGACTGATTTAATAGATAATGGCCCAGATATTCCGATCCCTACGGGTGGGTACGCGCCGTAGGGACATCGGAAATGTCGGTTTCAGGCATGCACAGCGCATGCGTCAAAAACCGGCATTTCCAATCTGTCAAGAATGGTCTGGCTGCCCTGGAGAAGGGCCTCTGCGGGCGGATAGTTCTGCTTTTTGGAGACTCTCCGTCCGCAGAAAACCCTTTCAACTCTTACGCCTGGTAAAAGCAGGTGTAGGGCCTGCTTTTACCAGGATAAAAGAGTAGAAAAAAGTTTTTTAAAAAAAAAATTTCACTGATTTATCTTTAAAAATACTTTAAAGAAAGGTAAGTTTATTTTTAGCCCCGTAAAAAACTTTGATTATTTTTTTCAAAAAATTAAATTTTTGTTTAAAATACTTAATTTATTGTAATTTCAAGTCATTTTAAAAATGTGATTTAAAAAAAAAAAAAATTATTTAAAGTCTTACTATGTTTTTTCATTGATCTCCATTCATATATTTGACAGGTCCTCCTGTCATATGTATGAAGGGAGATTCCCTTCTGTGATTGGCTCCCCATGGTCGCTGCGAACTACATGCGCCCCTGGGATACATGGGCCCTGCACACTTGCAGTTTGGAGGCGCCCAGGAGCGGAAGTGTGCGCGTCCCGGGAGCCCTCAGGTAAGGGCGGGAGGCCTGCGATCGGAAAATGCGGGCCAATAGATAAATAGGGTAGCAAGGCTGCATTGTTGTGTTCAAAAAGAATGAGCTTAATCTGAATTTACTAACCAGTGAGTTGTTTTTTTATTAAATATATATTTCCCCTCCCTCCCCTCCTCAATCCTTTTAGGATTTTGTTGCAGTGAGCACACTTGACATTTCTGTAGAGTGACCAGAGCTGACAGAGGTACAGAGGCAGAAGACTGCACTTTTCATACACTCTGCAAAGAGGAAGATGGACCAACGCTTGACTAAAGAGAAGATATGGCCGGCATGCAGCAATATATGGTGCATCATAGCAAGAAGATATAAAAAAAATACCAGACTGACCTCTGCGAGTTATAAGACAATGATAAATCTTGGCAAGAGGATGGAAGTCAGAAGATGTACAGAGCCATTGCAATCATGGATCAAATCCTTCTCTCGTCCCACCGCAAGTTAAAATTCATTCAGCAGTGAAGCATTACAGGAGTAGTAGAATGTGAGTTCATGGCATGATTCCTACAGCTTTGGGGTGGGGGTGGGGGGCGGGAAAGAGAGGGAGGGTGCGGCTCGCAGAAGTCAGTCAGTCAGTCAGTCACTCTGGGCACCTAGTAACAGGCTACAATGCAGCACTGGTGAACAAAAGTTGTAGCCTTCATGACGGTTGCCAAGTGATTGAGGCTTCTCTAACGTTGGGGCAATGGGCCAAATAGCCTCATCCTTGTGTGCTGTAATTTCTATGATTCTACAACAACAACAACCCTTATAGCCCAAGAGGTGCATTGTACTCTCGATATCTCCCCCCCCCCCCCCCCCACACACACTATTCTCTAGGTTAGAGAGCTAGCAAGTCCCATGTTTCCACTTCCGTCATTAATGTACACGAGCTGATGCAGAGGAAACAATAAGAGTGAACTACCCTCTCCTTCTGTGGGGTAATTTAGGGTTGCCAACCCTTCAGGAGTCTCCAGGAATTCAAGATTAATCTCTTGGACACTGCTGTGAGCAAAAACCAGGGAGGGAAAAAAACCCATAGGGGTAGGTAAAAGAATGGGGTGATTTTTATTTTCTTTGAATTCTTTTGGTTATTAGTTATAAAAATGTTGGAGATACACTGTTATACCCAGGGGAGGTTGTTGGAGGTGGGTGGTCATGAGGCAAAACCTCCAAGAATTCATCCAAGCAGAATTGGCAACCCTAGGGGAGGCATTTGTTGCCATTCAGCACACCCTAGCCCTGACCAAACGGCCCAAATGTAAAGAAGGGAGGAATTATATAACACATGCAGGATTAAAAAAATGAACCCCCCCAACTGCCGTGATTGTATAGTGAAGTAGCAACAAGTGTGTTTACGTGGTATTAGCACAAAGAGTGCGTCGGTGACAGCAGTAACAACTGACTCTCGAGTGTCAAGCTACATGTTCAGATTTCTCAGCTCTCCACAAGGCGACTGAATGGGACTTCCCAACTCCCCTAGGAGGAATATTGCAATATCTTTCAATCAGCGGCCATTTAATCCATTGTTTTTAACCCACCACAAATCAATTAACCAGGAGACACAGCACCGCTAAGGATGCTTCTGGTGTGCCAAATCCAAGATAAATGCTCAATTTTGGGTCCATTAAGTTGCAGCTGATGTTTTTATAATTTATGTATTTCCATTACACAGTAGCTAAGATAAACTGGTCATTCATTGCGCGGGTAGTGCTCAGCCAAGAATCTACAGCCATGAATCTATGGCTAGGAGGACTGCTCAGCGATATCTCAGGAGGTTAATGGATATCGACCCATGAGGAATTAATATTGCGATCAAATTTAAAAAGACATGCGCAATAAGACAGCACGATGGAAGCAGAGTGCAAAGAGTGTTACAGGATAGGTGTGGAGAGTTCTGCTCACTAACTGACGGCCACTTTCCAACTTTGGTCAAGTGGAGCAGAAATGCTGCTTGCATGAATAACCTTAGAGTACCGACTACTGCAACTACAACAGGCGAAAAGAGGGCACTGAGCAGGAAACAGGAAAATATGGGGAGGGCTTGGTCGAAGAGATAGGATTTTAAGACAGTTCTAAAGGCACGGAGTGGTAGCAAGACAAAGCTGTTTAATGGGAACGTTTTAAAGAGCAGGGTACCCACATCTAAAAAAAAATTGTGGAGCATGGGATGAGCAATAAACCAGAGTGGGAAATAGGATATGGGCTAGGACAAATGGCTCGAGAAGATGGCTCAAATAAGGTGGGACGAGACTGCGGAGGGACTTGAAAACAAGGCCAAAGTTGGCAGCATATTGTGATGGAGGATGATGCATCAGAGGAGGACATCTTTTGTCTTATTGCAACCCTTTCTACTCATCTATACCAAGAGATGTAATTTATCATTTTCATTGTTAAACATACATTCCCTGTTTAGAATTCAATGAAACAAGGTATTTAATGAGCAAGAAATTTTAATATTAACGGAGTTTTAAAAACGGAAATAAAAACAAATTCCCCACCAGCAAAACAAGACCTATGCGTCAGCCTTGGTTCGGTGGGTAGCACTCTGACTTCGGAGTCAGAAGGTTGTGGTTTCAAGTCCCACTCCAAAGGCTTGAGCACATAATCCAGGCTAACATTCCAGGGCAGTACTGAGGGAGTGCTGCACTGTCGGAAATGTCGTTTTTCGATTGAGACATTAAACCGAGGCCACATCCGCCCTGACAGGTGGACGTAAAAGATCCCACGGCAATATTGCGAAGAGCAGGAGAGTTTTCCCATGGTGTCCCAGCCAATATTTATATCTCAACCAACACCACTTAAAAAAGTTATCTGGTCATTATCATAGGCAAGATCTTGCTATGCACAAATTGCCACGTTTCCTACCTTACAACAGAGACTACACCTCAAAAAGTACTTCATTAGCTGTAAAGCACTTTGGGACTTCCTGAGGTCGTGAAAGGTGCTATAGAAATGCAAGTCTTTCTTTTTCTATCTCAGCAGCAGACCCAAGTCAGAAGCAACTTGATAGATGTCTAGGTTGGTCCATCAAAGGGACAGAACTCAAAAAAGTTAGCATTTAAAACAGATTCCTACTGCAAAAAACTTTCATTACCAATATTATTCCCAAAGAACATCGTATGTATAAAAGAGACCCAATGGCATCAATTTTTTTTTTTTTACAACTAGTACTTCCTTTTTCCTCCACCAAAAAAAAGTGCAGGATGGAAGGCTATTAAAGAAACTTTTCATAATCAATATTAACTCTTCCTTCCTCTATAACACACACTAGGTTCAATGTCTGGCAGTGCTGAGCTGGAGTTATTCTCAACATGCTTTGCAATGGTGATTAAGAAACCACACTGCACCAAATATGCGAGCGATTAACAAATCGCTAAGCGTCTCCGGGGCTCTCCGGAGTGATGTGAAAAAACAACTGTTTAAAATCAGGAGGGCAGTGATAAATGTAACCAATGTAACAACGAAAATGTAATTAAAATACAAAACATGCCCAGAATGAGATTGGGAATTCACCACATTAGGAAATCATAAGGGAGAGCTGCAGCTTACCAGTATGAGACACAGTTGGGTTCCTGCATCAGCAGAGTAGTGTCACCAGACTATCATGCAAATGGTTTTTTTTACTTCAGGGGCACTCATTAAAATAATGAGCTCTTGAAATAATTTATTTTAAATGAGTCACTTTAATTTTGAAGATGTATGATTTTAAAAATTAAAAAAAAACATAATTGTGTTTGATTTATGGATCCACTGATCCAGTCTTTCTGGAGCATATGCAACAGCTTAACTTTGTGCCGTGTACATAGGAGGAAAGAAGAAAGTAACCAGAGGAGACAGAAGTTTCTCTTCATCTTTACGCGATACGTGAGCTCCCTCCCACTACAGAACATTACATTGCAATAGAAGGAAGCTTTTTAAAAAAAAATAGAATAAAAAGAGATCCCCAGCATTATAAACTTTGTATCTGACTGACTTGTTACCCAGAGAGACTGTGACTGGAGGGGAACTACTTACCAACAGAGTGTAAGGGGGGTTTGTAGGGGGGCGGGAGAGAGAGGGAGGTGAGGCAGGGATGGCCAGTAAGGTGGAGGCCGGGGGGGGGAAAAGAGTGAGGTGGGACAGACCCCCCTCCCCAGAGAGGGAGGTGGGGTGGGGGGACAACAGTGAGGTGGAGGGGGGGCTAGAGTATGTGGCACAGGCCCCCCAAGACCAGGGCTGGGGTGGGGGGGGGGGTGGTGAGGCGAGATGTTTCCCTCCCCCCCCCACAAGGGGGGAGTGAGAGCGAGGTGAAGTTGGGGGGGTGGTGTGGGGGAAGATCACGCACAAAAAAAGTTGCATTTGGCTGGTCTTGCACGTCACTTCATATTGCAAAAACAGCTTTGTTGGGACAGGCATAGGTGCTAGTTGAGTTCCCACTTACCTTAGCCAGGGAAGCTATTGTATTAGAGAGATCACAGAAGGGAAGAGAAAGAAAGGGAGAAAAAAATATAAAGCAACCACACAAAACCATTTTTAAGTTGCTGTTACAGGTAACAACTGTTGGCAAAATAAAAAGCCACTTGTTGTTTTCATTAAGTCCACAAGAAGCCAACAAACTTTGTTTTGCTGGAAAGAGCTGGGCCAAATTGACAACTGCCGTAATTTGTCTGGTTCGAGTCGACTTGTGTGTTCCACATGGTGCCCATCTCTGCAAGGCAACCATCCTGCTCAACACATTTATTTTTTGAGAGTTATTATGACGTTAGCAATTGGCATGCTGCGGGTTTATGTTGACAATGCTCACCCTCAGAATTAATGTCTTCAACCCTTTTCTGTTAATATTTTAACATGATATTTAGTTTAAAACATTCCCAATTCTGTTGCTGTGGAGGATACTCCTTTAATATGGTGCACCTTTATTTCTCTGTCATGCACTTTGCAGATCAGACAGATTTTGCACAGTTGCAAAGGGGCTGAGGCGCTGGAGCAGGATTAAATTACCTTTTCTTCTCAGAGGGCACAAGTTCTTCTCCCCAAGGTTTATCAGCATGAGAGACTCCGTCCAGTTCAAACTCTGTCTTAGGAAATATCCATCTGTTTCTTCTTAATGGGAGGATTTTCATTCTCTCTCCTTACCTTCTCTATTTCTCATGCCGCTCACCATCTTCTCCCCCTCCTGAAATTAAGAGTGGACAAGCAACCTGATCCTAGCCCCTTTACCGTACGTAGCCTGATATCAGAAGGCCCAGTGATGAGAGCAGCCCTGTGTTGATTTACTTTCTTTACAAGTCATGCACAATCATTTTGTGGCACAGGTTGCGGTCATTCAACAAGCTCTTGCGCCTCAACTCAGTTTATAAAATGTGGAAAAACTGCACTTTATTGCACTTCTAGATGGTTCCAAGGGAGAAGACAAACCCTGATCCTTTTTACTACATTAAGAAAAAAAAGACTTGCATTTATATCGTGCCTTTCACGACCTCAGGACATCTCTAAGCGCTTTACAGCCAATGAAGTACTTTTGAAGTGTAGTTACTGTTGTAATATAGGAAGTGCGGCAGGCAATTTACAAACAGTTAAGATCCCACAAACAGTAATGAGATAAATGACCAAATAATCTGCATTTTAGTGATGTTGTTTGGGTCTTAAATACTGGCCAGGACAGCGAGGATAACTCCCCTGCTCTTCTTCGAAATAATGCCATGGGATCTTTTATGTCCACCTGAGAGGGCAGACGGGGACTTGGTTTAATGTCTCCTCCGAAAGACGGCACCCTCCGACAGTGCAGCACTTTTTCAGTACTGCACAGGAGTGTCAGCCTAGATTTTTAGGCTCAAGTCTCTGGAGTCCCATAACCTTTTGACAGAGAGGAAAGTGTTCCCAACTGAGCCAAGGCACCTCCGACAGTGCAGCACTCCCTCAGTACTGCTTCATCAGTGGACAGTCCTATCTGGGCGGTGGTTGGGGGGGGTGGGGAGATCAGGCCTAATGCTACACAGAATTTTTCTGAAAAGGGGTAATGTCGCTTTATTAGGGAACTTTTTGGGCTTCTCTATTTCAAAAATATCTTGTTCCAAAGCTACCATATTTGATGTTGCAGCAAATTAGCGTACCACGTTTGTTTTTTTAAACACTGTCGGAAATGCTACACATCTTCAAACTCACCCAAAATGTGCTGAAAATTAAAAGCGTCTGGACTAGTGGCAAAGTGGGTTAAGTACACCTGTCACCTCCAGGATTTGGGGTTCAAATCAAGTCCAGACTGATGGAAAACAAAGTCTTGCTGGCTGCAAGAGTGCTGCACAAAATAATTTCAACAGTCAACCCATTCCTAAGGAACATGCATCAACTCAGCACTAAACGGCAATATTACTCAAAAGGCCAAAAGCACAGCTGAGATAAAAGAAGGGAATGTCGGACTGGCACAGTAGAAGGTGTACAGAGCTGGAAACTGAGGCATGATGCGTAAAGGCAATTCTAATCTGCAGCCACCTGTGCTATACCAGGCTGGCGAGGTGATGCCAATACTGGACACCTGCTGGTAGAGAAGTCGTTCCACCACCCCCACCGCATCAACATCCTTCAGCTTGGTGAACACAAACATTCACCAAAATAAAAAAAGATTCCAATGCCATCATCGCATTACATGACATCACCATGGCAACAGAGCCTCTCAACTTCAAAGGAATTAAATGTCACAGTTTCAAGACCCTTCTAACACCGTAATTCTATACTGCATTACTTTCCAGTTTTGATATGTAAATGTTTCGCTGGTCTCCTGCAGGCCAGTTAAGTGCACAATGTCTTCTGCACCTGTGCAATGCACTCCTTCCTTGTGTGAAGTGTCCCACAATTTGACATCATACAGCTCGTGCCGTTTATATAAATGCATATCTCTCCACACCCTTCCAGCGATATGAAACAGTAGAGACATTTAAGGTTTCCAGATATTTTGGCAGCAAAATCCTAGCTTTATCCCATCTTGACTTCTGAACTGTTGTTTGAAATTATAAATTTATTACAGACTTACACAATTATTGGCCTGATACCAAGCCTGTAGCAGGACTCCTCGTGCTTCCGAACCAGTCATTCTATTTTGCAGCAAAACACAAGCACAATGAGGCACTTCTGTGCAGTACTGAGGGAGTGCTGCACTGTCGGAGTTGCTGTCTTTTGGATGAGACCGAGGCCCCGTCTGCCCACTGAAGTAGCAGAGAAAAGCAGGGGAGTTCTCCCCCTGGCCAATATTTATCCTTAAACCAACATCACTAAACAAAAAAATTATCCGGTCATCATCACATTGCTGTTTGTGGGATCTTGCTGTGTGCAAATTAGCTGCTGAGTTTCCTACATAACAACAGTGACTAAACCTCAAAAGTACTTCATTGGTTGTAAAGCACTTTGGGATGTCCGGAGGTCATGAAAGGTGCTATATAAATGCAAGAGCTTTCTTTCACTTAACTACGACGAACAGGCCATGGGAAGAAATCACTATTCTAACAGCAAAACAAAAGACTAAAGAAAAAGTGGGTCTGCGTTACTGGCACCCATGAGGAGGTCAGTCTGTTTACTTTTAGGAAAGCCACCGACAGCAGGAGAACTGGACGTCAGCAGCCAACTGCATGTATACAAGGCAAAAACACCTTTAAAGGAGCATTGTCTTCAACAACACCAACTTGCATTTATGTAGGACCGTTAACGTAGTAAAACACCCAGGCGTAAAAGAGGTAGGTTTTAAGGAGCGTCTTAAAAGGAAGAGAGAGAGAGAGAGGGATAGAGAGGAGGAGAGGTTTAGGGAGCGAATTCCAGAGCTTGGGGCCTAGACAGTTGAAGGCATGGCCGCCAATGGTGGGGCAAAGGACGTACAAAAGGCCAGAACTGGAGGAACGCAGGGTTCTTGGAGGGTTACAGGGGGGGGGGGGGCGGGGAAGAGGATTGTAGCCCAGTTACGACCAATACCAAAGTTTGCCGGTAACCAAGGGTAACATCCCTAAATCGCTCATTATTATAACAGTCCCACTCTGCAGTCTTGCACACATTTACTGCAGATGTTCCAGTCTCTAGGATCTTCTTTATATTTTTTTTTGCTGGTCTAAACATGCGAGAAGTCAAATTTTTTTTCCTGCCAAATCTAATTAGTGAGCATTTCCTTACATTAGTGGTTTCCAGGTCTACGGTGCTTCCTGCTGAAGGATGACCCAGCCTCACTGCGTGAAGTCGCACATTGTTTCAGCAGTACATAAAGACCTCCTGATGGGACGTTGAGCGTCTCTCTTCTGCTGCAGGGGTCAGGGACAAGGACCTCAATCAGCAGCGGAGGATTGATCTGGAAACCTTGGTGATTATCCTCACAAAACCTCTGCTTTTACAGGACTACACACACACACACACACACACACACACACTCTCTCTCTCTCTCAAACTTTTGAAGTCATGATTAAATTGAAATTCCATCTACACTCACCGCTGTTCAATGGAGCACTTCATGCAGCTAAATGCGATTCACATTTACTACCGGCTACTTCATGTTAGCTCAAGAGGGCGGGCACATTTAAAACTGGCAAAAAGGACAACTTAGGAAGTATGTCAGAGCAAATTTCTAAACAAATGATTGATGGACAGTCAGAATGGTCTTTTTGGTTAGTGGAGAGGAAAACTTCAGATTCATTCACATTAGATATAGATGACCCAAGACATGAGGATGGATGCACCTGATTCAGCCAAAATTAGCTTCCATCATGTTTCTTATGAATCTTTCTCTTTCCATATCTATCTCTCAAGATATTACAGTTTATCGATACATAAAGTCTTGGTTTGTGCGCATTTCCTATTTGCCACGCTTAATTATGTAATAAATATTGAGTTCTAGTCAATATTTATCCCTCAACTAACATTACTAAAACATTATCTGGTCATTTATCACATTGCTGTTTGTGGGAGCTTGCTGTGCGTAAATTGGCTGCCACGTTTCCTACATTACAACAGCGACTACACTTCAAAAAGTACTTCATTGGCTGTAAAGTGCTTTGGGATGTCCAGTGGTTGTGAAAGGTACTATATAAATGCAAGTCTTTCTTTGTTTCTTTCTTTGAGAGAAAGAGAGCACGAGTGAATAAGAGCAAAAGAGGGAGGGAGGTGGGAGAGGAGATGAGCAAGTGCCTTATCTCTTTTCAGCTGCATTCCACAACCGTTCCAGTATGTAATTCTTTTTCCAAAGCTACAGTTTTATTATTTTTTTTTTTTAAGTACAATTTTACTGACTGTTAGCAACTCTCCCCAAATCTCAACTTCTAAAAGTGGGCAATTACTTTCCAAAAGAAATAAAATAGAAATTATGGTCACATTTGATATAGTTGATGTAGGTTAATCAACTTCCCAAGAAACTCGAGGGCTGGTTGGCAAATCGATGCAAAAGTACACGTTAACAAAACAAGACAATGTAGAAAGTGTACACGGGGACAGGATAGTAGATGGAATGGAGATTTAGCCGCAAGCTCCCAGATCCCAGGCTCACTGTGCCACTGTGAACAAAGTGACTACACTTCAAAAAGTACTTTTTGGTTGTAAAGCACTTTGGGACATCCTGAGGTCTTGAAAAGTACTATATAAATGCAAGTTCTTTCTTTTGAGACCTGAATGACACACTAATCGTACTGTACTTGAACAAAGCTTCTGATCTGCCAGATGTTTTTAGTCGGCTTTCTATTTTGGGGGCGGGGAGCAGGGAGAACAAGGAGAGAGAAGCAACAACTCGCCTGTCAAAATAAATATGCACATATCACTCACGCTGAATAAGCACAAGTTAGAAGGCCCAATCGTACACCCTGCATCGATATCACAACCATTACTGGTTCATCTGAGATATCGCTAGAATGCATAATATACTTTTTAGGGGCCTGGGACTAGGGTTGCCAACTCCTCTGGATTGCCCCGAAGTCTCCAGGAATTAAATGTTAATCTACTGGTCACTGCTGCGAGCAACTCCGTGAGAAAAATCATTGGGACATTAAAAAAAGTGTTTCATTTTCTTTGAAGACTTTTATTTATTAGTAATAAAATGTTGGAGATAGGGAAATAAAGGCCACTTGACTGGCAGGGCAGTTGGAGGCAGGAGGTTATGCAATGAAACCTCCAGGAATACATTTAACCAGAGCTGGCAACCCTAACTGGGACGGTCATCGCCATCCTAGACCTATTCACATTTCAGCAGAGTGACAGCAGCACCTCTGCACTGGATTACGACCTTTACAGGGCATTAAAGACTTTCCCCCCGCAAAGCTTTGAGGAATTAGTTCTCTAATACCATCAGGAAGCCAGGAGAAGAGTGGGGCTCTTGATCTTCATCTGCTCCAAATGCATCATCTTCGAAGGAGCATCCTTTTTTTTTTACGATCAAGAGATCTCAAATCAAAAATACTGACAGTGCCATCGTTTGGGAGGGGAAGGGAGAGAATTAAAAACACATGGCATCAACTTCACTCGTGAGAAGTCGCAGGTTCGCAGGTAATTTATTACAGCTTGCAAGTGGTCTGCAGCTGAAACTGATCCAAACATTTCTGTCGTGTCGAATGGAATCAATTCAGATCCCTTCCTGTGGCCGTTGTGCTTTGATGTGCCAAACAGAATCGTTTTTCCTGTATAGACTTGCAAAGAAACAGGAGCCCGTAAATCTGACAAATCAAAAAAACAAAATCACACATTAGTTTAAAGCACGAGGCCAGATGTTGGTAGTGACTAGTGTTGTACAATCTGGCAGCAGACCCTCGATTGACATTTGATTACGCTGCCACTCGCTACCTCAGGAAAACAGGTACTGTGCACTTCCTGCTATGGGGACAGGAAGAGAGATATTAAGGACACGTGCCTTTCCCTCTTATTCCCCCCCTGCCAAACAACACCCCACTTTGAAGAGGAATTGTTGCCACATTTTAGGAGCTTTCACTTAACATCAGGTCGCTCTGAAATGCCTGGAGGGAAGGTTTGAACAGGAGCAAGCACACATAGCTGCCGCTGAACCAACTTTGCCTTCCAATGACACTAACCCCAATTCAAATAAAAGGTTCAACGACTAGAAAGGACTTGACGAGGGTTGTCAATCCTTTTGGGTCTCCAGGAATTAAAGATTAATCTCCCGGGCATTGCTGCAAGTAACCTCAGGAGAAAAATCACAGGCGCATTTCTTTGAACACTTTCATTTATTAGTTATAAAAATGTTGCAGATGGAATAAAAAGCTGTTTGATCAGCAGGGCAGTTGGAGGCAGGAGTTCATGTGATGAAACCTGCAGGAAGACGTCCAACCAGAGTTGGTAACCCTAGACTTGCTATTTGTAGATGCAGCTACCAATGCCTTTATTTCAGACTGTTTTATATACAACAGGCGGCGACAAGTCTTGCAGAGAACACTGCCAATTCTGACAGTAGTCTCTTTTTAAGAGACACCTTTCTTAACTCTGCTCCACATAACAATTAAGTATTGTATGATTTTTCCCCTTTTAGCAAACTTTGTGAAGAACCCAGACGGGCCAGAAATTCAGCTTTCAGGCTTCCTGCGGGTGCAAGCATCGTGCGCGTACTTGCCTACCGCGCCTGCAGTTGTGCTTCGGGCCCACGAGGAATTCGGGTCCTGGGCCTCCTCCAGCTGCCAGCGCGCAGTGCTTGCGTATCCCAGGGGCGCAGTTAGTTCGAAGTGTCCCCTGGGATCGCGTGGGCCATGGAGAGCCAATCCTAGCAGGGAATTTTCATTCATAGATTTGACAGGAAGACCTGTCAAATCTACGAATAGAGATCGGCCCCAAAACCACACTTAAACTTCAAATAAATTTTTTAAAAACCATCACATTTTTACAATAACTATAAATTACATAAATTAACTACTTTAAACAAAAATTTTAATTTTTGAAAAAATTAATTAAACTTTTTAACGGTGCTAAAAATAAACTTACCTTTCTTTAAAGTATGTAAAAAAGATAAACCTGTTGAAAAAATGTTTAAATTGTACTTAATTAACCACTCACCTTGTTAAAAACAGGCCTTGCGCCTCCTTTTTAAATGTGCAGCTTCTTCATACTTACCTTCCCGGAGAAACCTGAAAAAAAAACGAAGTTCGCTGCATGCGCGCTGCCTCTCCCGCGCACGCGTTCGACTTCTGAACCCCTTCCTTCAGGGGAACGGAAGTTCCGGTTTCCCGCGCATGCCTTTATTTCAGACTGTTTTATATACAGTCTGAAATAAAACTCACCCGTGGAGAGCCGAATTTCTGGCCCATATCTCTGATTATCAGGCCGCAAGAACCGGGGACAAATAATCGTGGATGATAGTGACTGAATAATGCAAATTTCATTTTATCACATGGGGATTGAAAGAGATTTGGGCATTCTAGTGCATACATCTCTAAAGGTACATGAACAATGCCGTGAAGCGATAGCTAGAGCAAATAGGGTGTTGGGGTGTATCCACAGGACAAATGAGTACAAGACGAGGCATTCCGTTTTGTCCTTGTACAAGACCTTAGTCAGGCTGCACTTGGAATACTGTGGCCAGTTTTGGTCTCCTCACATGGTGGGTGATACTGAGGCTTTGGAAAGGGTGCAGAGGAGGAGCCACTAGACTAACTCCCAGTCTAAAGCATCTTAGTTATCAAGATAGGCTAAAAGAGTTGAGACTCTAGACTTTAGAGAACCGTAGACTTGGGGGTGATCTGATTGAGATTTAAGATAATGAAGGGAATAGATTGTGTTCCAGTTGACAGTTCATTCCAATTAAATAGGTTAGGCAGGACCAGGGGTCACAAATTTAAGTTGTACAAGGCCAGATGTCAGGAGCAATGTTCCCGTTTAGTTGCGCGGCTGTGCGGCTGTCTGAAGCTCGCACGCAGGCCGCTTACCGGGTTCTCAAATGGAAAAACCGCGCATGAGCGTTAGTTTGAATGGTCCACGCAGTCCCTTAAAAAGGGCCGCGCACCCCCCAAAAAATTAGAGGGAACATTGGTCAGGAGGTGGTTCTTTTCCCAGAGAATAGTGGACTTCGAACAGGCTGCCGTCTCGTGCAGTGGATGCTGATTCACCGAATTCCTTCAAACGAGAGCTAGACCTGTTTCTGGCTGGGGCAGAGATCGCCTCTGACAGAAAGTAGGTGCCGCAGGGAAATCAGGGCCAGAGTGATCTCCTGGACTAGTTTCAATTGGCTAGATGGGTCGGAAAGGATTTTCCAGATTTTTTCCCCCCCAAATTGGCCTGAGTTTATCTGTTTTTTCGCCTCACCCAGGAGATCACATGGATTTTTGAGTGGGCTGAGGAGTGTATATGTTGATACACACAAGGTATCGTAATTGTGTGGGACAGGCTGGATGGACAAGAGGGTCTTTACCTGTCCGTCATTGTTCTTATGTTACCACATGTGTATTAGGTCTCATATTCTGCAATTTGGGCTTTTCTTCTGTGAAAACAGAAAACCAGAGGCCTTGCAAATAATTAATGAAGAGCATTCTTCCACCCTCACCCAATACATAAAGAAAAGATGTTGCATTTATATAGCATCTTTAACATAGTAAAACGTCCCAGGGCGCTTCACAGGAGCGTTAACAAACAAAATTTGACACTGAGCCTCATAAGGAGATATCAGGACAGATGACCAAAAGCTTGGTCAAAGAGGCAGACTTTAAGGAGCATCTTAAAGGAGGAATGGTAGAGAGGCGGAGAAGTTTAGGGAGGGAATTCCAGAGCTTAGGGCCAAAGCAGCTGAAAGGTACGGCCGCCAATGGTGGAACAATGAAAATCGGGGCTGTGCAAGAGGCCAGAATTGGAGGAGCACAGAGATCTTTAACGATTGTAGGGCTGGATGAGGTTACAGAGATAGGGAGATATAGATGATCAAGGGATATGGAGCAAAGGCGGGTCAATGGAGTTGACCATAAAGGGGCAGGAAAGAGCTGATTTCTATGCATTTATATGTTGTGCAGATTTGTCGTCATTAATTGGGTAATGGGAATTTATTACATTAACTACGACATATACAACTGTTTCTAGGCGGAGTGACGTTATACAGTTTACATGATGCATCAAATGCAGCTTAGCCCATTTAGATTGCCTACTTTTTATCATGTGGTAGGAAAGCAGTATGATTAAGGCTCTAAAGCAATACTACAGTGAAAAACAGTTTTGCCTTTGCGAGTGTTGTTAAATGAAATAACTAATCAATGACAAACTGAACGAAATGCAAACAAACTGCCAGGCAATCCAAAACTACGTATGTGCACATATATTTTTCAGCTGATGAACAGAATATCTTACTTCTAATGGGGCTCTCCCTTCATTAGGCTGAGGTGATCTAGGAAACTTGTAGGCACTAAGCAGTGCATCAATCATTCTTAATGTTGGGATAAATCCCTCATCCATCAACACCTCAGTAGGAAATGTTTGTCCCTCAAAGATGACAGTCAAGCAATACATAAAGAAAAAGGATAAAGTTGCATTTATGTAATGTCTTTTACATCCTCAGGATATCCCAAAATGCTTTTCAGCTAATGAAGTACTTTTGAAGGTAGTCACTGTTATGTGGGCAAAAGTAGGAGCCAATTTGCACACAGCAAGGTCCCACAAACAGCAAAGAGGTAAATGACCAAATAATCTGTTTTAGTGGTGCTGACTGAGGGATAAATATTGGCCAAGACAACGGGGAATACTACCTCTCTCTTTGAATAATGCCATGGGAGCTTTTACACATACCTGAGTGGGCACGTTGGGCCTTGGTTTAACTTCTCATTCAAAAGTCAGCGCCTCTGACAATGCAGCACTGCTCTCAACTGTCCGCCTCAATTATGTGCGCTGGAGAGGGGCTTGAACCCACAACCTTGTGACTCAGAGTGCTACCACTGAACCAAGGCTGAAACAATCTAAATTAGATTACGCAAAATAATCAAGTTAAATTCCCCAGGTCTAACTTCCTCCCCGCACTCCCAGCCTTAGTAATGTCATTCAAGATTTCTCTGAAAGGTTGCAATTATTCTACCGTCACATCATCCGTCACCTTTACTGTGAGTGCTGTGATTTCTTCCATCAAAGGGATGGAAGTGGCTGGTATCACGTGACAAACACACATACATACAAATACATACACTCACACTGAAAATAAATCTATTTACTGCAGCTTAAACATCCACACCAAAAGAAACAAAATGGATTTAACTCAATCTTCTGTCTGGAGTTCCTAGAAGCACGCATGTCAAATTAGTGCGTAAAACTAATCATTACACACTTTAAAAATTGTACAGTGGCTTTTGCTAATTACATTTCTCAGATTGCTTCAATTGTCGACTGAAGTAAAAGCTATGACCCATTAAAACCTGTAAGTGTGAGGGCATGGAGGAAAAGAAAAAAAACCCCACCCATTTCAGAAAGGAGGCAATCATTCACCTCCCCAAAAGCAAGACCGTAGGAATTGGTATTTTCGACCCCACAATGGAAGATTTAGTAATTATAGAATTTATGATCTCCAGCACGATGCATCACCGTGTGGTTGAACGCATATGAAGGCAGTTCCCAGATTTGACATTATATCAGAGAAATGCTGCACACACAGCCTCAGCATGATCTCAACAATTGCCAGTGAGGAAGGAAAGAAAAAAAAGTAACACAGAGCTCCCAGCACATGCCTCGTCACCCACCTATGCCCACCGAGGGATGGTGTATGGGGCGAGAAGCAAAAATGAGGATCAAAAAACATTTGGAAAGAAAACGAAGGTCGCATTTGGTTTCTCATTATCCTCCACCGGGGCAAACACTTCCAAAATTTAGGTCTTCGAAATGTTGACGACAGTGAGTTTAGTACCCGAGAACATAATCTAGGCCGACACTCCAATGCAGTTCTGCACTAAATCGGAAAGGTCATCTTTCAGATGAGACGTTAAACTCAGGCGGACATAAAAGATCGCATGGCACTATTTTGAAGAAGAGCAGGGGAGTTCTCCCTGGTATCCTGGCCAATATTTATTCCCTCAACCAACATCACGAAAAACAGGTTGTTATCCGGTCAATGTCTCGTTATAGTTTGAGAGAATTTGCTGTGCACAAATTGGCTGTCGTGTTTCCTACATTAAAACAATGGCCTAGAATTTGTGGTGGGTTATTACCCCTTCGAAACAGACAGCAACTTCAGGATGTAGTAGTTACGCATCCTGACGTGGATATCCTAAAGTTGCGGTCAGCCATTCACTGCTCCAACACTGGCTGTGTTGTGCCCCCGCCCCCCACCCCACCCATCAGTGTATTCTGTTAAATCAGGTAAACGGACAAAAATTTCAGCCCTTCCACGGTAATATCGCTGTTAAATACCCCATTAAAAGTTAGACACTTTTGGATTAGGGGTAACTGGGGTTTTAACAGCATATTGACTGCTAAATAAAGTCTATGGTCCTGAAAAACTAATTTTAATTTTGTGGAGTGCCAAATTTATCCATTTTAATAAAAATTAAAATTAAGTAACTTTTAATTTAAAAAAAACGTTTATTCATCTTTACTTCAAGTTTACCTTTTCTCCATGTGAGAGCCCCAATCTTTGTTTTGCTCTCTATAATATTGTTAAAAAGTTAGAATCAAAAGGAGCTTACTCACTTCCCTGGTTCTCGGTCTGTGAGTATTCTGCATTATGATTAGCTGCTTAAACAGCTCATTGATGTCACAGCAGCTTACGTTAGGGATTCCCCATTTACTTACGCTGATTTCAACTTCACGTCGGAAAAGCCGAACCCCTCGCCAGAGAGATCGCGAGAAATTTGTGGGAAGTGAGTGTAGCATCAAGGAGCCCTAATAAAACTGAAGTCAATGGGAATCGGGGGGAAAATGCTCCACTGGCTGGAGACATACCTAGTACAAAGGAAGATGGTTGTGGTGGTTGGAGGTCAATCATCACAGCCCCAGGACATCGCTGCAGGAGTTCCTCAGGGCAGTGTCCTCGGTCCAACAATCTTCAGCTGCTTCATCAATGACCTTCCCTCCACCATAAGGTCAGAAATGGGGATGTTTGCTGATGACTGCAGTGTTCAGTGCCATTCACAACTCCTCAGATAATGAAGCAGTCCATTCAGGTTTGGGCTGATAAGTCGCAGGTAACATTCACGCCACACAAGTGCCAGGCAATGAGCATCTCCAACAAGCAAGCGTCTAACCACCGCTGCTTGACATTCAACAGCATTACCATCGCCAAATCCCCCACCATCAATATCCTGGGGGGTCACCATTGACCAGGAACTTAACTGGACCAGCCACATAAATACTGTGGCTACAAGAGGAGGTCAGAGGCTGGGTATTCTGCAGCAAGTGTCTCACCTCCTGACTTCCCCAAAGCCTTTCCACCATCTACAAGGCACAAGTCAGGAGTGTGATGGAATACTCTCCACTTGCCTGGATGAGTGCAGCTCCAACAACACAAGAAGCTCGACACCATCCAGGACAAAGCAGCCTGCTTGATTGGCACCCCATCCACCACCTTAAACATTCACTCCCTCCACCACCGGCGCACCGTGGCTGCAGTGTGTACCATCTACAAGATGCACTGTAGCAACTTGCCAAGGCTTCTTCAGCTGCGCCTCCCAAACCTGCGACCTCTACCACCTTAGAAGGACAAGGGCAGCAGGCGCATGGGAACACCACCACCTGCAAGTTCCCCTCCAGGTCACACACCATCCTGACTTAGAAGTATATCGCAGTTCCTTCATCGTCGCTGGGTCAAAATCCTGGAACTCCCTACCTAACAGCACTGTGGGAGTACCTTCACCACACGGACTGCAGCGGTTCAAGGCGGCAGCTCACCACCACCTTCTCAAGGGCAGCTAGGGATAGGCAATAAATGCTGGCCTTGCCAGCGACGCCCACATCCCATGAACGATAAAAAAAAACTTACTTTAGGGCCAGCGGCGAACGCCTTGGCTTCGCCACAGGCCACAAATTCCACCCAATGACTACACCTCAAAAGTACTTAATTGGTTGTGAAGCTCTTTGGGACATCCTGATGTCATGATAAATGCAAGTTCTTTCTTTTCTTCAATATGAACAGTTCTTAATAGATCAACTGCAACCAGGGAGAGTATAGCTAAATTTTCCAACGACGAATATTCCACAGCTTTAGACAAGACGCTTAATTAAGCACTGGCTCACTGATCTACAGGCAAATGCCTGACGCTCACCAGACTCCATCTGCTGTGGGTCTCTGTAGATCAGCTAAGATGCAAGATCATTTTACAGCCGGTACATTCAATGAAACAAGTGATTAGAATTAGTTTTGCTGGAAGTTTAGAGTTGTTTCCTGTCATTTGATCCATTCAGATCAATGCAAAATATAAATAAATGGGAGTAATTTCAAGCCTTGCATGCATGAAATAGCTCTGGATCACACACAGCGACCACGTTTCAGGCACAATTGCATTAATAAATTAGTTAGAAGACTAGTAGTATATTAAGAACGGAAGACACTCTGCAAGTCTCCCTCCCTCAGCCAAACTGCTCCTCCAAGCAACAGGGATTAAGCTTTCTCTGTTGGCAAGACAGCTGTAGGTGCTGTGTATCCATCAGAAATCATAGTGTAAATAGGAGAGTGAGAGGGCGAGAGAGCAAAGATAAAAGGAGGGAACGAACGAGCGATAATACAAAGAGAGAGAAGAGAAATAAGAAGGAAAGTATTATAAGAGAACTGGCTGAGTGTCTACTGCAGAACAGTTAATTCTTCCCATCTGCGTTTTTTTTAAAAATAAACATCAATTAAGGATCAGATTTATCTTCAGCTATTGCAAACACCATGTTATTTTTTGTTTAGTACATGCATATCTAGGCTTTCTCCTTCCCAATCCACCCCAAGTCTTTGAGAATAAAGACAAGGGATTATCCTTAACGTTCCTTTTTTTTTAATGTGAACCGCAACCCATCTACCATAATTACCTATAATCCGCCTGGATGGCTGCAGGGAATTCTATCAGCATTGAGTCATTTCTGCGTCTCATTAAAGTGATACTGCGAGTGAAGTACTTTGAGTCCAATGTCGTTTCAGTAGCGGAGGGGTCACTGACCCCTATCCCACAGCACAATAAAGTATATGGTTCATATATCTGGAAAGCCTATTCATCTCGTCAAAATATTTGTAAATTCCATTATTCCCCAAACTGCATAAGGAAAGTGGATTGGCGACACACCGCAGCGGGCTGCAGTGTACATTATACTGTCTAGATTATGACACATTAATACTGACAATCCATCAGACACTATAGATTAGCTGGCTCTAAACAAATACTGTGATATGTACGGAGACACAACTTATTGACTGCCACAAAGATTTGTGGCAGGGGTGAGCTGCAGCAAGAGGGCGGTCAGTGGATAGGGACCTCTGCTGACATGACCCAGGGCACAGACCTCTGTGAAACCCTATAATCCGCCTTACTTATAAATCTTCCTTCCCCCACACCCCCGATACAGATGGTGCGTTATTTCAGTGATCTTTGCAATTCTTCTTACATTTCTCACACAAGTGTAATTATAGCCTCTGTTTTTAAGTAGCCTGGTGCACGCAAACGTTTGACGATCAATAGAGCTGAAGAGCAGAAGTGTGCGATATGGGAAGGAACAGGCCCCATCATCAGCAAGTGCTCATGAGCAACAGAAAGATACAGTACTTTCCTGGAGAGGACAAGGCACAGACACCAAGTTAGAATTTCTTCAGTCCCTAAGCTAGAGTTTCTCTACCTCCTTGAAGACGGTGCCACCCACAATACTGTGGCTTTGCAGAATCCTTCACCATCAACGGATCTCCCTGCAGTCTTGTCACCAGAGTATAAGCCAACGCAGTCACTACACATGCTAAAAATACATAGGTAGAAAGACAAAAAGACTTGCATCTCCACAGCACCTTTCACGACCTCAGGACGTCCCATAGTGCTTTACAGCACTTCTTGAAGTGTAGTCACTGTGATAATATAGGAAATGCAGTAGCCAATTTATGCACTGCAAGGTCGCACAAACAGCAGGGTGATAATGACCAGATCATCTGTTTTAGTGATGTTGGTTGAGGGATAAGTACTGGTCAAGACACAATGGAGAACTTGGGTGGATTTAAAAGATCCCCGAAGAGGGCAGACGCCGTCTCAATTAAACATCTCATCCGAAAGACAGCACCTCCGACAGTGCAGCAATCCCTCAGTACTGCACTGGAGGGTCAGCCTAGATTGTGGACTCATGTCTCTGGAGTGGGACTTGAACCTGCCACCTTCTGCCTCAGAGAAGAGAGTGCTACCCACTGAGCCATGACTGACACCAGGGAGCATCAAGATTCTTGCTTCTTCTAAAACTTTCCACTCTTGCTCCTCATAAAATGTTAGCATCCCTATGACCAGAAACTTGACCTTTTATGAGCAAACTATCTAGGATGCAACTTCCCAGGACAAATAATGAATGCTTTTTTAAAAAAGAAAAACCTACTGGTATGGTTTTAGAAACAGTAAGATTTACCCCGTAATTCCTCTCCTCTCTGAAATTGATGAAAACAAAGACATTTTTCCCACCGCCCCCACCCCCGTGAATTTATTTGTTCTCAGGAAATTAGCGACACTGGTAAGGCTGCATTTATTGGCCATCTCTACTTGCCCCGAGAAGGTGGTGATGGACCTGCTCCTGTTGTTTATAAGAGAGGGGCTTGTTCGGCCACTTCAGAGGGCATTTAAGAGTCAGCCACGTAGTGTGGGACTGGAGTCATGTGTAGGCCAGTCTGGGTAGAGGCAACAGGCTCCCTTCCCTGCAGGACATTCACGAACCATTTGACAGACCATATGGTTCAGGCCCAAAACTACAAACTAGTATTTACTAAGAGAAAAAAAACCCACACAAGACAAAGAATGAGCAGAATGAGTATAGTACATAGAATATTAAATTTTTCACCAGTGCATCAAAACAGTTCAAAAACAATAAAAACTCCAAAGTCTTAGCTACTCTACATTATGGACGCTTGGTCCACGTTATGCAAAGCATTTACACGAGACTGACCCCCCCCCCCCCCCTAATCTCTATTGTTTCTGACTTATCGCGCACTACAGCAAGAAGGGAACTGAAGACCATGTGTTGTCAGTCCCGGTTACATCTCTCTTCCCTTTGATCCAGGTTGGAATGAAGATGGACATCGATATCATAATGAAATCAATGCTGCCAATCAAAGTCACTAAGGATAGGCTAAAAAAAAAATGGCCAGTGACAAAAATCAAATTGTTTTATTACCTGGGTGGGCTTAACATCTTCTGACGCAGTAGAAATAGCTCATGAAATGACCATGAATGTCTGCTGTAAATCAGCAGATGTCAATTCGGACACAATCTGGCTGACAAATGAGAAACATATTTTGATAGTTCAGGCAGTAAGGATAACTAAAGCATCTCCTCTCACAGCAACAACCTTAATCATACCCCTGAAAAGTCCAAGTCTTTTTTTGGGTTTAAAAAAATGTAATTATCAATAATTTGAATTAAGCAACTTCACTAGCACAGCATAGTGGGTGTTTAGTGCTAAAAAAGCAATTGAAGCATAAGATTATTTGAATTAAGCAACTCTGAATTAAGGGTAAACCTCTTAAGTGATAGGCCAAACAATTTGGGCCCGATAAGATAACTTTTACAGATAAAGGTGTTTAATAAACTACAAACTGACACCACCTATTCAATATATTTCCTCCCAGAGAGCAGTCTCAATTTTAAAAATTACCAAACTGGGCAGCTATAAATTGCCAAAAAAATATATTTTTTATTCATTTGTGGGATATGGGCATCACTGGCATGGCCAGCGTTTATCGCCCATTCCTAGTTGCCCTTGAGAAGGTGGTGGTGAGCCACCTTCTTGAACCGCTGCAGTCCGTGTGGTGAAGGTATTCCCATAGTGCTGTTAGGGAGGGAGTTCCAGAATTCTGACCCAGCGACAACGAAGGAACGGTGATATATGTCTAAGTCGGGATGATGTATGACTTGGAGAGGAACTTGGAGGTAATGGATGTTCCCATGCGCCTGCTGCCTTTGTCCTTTTAGGTGGTGAAGGTCGCGGGTTTGAGGTGTGCTGTCAAAGAAGCCTTGATGAGTTGCTGCATTGCATCCTGTAGATAGTACAAACTGCAGCCACGGTGCGCCGGTGGTGGAGGGAGTGGATGTTTAAGATGGCGGATGGGCTGCCGATCAAGCAAACTGCTCTGTCCAGAATGCTATCAAGCTTCTTGGGTGTTGCTGGAGCTGCAGCCATCCTGGCAAGTAGAGAATATTTCATCACACTCCTGACTTGTGCCTTTTAGGTAGTGGAGAGGCTCTGGGGAGTCAGGAGGTGGGATACTCACCGCAGAATACCCAGCCTCTGACCTTCGGTGTGTCTATGCTATGAAAAAAGACAGATCCCCAATTTATCAGAGGTACCACATAACTGCAGTCTGAATTTAGAATTCAAATTAAATTTCTAGTTTAAAAGTCCAGAATTATTTTTTAAAAGCAGGGCAGGGTGAATAAAATTTCCTGCACAAAGAATGTCAGTCTGAATTAAGCACAAGTAGAAAGTGACAACTACAATGACACCTTTACCTTCCAGGCCCCTCAGTACAGTGGACAGGGTTGGGGGGCGGGGGGGTGAAAGACTGCCACAATTGCACACACTTTAGTGACAGATTATTAACCTGTTGACTGCAGAAATTTATTTTTAGGATTTTCACATATAATGTCAGCAGAGAGAATCTTCTTTTTGTTTGCTCATGTCTTCTTCACAGAGAGGAACTATACAAACCATCTTTTGTTAATTCCAAGTATAGGCTTTTCAGCAGCAAGCTGGAAACTCAAGGTATTACCTCAAGCCAAAAACATAGGGTTAAAAAAGCTGCAAGGTGGGCTTGTACCATGGGCCACAGGGGCTGGCCATTGACATATAGCCCTTTCCATCTCTTTCTCTTCACATCCCACTTAGCCGTGTGATCGGCAAGCATTTACTCTTGCTGTTTTTAAATAGAGGGCTTTTAATAACACTATGAATTCTGATAACAAGCCCAATTCCATAGCATTACTCCAGCAACAGTTTCAAAATGTCAGGATTTTTTGACTATTTGGTCTTGGAGGGATTTCAGATCAGTTATTAGGATGATGGCATGAAATTCAATTAAGCTTAAGAAGTGAATTCCACAACACACAGCTTCTGGAAATGATGATTAGATTGAGATGAAGTGTCTGCCCAGAATGATGCTCCTTGCATACCACATCAGCTTGAAACACTGGAGGTTCATTGAAAAGTCCCAGTGAACATTGATGAGCAATACATAAGACTAACTTCATCCATGTGAGTTGAGCAGAGGTTGACTGCAAGAGTCCGCATCTATGAGAGTGATAGCAGCTTTAATTGGCAGCTTGACTGGCCAATCCCTGGGCACAGAGACCTGAACAAGAGTCAAAGGTTTTGGCTTCATGTCCAGCTAAGAAAGGATAGTCAGCAGAAAACGGGAAAGAAAGTCGGACACAGAGAGCAAAAATTCCCAACATAATTTATGTTCCGACTAGATTCAGAGAATTTGTATTTAGCCCAAAGAGGGATAGTGTAGCATTCTATGTTATTTTTAATGTTATGAGAAGCATTATGAAATAGATAAAAGTTCACTTTTAATGTTATCCTCTCTGTTCTCATGTGTAAAATAAATCAGCTGGTTAGTTTACAATTGGCCCTGTCTCACCAGAGTGTTCATCAATCCACCCTTCATAAAATGAGAAATACACATTGGTGGCATGTGCATGATTCAAGTATCCAGTCCACACAGCAAGGGGTTTCATAGTTACAGCCAGATAGACTACTGTACGACTAGATATTGGGCAGTACACGGTAAACTCCTGACCATAGGGGATAAGAAACCAGTAACACAGAACTAAAGAAAGAACTTGCATTTATATAGCACCTTTCACAACTTCAGGTCATCCCAAAGCACTTTACAGCTGATGTAGTACTTTTTGAGGTGCCGTTACTGTTGTAATGTAGGAAAAGCAGCAGCCAATTTGCACACAGCAAGCTCCCACAAACAGCAATGTGATTTATGACCAGATAATCTGTTTTATTGATGTTGGTTGAGGGATAGATATTGGCCAGGACTCCCCTGCTCTTCTTCGAAATAGTGCCATGGGATCTTTTACATCCACCTGAGAGGGTAGACGGAGGCCTCGGTTTAACGTCTCATCCAAATGACGGCACCTCCGACAGTCAGGGTGTCAGTCAGTGTCCTATGTGAAATTCCTGCCAAATGAGAGGGGGTTTCTGTCCAACTTTGTGTTTAATCGCAGACAAATATTATACAAGAGATATTGAAAAGAGCCATTGGTGGTGGGGGGGGGGGGTGGCGGAAACAAAACAGCTGAATTTACGGGGGCAGGGATATATGAGCAATACCATTAGCAAGTTAAAAAAAAATTGAAGTTATTAATTGGAAACTAAAATGTAAGCCATCAACCTGATGGATGGGTAGCCTATAAAATACTCAAATTGAATAATTTATCTTTTTATTCCAGAACAAACTCCTTTAATCTTCACAATCTTCCAGCTCAATTAAAGTGTCTCCTGGTTATTCAACCGAATGAGACTCCATAGAATTTATAGCACAGAAACAGGCCATTCGGCTTAACCGGTCTGTGCCGGTGTTTATGCTCCACACAAACCTCCTCCCACCCTACTTCATCTCACCCCATCAGCATACCCTTCTATTCCTTTCTCCCTCATGTACTTATCCAGCTTCCCCTTAAATGCACCAAATGAGATTAGCACTGCAATGCAGCTGGTGATAATCCCAAGTAATCGCATTTATCAGAGAAATGGATCAGAGCAAGGTGATCACCATCCTCATTCAACCCCGTCGCCACGCCACCCCCACCCCCACCCCACCCCACCAAATCTCTGGATATTCTAATAGTGCATTTAAAAAAAAATGTAATCTCAAGACATGTCAGTCAGAATTAACAGAACCAAATGAATCAGAGTCAGGAAATCAGAGAATAGGCAGAGATTTGTTTACTTTATTATAAAAGATAAAATTATACCGAAGAAGTCAAACTGAATGTTTCACTGCCAGCCCTCCATCAGACTAATAGCAAAAATTTAACTTGAAATTCTGATTTGGAGACTCGGGTGATTGTGGCACTGACGGCATTGTCTGACAGACTCATTACCACGGTGACCAGGTGACCCTGAGCTGAAGCTGTAGAACAAGTTCATCCTCTTGGTCCTTCTGCGTATGATCGCTATGGTTACAGAGAGCTGGCTGATGATGCAGCTGGAAGGTACCAAGTGATGTCATCTTTCCCAAGAAACAATGCAATGGTATAACCTCCACATTGGATGAATACTTATTACTCCACAAATGGCACATTTGGTTCAAAACACAGGACATCAAGTTTGCGAGTAAACCAAATGTACTTCTTTAAAAAAAAAAGTTCCTTTTTAATGCGTTCAGCACTTTTGTTTAAATCAAATTAACTTTGCCATGATTCCTAGCTTTCTGAAAGAAAACCTGCCATAATTGTAATGGATAAATGGTCCTCTAGGTCTCCATTTGCAAAACTTAAATGCGATGCATCAAAACCAACTTCATCTACTCTAGGATTTTGAAAGAAACATCATCAAAACAACTGGATAGTAATATTTAAATGTTAGATCAGTTTCAGTCAACACTTGGATTCTAAAACAAATGCAGATTTTTTTTTTTAATGCAGTCCAGCATATTTGAAAGCTGGAGATGTAAATGTGAAATTGAAAGAACTTAAATCAGCAATCAATGAAAGGGTCTACTGTCTCCACTGTTCCATCCCCATTACAAAAAAGCCAACACAGTAACTACAGATCTATTTTCTGCTACCTGTGCTATGCGTATAAATGAATTATTTAACACTAATAATATTCAGCTGCAATTCATAACCACCTCACCACACAAACCCAGGAAAGGTCCATTAACCATTTTTATTCTTATTTCTTCCTCTAATAACATCATTTCTCATCCACTTTAGTAATAGCATTGACCTGCAGCTACCATCAAAAATTTAACACGTGCACTAGTATTTAACTCCTTACTCGACCTGCTGCACTGAAACAAAAACCTTTTATACCAGCAGTACTACGATTTTTGTTTTCAGTGTATTTAAAGGGTAAAGCTTTAGAGTACCTCTAAAACCGAGCAGGAGTCTCGTCTTGACTGTCCCAGCTCCCCAGTTTTCTTCCCCTCCGCTGCCTGATGGCACTGACTCGTTGTTGGAGTTGGTATCAATGGGCACTGGCAACCTTTCGTTACCTCTTTCAAATGGCCACTCTTCATGTGAGAGAACATAAGAAATAGGAGCAGGAGTAGGCCATTTGGCCCCTCGAGCCTGCTCCGCCATTCAATAAGATCATGGCTGATCTTCTACCTCAACTCCGCTTTCCTGCACTATCCCCATATCCCTTGATTCCCTTAAAATCCAAAAATCTATCGATCTCGGTCTTGAATATACTCAACGACTGAGCCTCCACAGCCCTCTGGGGTAGAGAATTCCAAAGATTCACTGTCCTCTGAGTGAAGAAATTTCTCATCTCAGTCCTAAATGGCCGACCCCTTATTCTGAGACTGTGACCCCTGGTTCTAGACTCCCCAGCCAGGGGAAACATCCTCCCTGCATCTACCCTGTCAAGCCCTGTAAGAATTGTGTATGTTTCAATGAGATCACTTCTCATTCTTCTAAACTCAAGAGAGCATAGACAGCAAGTATTTAAAAGGCCATGCAACACACAGGAAGCACCATAAGCTTATCCCAAACCAATTTTTATGCAAGACCTGCAAATTCACTTTTCCCAATAGCTGGCCATCAAGAGCAGGGATCTTGGGTTGATTTCCTCTCACACTGCCCCAAAGGAAGAGAGAGGCTTGTTTTAAGCAGTCATTGTAGCATGGGTTGGAGATCAAATCAGGGTCCTTCCTGGTTTTCATGGCTGAGCTACGCATTAGACAACCCTCCTACTGAACTCTTTGAAGAGGTAGGTTGATTACTATATGAGGATTTACAGAATGCATTTGATAATGTTCCATATATATGAGGCTTTTAAAGATTAAACAAATTAGTTAGCTGGGATAAAAATGGTCTTAGAAATAGAAAACTGAAGGTGACATTCACCATTTACATAAATGATGAACGAAGTTTGATGCTGTACATTTTGGTAAAAGAATAAGGAGGCCACCTACTCCTTGGAAATTAAGTGTCTAAATGGGGTAGAGGAGCAAAGGGATCTAGGGGTACAGATACACAAATCACCAAAAGTAGTGGCGCAGGTTAATAAAGCCACCAAAAAAGCAAACAAAGCACTGGGGTTCATTTCTACAGGGATAGAATTGAAAAGCAGAGAAGTTATGTTAAACTTGTATAGAACCTTGGTTAGACTGCACTTGGAGTACTGTGAACAGTTCTGGTCTCCATATTGTAAATACATAGAAGCACTGGAGAAGGTGCAAGAAAGATTTACTAGAATGATACCAGAACTGAGAGGTTATACCCATCAGGAAAGACTGAACAGGCTGGGGCTCTTTTCTCTTGAAAAGAGAAGACTGAGGGGTGACCTGATAGAGTTCTTTAAGATTATGAAAGGGTTTGATAGGGTAGATGTAGAACTCACTACCACAAGGAGTAGCTGAGGTAAATAGCATAGTTGCATTTAAGGGGAAGCTAGATAAGCACATGAGGGAGAAAGGAATAGAAGGACATGTTGATGGGGTTAGATGGGAGGAGGCTCGTGTGGAGCATAAACACCTGCATGGACCTATTGGGCTGAATGGCCTGTTTCTGTGCTGTAAATACCTTGTAATACTTTATAATTAAATGGGCAAGGGTCTGTTTAATGTGGATAAATTCAAGATAATACACATTACGAGAGAAGAAACATTTGGGTGTGATTAGTGACTGTTCACTGAAAGCATCTGGTCATTGGAAAACTGTCATCATCCAGACTAATCAAGTAATGAGATCCAAATGCATTTTATTATTGGATTAATTTAATCTTGTATAATTCACTGATAAAACCACATTTGGAATGTTGTGTCATTATAGGAACCTTGCAGTCAAAGGGGATGCAGTGGACACGGTTCAGAGAAGAGGAAGGAGGATAATTCTGCAATTTAGTCCTACAATTTACAGAGAGCCTCACAAAACTGATCTGGTTTACATCTGAGGAGGGAAGATTGAGAGCAGGCATTATCTTGGTATTTATTTTTGCTTCTCAGCATTTTTAATGTCGATGTAATCCAATTATTTCACTTCAACTCTGATCACAGATCTATAGACCACAAGTACAAAATTGCAAGCTGCAATATTAGGATACTCTCTGGCCCTCCCACTAGAGTAAGAGATGTGAAATAGACTCCCATTCAAAGCAGTTGATGTCGTGTCAGCTGGCTTCTTTAAAGCATAGCTCAATACCATCTATTTAAGAATGAGAATAAAGGTACTAATGATAAGTACAGACATTTATAAAATAAAGTACAGGAAGATTGAGTCACATCTTGTTGGAATGCTTATTAAAGAGTTTATGAGTAAGCAGTTGCAATAGTAATTGTTTATAAGGCAAGGTTTTTTTTGTGGGTTGCATATCCCTCCATGGCCTCTCCCCTCCCTATCGCTGTAACCTCCTCCAGCCCTACAAGCCTCCGAGAACTCTGCCCTCCTCCAATTCTGGCCTCTTGTGCATCCCCGATTTTCTTCACTCCACCATGGGCGGCCGTGCTTTAAGCCGTCTAGGCCCCAAGTTCTCAAATTTCCTGCTTCAACCTCTCCATCTCGCTACCTCTCTTTCCTTCTTTAAGACGCTCCTTAAAACCTTCCTCTTTGACCAAGCTTTTGGTCACCTGTCTGAATATCTCATGCGACTCGGCGTCAAATTATGTCAGATAGTCGCTCCTGTGACTATGTTAAAAAGTGCTATATAAATACAAGTTGTTATTTCACACTAATTGTGCTCTTAAAGGGAACCAACATGCTACAGAAGTCTAAGTGTTATGAAGAGATCCCATTTTCTTATTGGTGCACCTGATCTTCCATTGCCTGTTGCAATAGATAGGCAACCCCTCTCTTCAGCAAATAATGCAAATTGTTGGATAAGGATCCCCAAATTAACATTTACATTTTTTAACTATTAGCAAGAAGACGGTGATGGTAATCAAATCCTTTGAGTTTACTTGAAAAGCTGTCAAAATTCACTATTTCCCCATTAAAATTTCCATTCAATAAACCATTCCCACAGGTTTAAAAATACCTGTAGTTACTGGTGTCCAGACAGATCGTGCAAGAATTCTGACCCACATCACACAGCTGCATTCAATTACTTCAGATTATAGGAAACGCAACAAGAGGACGCAGGTTAAGAACCCCAGAGCAGTATTGGGAAGGAGGGCGTGGAAAGAGGCCGGTTCACACTGATTTTCACCTGTTAATACGGCCCGTGACCTCAGAACACTGACTGCCTGCATCAAACGTGCAGTTGGCATGTATGCAAGTCAATGGCTTGTGCTTGCCAGTCTGTCGAGGGAAATGGCGCTTGTCGGAAAGACCTAAAGAGGAACAGAATGCAACTTACAAGACGGGGAGTGGGGACAAGCTGCCCATTTCAGTTCTTCTGACTGCAGACAGTATTGGTGGAACAGATAACGATGTCCATTTCTTTTCCTCCTCACCCCACCCCACCCCCCCACACTTCTCAGTCGTCAAATTTAGATTCACTGCCAGTTTTAAAAAAGGTAGCTAAGAAACTATGACCAGCACTGACAGACTGTCAAACTTGCTATTTCTGATCCACTTTGCTAGTAGCTGCATTAACCAGCTTTCCCTCTGTCCCTTGAGCAAAAACTGCCAATCTTTTATATGTTTTTGTTTTAATCACCTCGCCGTCAATTGATATTCAGAATGCAGTCTTTTTCTGTTGGTGCACATTATCTGAGACAAACATGCAAGTTCTCTGAGGAAAGAAAACATACAGGCTAGACAGCAAAGGACCAACAGGGATTAAGGCATTATCTACTGCAAGTCAGCACCAAGTTGAGGGATGAAAAACACTGCTCTTAATACAGACAGCAACTCTATGATGAGCAGTAAAGTAGAGATCACCTCCTTGGGGCCATTTTTCTTCTAAATGGACTTTTAATCTATTTCCAAGACCATCCATTTCATTCTTCAAAACAGAGAAATAAATACTTAAGCCAGCCAAAATAATTCCCTTGGACTGTGTTCACTCCCTAAAAGGGAGTGCCTTTGGGGATGTCAGCCATGGCTCAGTTGATAGCACACTCACCTCCGAGTCAGAAGGTTGTGGGTTTGAATTCCAGTCCAGGGACCTGAGCACATAGTCTCGGCTGACAGCCCAATGCAGTGCTGAGGGATGAGATGTTAAACCGAGGCTCCGTCTGCTCTCTCAGGTGGATGTAAAAGATCCCGCAGCACTATTTTAAGAGGAACAGGGGAGTTCTCCCCGGTGTCCTGGCCAATATTTATCCCTCAACTACCACTACTCAAAAAAAACCAGATTACCTGGTCATTATCGCATTGCTGTTTGTGGGACCTTGCTGTGCGCAAAATTGGCTGCCACGTTTCCTACATTACAGCAGTGACTACACTTCAAAAGTACTTAATTCAGTGTAAATTGCTTTGGGATGTCTTTTTGAGATCATGAAAGGTGTTATACATCTTTCTGTTTTTACTTTTTTCTCATCTGCTTTGATGCCAACCATGAGGCATCCTTTCTCCCCCAAAATTTGCAGAATAAAAATGGAGTAGGTTCAGATTCAATTCCACAGTATGTTGACCAGAGTGAGAACCCTGGACAATATTTCCCTCCCTATCCGTGGGCTACAGAAGGCAACTGTTGCATTGCCATTGCTTATCTGGCCGAGATAAGCTAATTCAGAAGAGATAAGGGATTTAACCTGGTCCATGGCCTATGGGTCAGTACCACAACATGAGGTCACATGGACTTTCAAGTTTTGATTTCATGTTGCAGTAATGGTAAAAATAAAGATCCATAATGATGACAGTCCCCTGCACACACCCTTTTGCTTGTTGCATTGTCTTCAATTTGGAGTCAAATTCAAAAACCGAAGTTAGGTCCCATTTCATTCACCTCCAAATACAAGCCATAAACCTTTACTAAAATACTAAAATCTGTAATGTCTATTTCTCACCCCTTAATATAAACACACACATACATACACACTGAACTAAGGAAACTGTAAGGCCTCCTAGGAGGAAACAGGCACACCAGTTCAGGAAGTGCTTCTGATGTTAAGCGTATATAGTAGGAAAGCCCCTGCTTAAATCAGCATTTATGCAACAAAAGTAATACTTCAGTGCAAGATTTATGTCAGCAAAAATTTTTACAACCATCAATGCCAAGTATTACTTGGCTGCCCAAACAAACACAGATAAAATAGATAACATAGATAATTGGCGAGGCTTAGGAAAGAAAGAAGTAAAGAATTTGCATTTACACAGTGCCTTTCATGTTCTCAGATCATCCCAAAGTGCTTCACAACGAATGAAGTACTTCTGAAGTACAGTCACGGTTGTAATGTAGGCAAACACAGCAGCCAATATATGCACATTGCAAGGTCCCAGAAACAGCAATGAGATGAATGAGTGGTGTAGGTTGAGGGATAAATGTTAGTCAGGTCACCAGGAGAACTTTCCGTCTATTCTTCAAATAGACCTTTTATGTCCACCTGCAAAGGCAGATGGAGCCTGGGATTGACATCTCATCCCAAAGACGGCACCTCAGACAGTGCAGCACTCACTCAGTACTACACTGGAGTCTGTGTGCTCAGGTCCCTGGAGTGCGCCTTGAACCCTCAACTTTGTCACAAGAGATGAAATTACAACCACTAAGCCAAGGCTGACACTGGAAAGCAGCATATTTTACTTTGGGAGAGAAGAGTTTTCTCAAGGTTGTGTTCAAAAGTATTTTACACTAATGAAATGGTTTTAGAATCAATAATAATTTGCACTTATTGAGAACGAGAGAGTTTTTTTTATTTAAATCTAAATTGGTTTCAAATTTACATAATGATTACGTGGTATAAAAACTTTTGCTCACATTGCCTGCGAAATGTATTTTATTTCAATAGAACAGTTAAAAAATTATTAAAAAACACAGAAACTATTTAATTCCCTGGTCGGAACAGAATTGGACAACCTTAAAATAATGCAGCGAGGTGTACAGCACACTGGGCATTAGTTTCCAAGTGGAGTAGGAAGTGGAAATGCGGGGTAGAAAGAGCAGCTGAGTTTCCTACTTCTAATCACGGTCATGCAGTTCCTGCTGGAAACTGTGCGTGCAGACATTGGATAGTGACCAGGCTGTGATCCTTGCGACCTGGGCAAAGTAGTGGAGTATTGCTGGTGCCCATGCACCATGAATTCCTGCCTTCAGTAAAAGAAAAACTTGTATTTATATAGCATCTTCCATGACCTCAGGATGTCCCAAAGCGCTTTACAGCCAACGAAGTACTTTTGAAATGTAGTTTCTCTTGGTAGAGGACCTTTGTCTTACGGATGTTCAGTGTAAGGCCCATGCTCTCGCACGCTTCGGTGAAGGTGTTGACAATGGTTTGGAGTACGACCTGTTGTAATGTAGGAAACACAGCAGCCAAATTGTACACAGCAAGCTCCCACAGACAGCAATGTGATAAAAGACCAGACCATCTATTTTAGTGATATTGGTTGCGGGATAAATACTGGCCAGGACACCGGGGAGAACTCCCCAGCTCTTCTTCAAAATTGTGCTGCAGGATCTTTTACCTCCACCGGAGAGAGCAGACAAGACCTCAGTTTAATGTCTCATCCGAAAGACGGCACCTCCAACAGTGCCGCACTCCCTCAGCACTGCACTGGGAGGGTCTGCCTGGATTATGTGCTCAAATCTCGAGTGACTCAGGAGGAGAGAGTGCTACCACTGAGCCACGGCTAACAGAGACAGTGTGGAGGAGTGGGGGGGGGGGGGGGGGGGTGATGTGGGGGGGGGGGCTGTTGAGAGGGGAAAGAGGAGGGAGAAAGTCAGGGGGCAGTAGAAAAAATTATTGATTTAGATTTTATTGTTTCTCATCCTTCTGAGGAGAAAAATATCAAAACTCTGCCCACCAAAAGTGCAAAGTTTGAATATCTAATCCCATTCACTGATATTGTGTGCAAGTTTTCTTTTAAAAGGGCATCACTAAACTATCCACATACCACTATTAAAATGTATTGTGCACACCTTAAGTGTGTTTCCTTTCTACAGACCATGGCGACAAGTCTGTAGAATACCTCTCCAGAATCAGCCTTGAAAAATCTAAAGCTTGCCACATTCTGCAATGGTTGATAAGTGGTTTAGTTCCCCCATTAGAGAGTGAAATCATTTGGTTTGTGATTAAATTTTAATTTACTCTATCCAAGAAGCACTTTGGGATTCCCCTCCCAGTACTGCAGTCTAATCATACAGCCATGTATTTACAGTATGGCTGAGGCCTCTTTATGCAGGGGAAATGGGGCATCAAGGCAGCAGGCACTAAAGTGCAGCATCAGCAAGTGCATTTAATTCAGTACCGGTAATAAAACTGTTTCAATCACACAAGACAGAGTGACAGTGGCTATACATCAAAGCTAAAGACTGAACAGGCTGGGGCTCTTTTCTCTAGAAAAAGAGAAGGCTGAGGGGCTGACCTATTAGAGGTCTTTAAAATTATGAAAGGGTTTGATACGGTAGATGTGGAGAAGATGTTTTGTGGAGGAGTCCAAAATTGGGGCCATAAATACAAGATAGTCACTAATAAATCCAATAGCGAATTCAGGAGAAAATTCTTTACCCAAAGAGTGGTTAAAATGTGAAACTTGCTAGCACATGGAGTAGTGAGGCGAGTAGCGTAGATGCATTTAAGGGGTAGCTAGATGAGTACATGAGGGAGAAAGGAATAGATGGATATGCTGATAGGGTGAGATGAAGTAGGGTGGGAGGAGGCTCGTGTGCAGCATAAACACTGGCATAGACCAGTTGGGCCAAATGGCCTGTTTCTATGTAATTCTAATTTTTTTACAATTAGTTCTTGGGATGTGGGTGTCGCTGGCAAGGCCAGGATTTATTGCCCATCCCTAATTGCCCTTGAGGTGGTAGTGGTGAGCCGCCTTCTTGAACCGCTGCAGTTAATGTGGTGAATGTGCTCCCACAGTGCTGTTAGAGAGGGAGTTCCAGGATTTTGACCCAGCGACGATCAACGAACAATATATTTCCAAGTCAGGATGGTGTGTAACTTGGAGGGTAACTTGCAGGTGATGGTGTTCCCATGCGACTGCTGCCCTTGTCCTTCTAAGTGGTAGAGGTCGCGGGTTTGGGAGGTGCTGCCAAAGAAGCCTTGGTGAGTTGCTGCAGTGCATCTTGTAGATGGTACACACTGCTGCCACGGTGCGCTAGTGGTGGAGGGAGAGAATGTTTAAGGTGGTGGATGGGGTGCCAATTAAGCGGGCTGCTTTGTCCTGGATGGTGTCGAGCTTCTTGAGTGTTGTTGGAGCTGCACTCATCCAGGCAAGTGGAGAGTATTCCATCACACTCCTTACTTGTGCCTTGTAGATGGTGGAAAGGCTTTGGGGAATCAGGAGGTGAATCACTCACTGCAGAATAACCAGCCACTGACCTGCTCTTGTTGCCACAGTATTTATGTAGCTGGTCCAGTTTTGTTTCTGGTCAATGATGTCCTCCAGGATGTTAATGGTGGGGGATTCGGCAATGGCAATGCTGTTGAATGTCAAGGGGCGGTGGTTAGACTCTCTCTTGTTGGAGATAGTCATTGCCTGGCACTTGTATGGCACGAGTGTTACTTGCCACTCATCAGCCCAAGCCTGAATGTTGTCCAGGTCTTGCTGCATGCAGACAAGGACTGCTTCATTATCTGGGAAGTTGCGAATGGAACTGATCACTGTGCAATCATCATCGAACATCCCGACTTCTGACCTTATGATGGAGGGAGGTCATGATGAAGCAGCTGAAGATGGTTGGGCAGATGCATAGCAAAAGCAGTATAATGTGGATAAATGTGAGGTTTTCCACTTCGGTGGCAAAAACAGGAAGACAGATTATCTGAACGGCAATAGATTGGGAAAAGGGGAAGTGCAACGAGACCTGGGTGTCCTTGTGCACCAGTCGCTGAAGGTAAGCATGCAGGTGCAGCAGGTGGTTAAGAAGGCAAATGGTATGTTGGCCTGCGTAGCGAGAGGATTCGAGTACAGGAGCAAGGATGTCTTGCTGCAGTTGTACACGGCCTTGGTGAGACCACACCTTGAGAATGGTGTGCGGTTTTGGTCACCTTATCTGAGGAAGGATGTTCTTGCCATGGAGAAAGAGCAGCAGAGATTCACGAGACTGATACCTGGGATGGCAGGAATGACGTATGAGGAGAGATTGGGTCGATTAGGCTTATATTCGCTAGAGTTCAGAAGAATGAGAGGGGATCTCATTGAAACTTATAAAATTCTAACAGGTCTAGACAGACTAGATGCAGGAAGGATGTTCCCGATGGTGGGGGAGTCCAGAACCAGGGGTCACAGTGTAAGGATAAGGGGTAAGCCATTTAGGACTGAGATGAGGAGGAATTTCTTCACCGAGAGAGTGGTGAGCCTGTGGAATTCTCTACCATAGAAGGCAGTTGAGGCCAATTCATTAAATATATTCAAGAAGGAGTTAGATATATTTCTTAAGGCTAAAGGGATCAAGGGATATGGGGAGAAAGCAGGGACAGGATACTGAATTTGGATGATCAGCCATGATCTCATTAAATGGCAGAACAGGCTCGAGGGGCCGAATGGCCTACTCCTGCTCCTATCTTCTATGTTTCTATGGGGGAAAAATTCAGTTGGTTGCGCCTCCCGTTAGCGCCTTAAGAGGGCGCTAATGGGGCGCAAAGCATCTAGCGCCCAGGCGCGGCGAAGTTTGCGCCGCTCGCGAAATTAACTAGACATTTTGCGGCGGCGCTAAACACTACTGCCACGATCTCCTGCGCCGGCAGATCATGACGTCACTCGAGTGCGCAACGCCCCGGTACGGATATTGAGTGGCGCCCCCTGCCTTACCGCCTGACGCTAGCAACGACAGGTTGAGGGGAGCGTTTTGCAGTCATGAAGGGAAAGGGGGAGCGCTATTTAAAGGTGACCGCTTCCTGCCTTTTATTGTTGGTGCCATTTTTGAACTACGCATTCTGAGAGAGAGAGGGAGAGACTTCTGGAGAGATTCAACGTTGTGTGAAGGAGTTTTGGGTACTGAGCAGCACTTTGCAGGTTCATTTTGATTTGCCATTCCTTGTATCGATTTAGCAGAGACTGTGGGGGCTGCACGCTGAGATCTTGGCCTGGTACTCTCCATTGTTCTTTCCAGCACATTTGATGTGCAGGTCTCTCCAGACCGAGATTCAAGGCTGCAATGAGCAGGATGTGGATGGAAAGCAAGATTAACCATCCCCTTTAAGAACTGGCCCGTGCCATTGTGTGTGTGTTCCATTGCTGACTGACATTACATGAGCTTCGCCAGCGCTCTGAGGTAGCGCCTCGCTCCTCGGGCTTTGCGCCTTAAGACAGGTGTGAAGCGCCTGATATAGCACTGCAATCACCTCCAGGGGCGATAAAAGTCAAGTTTGCAGTCGGTGGCGATAATTAGCGCCAGGCGCTAATCTTTGCGCCCGGCCGATAATTGCGCCCCAAATGGGGCGATACTGAATTTCTCCCCCTATGTTTCTAGGACACTGCCCTGAAGAACTCCTGCAGCGATCTCTTGGGGCTGAGATGATTGACCTCCAACAACCACCTATCTTCCTTTGTGCTAGGTATGACTCCAGCCAGTGGAGACTCCCCCCCGATTCCCATTGACTTCAGTTTTACTAGGGTTCCTTGATGACATCAATGCAGCATTTGACAGAGTGTGGCAAGGGCAGTCACTTTCACCTCACCTCTGGAATTCAGCTCTTTTGTCCATGTTTGGACCAAGGCTGTAATGAGGTCGGGTGCCGAGTGGTCTTAGTGGAACCCAAACTGGGCATCAGTGAGCAGGTTATTGGTGAGTAAGTGCCGCTTGATAGCACTGTCGATGACACCTTCCATCACTTTGTTGATGATTGAGAGTAGACTGCTGGGGAGGTAATTGGCCGGATTGGTTTTGTCCTGCTTTTTGTGGACAGGACATACCTGGGCAGTTTTCCACATTGCCGGGTAGATGCCAGTGTTGTAGCTGTACTGGAACAGCTTGGCTAGAGGCACGGCTAGTTCTGGAGCGCAAGTCTTCAGCATGATCGCCGGGATGTTGTCGGGGCCCATAGCCTTTGCTGTATCCAGAGTGCTCAGCCGTTTCTTGATATCACGTGGATTGAATCGAATTGGCTGAAGACTGGCGTCTGTGACAGTGGGAACTTCAGGAGGCCGAGATGAATCACCACTTGACACTTCTGGCTGAAGATGGTTGCAAACGCTTCAGCCTTGTCATTTGCACTCACGTGCTGGGCTCCGCTATCATTGAGGATGGGGATAGTCAGAGCCTCCTCCTCCAGTTATTTGTTTAATTGTCCACCACCATTCACGACTGGATGTGGCAGGCCTGCATAGCTTTGATCTGATCCATTGATTGTGGGATTGCTTAGCTCTGTTTATAGCATGCTGCTTTCGCTGTTTAGTATGCATGTAATCCTGTGTTGCAGCTTCCCCAGGTTGGCACCTCATTTTTAGGTACACCTGGTGCTGCTCCTGGCATGCTCTTCTGCACTCCTCGTTGAACCAGGGTTGTTCCCCTGGCTTGATGGTAATGGTAGAGTGAGGGATATGCCGGGCCATGAGGTTACAGATTGTGATGGAGTACAATTCTGCTGCTGCTGACAGCACACACCGCCCAGTTTTGAGCTGCCAGATCTGTTCTGAATCTATCCCATTTAGCACGGTGGAATTGCCACACAATACGATGGAGGGTGTCCTCAGTGTGAAGACGAGACTTCGTCTTCACAATGACTGTGCGGTGGTCACTGCTACCAATACTGTCATGGACAGATGCATCTGCAACAAATAGATTGAGGAGGATGAGGTCAAGTAGGTTTTTCCCTCGTGTTGGTTCTCTCACCACCTGCCGCAGGCCCAGTCTGGCAGCTATGTCCTTCAGGACTCAGCCAGTTTGGTCAGTAGTGGTGCTACCGCGCCACTCTTGATGATGGACATTGAAGTCGCCCACCCACAGTACATTCTGTGCCCTCGCCACTCTCGGTGCTTCTTCCAAGTGGTGTTCAACATGGAGTACTGATTACCACCTACTGCCCTGCTTCAGCTGATGAATCAGCAGGGGGTTTCCTTGCCCACGTTTGACTTCATGGGGTTCGGAGTCAATGTTGAGGACTTCCAGGGCCACTCCTTTCCGACTGCCGATGGGACAGGACATACCATGGGATGGTGATGGAGGAGTTTGGGACATTGGCTGAAAGGTATGATTCTGTGAGTATGGCTATATCAGGCTGTTGCTGTGACAGCTCTCCAAATTTTGACAACTCCCCAGATGTTAGTGAGAAGGACTTTGCAGGGTCGACTGAGCTGGGTGTTCGTTGTCATGTCCGAAGTTGGTGCCGGATGGTCCGTCCGGTTTTATTCTTATTATTGTTTTCTGTAGCGGTTTGTTACAACTGAGTGGTTTGCTAGGCCATTTCAGAGGGCAGTTAAGAGTCAACCACATTGCTGTGGGTCTGGAGTCACATATAGGCCAGACCAGGTAAGGATGGCAGATTTCCTTCCCTAAAGGGACATTAGTGAACCAGATGGGTTTTTATGACAATCCGATAGTTTCATGGTCACCATTACTGATACTAGCTTCTTCTTCCAGATTTATTTAATTAACTGAATTTAAATTCCCCAGCTGCCGTCGTGAGATTTGAACTCACATCTCTGGATCATTAGTCCAGGCCTCTGGATTACTAGTCCAGTAACATAACCACTATGCTACCGTTCCGGTGTAATGAATGATATTGTACAGTGTACGAAGCACAGAGTTCAGATGCTTAACGTTTTTAATTGTTCGCGAAAAAACCCAACGTGCTTGTGTCCATTGCACCGCACCTATCATTAAAGGCTGAAAATCACTCATCTGTAACCCCTGGAGGCTATAGGATGCAGCTGAGCTGCAGTATGATTGACAGCGTACGGTGTGATCTGATTGACAATGAAGCCCTCTCTCCTCACCTCGTTTCGTGCAATCCCAATGCTAACAGAATTCTGTGACCTGGCTGTAGCCCTGGGCGTGCGCAGCATCTTACAGCCCCTTTTAGTCCTATGTTTTAATACAGAAGAACTTCGTAGCATCTTGCTATCATTGTACTAATAGGGTAAGTGACTTGTCTTTTGTTTCTGTCATACTCACCACTGCCTCAAAAGACTATAATATCATACCAGCAGCCAGAGTGACAGCCTTTTTAAACTGAAAAACCAATGCAACGTCTACAACTTGACATTTCCAACAGCAAGACAAGTCAGTTTCAAACAACTTGACAATTTATTTTCTGCTCCTGGGGAAAGAGGAGGAGGAGCAGGAGGAGGAAGAACTAGGAGACACCGTAGGCAAAACCAAAGCTTCCAGAACACAAACATGGCTGAAAGCTGTACCTGCCACATGAGCCGCAGAGGACAGCCAGGTGCAACCAGCAATTCCGTTCCTCTTTCTTCTGTCTCTCTCCCCATTTATTTATCCTTTGTTTTTGTGACAGTTGCTTTCGCTGTGGGGTTTGCAGGTCTTTTTTGTTTTCTTTTTTTTTGCCAATGGAGAGCAGAGAATGCAAAAGAAGGCTGCAGAGGCAGGGCCTTCCCAGAATTTATGATAGCAAAAGCCAAGTATAACAATAGGGCCTATAGTTTTAATATAGGGCCTTCGCTGTCAGTATGAATGCTGGGCCACGGTATAATGCAGCAAGAGCCTTCAGAGGGCCAAATCACCAGATTTCAATCCTCACTGCTCTTATGTTGAAAATAAAAACCAGAACATTATAGGAAGGCACAGCGTTTGACAGGTACAGGGCCTCAAACATTAAACAACTCACTCCATGTAAGGAGGGTACAGCACTGGGCGTGTCAGCCTAGATGTTTGTGCACAAGATTCTGGAGTAGGACTTGAACACTCAACCTTCTGACTCAGAGGTGAGCATGCTACCAACTGAGCCAAGGCTGACAAAAAAAAGCATGCTCAATTCCAGGAATTACCAGCACAGTGAAAATACATTGTAATTCTCCTGAAGACTGCAGGAGAGCCGATAGGCACCATGCTTTCATGTCTGGGACCTAAATTCAAAGAGAGTCAAGACTGATGGGAATGAAAGAAATTAACTTAGACAGTTGCAACCCAGTTCCCCGTGGGTATGAACCCACAGGATAGATTTCCTCCGAATTCAACCCTAATTGGCAATCTCATTCAGAGACCACAACAATGGCTGTTGTGGGAAATGGAACAATGTCCTGCTGGTGCAATAAGGGACTGAGACTAATGCACATTTTTGAGGCACAGTTGGAAAGCTTCACTCTGCGTCATGCCTTACGTTGCAAATAGGAAAGGCCGCACTTCCCAGCAAACTTCACTCCCAAAAACCATTGCTTAAAAGAAAAATAATTCCCAGGAAAAAAAAGACAGACAGACTTGCATTGAGCCATTGGTAGAAAAGAACATTTTTCTAGAGCTGTTCCAAATACATAATCGGGTAATCTGGCTGACTGAAATACAAAATGGCACTGATAGAGGGAAACTAGGCCGGTTAGTGAAACTTTTATAAGGGCTCTTGCCTTTTCAATCATTCATTCAGACAAGATCCAGACAATTAATGATGACATATTGCTCCCTCAAAAGGAATCCTGCCAAAATATATATTTGTTACCACATCACGTGCGTGCCGTCCTCTGCTTTCCATTCACCCCCACCCCACCTAGCGCCAAGGCGACCGATCTGGAAATGACAGCTCAGATTTAGCTAGGGATATTCCTCATGAATGGTATATGAACTATTTAGGCATTAAAACCTGCCAATTGCAGGAAAATAGACTGCCAGCGACTCGTGCTAAGCTCACTTGAGTAGACGCCGAGATCACTCTGTAGCTGATTTCTCACGATGTATAAATAGAATATCCTCGCAATCAACTGACAAATCATTTGTCAAAAGTTACTGTAATCAGAAAAGCTAATCCATCAGTGCGTTCATTATCATGGATTACACTGCCAACCACTGTCAGCACAGAACAGACCGAAAACAGGCGCACACAGTTAACACCTCAGAGTGACTGCAGCAACAACTACTTGCATTTATATAGCGTCTTTGAGATCGTAAAACGTCCCAAGGCGCTTCACAGGAGCGATTATCAAACAAAATTTAACACCGAGCCACATAAAAAGGAGATATTGTGACAGGTGGACCAAAAGCTTGGTCAAAGAGGGAGGATTTAAGGAGAGAGAGTGGCAGAGAGGTTTAGGGAGGGAATTCCAGAGCTTAGGACAGCTAAAAGGCACAGCCGCCAATAACGAAGGAAATCAGTGATGCGCAACACAGTAACCTAATCAGACAGGTTATAAACTACTAACTTCTCCACTCTCAGTGGGTTCAAACAACAGTTATAATCAACTACCATTTCAATCTCGAAAGATTTAGATGATGTCCTCAACCACAAAAGCATACCTCCAAGGGCCACCCAAATTCCATCAATCTACAGTCTGAACTCGCTCTCAGATATTCATTATTTTCTATATTAAATTCAGATTCATACATAGTACACAAAGCAAGGAATTAGGTTTCCAACTTATTCCTGTTCTTGGTACTACATGGAAATTCTTCCAGGACAATCTGACTCAATGCCTCAATTAATCCTCAACCTTTGCCCAGGATGTCCAAGTTTAATTTAGATATTTAAAAGACTCACTATGCATTAAAATATCTAAATGACACAAGTTATTTATTGTACGTAACGTTGACTGCTGGTTTAATTGTGCATGTCTTGTGGGCGGCTCATCTTGAACTAGTCAACAAAAGCCCCTTTGTATAGGCAATTTGTCTCTGGGTGGAGGGCTCATCATCAAAGTGACAGATGTCAGTGCTGGGGAATGGAACACTTTCCACTTGGTCACTCTTGGGTCACACACAAGTGGTTTGCAAAGCGAGAGCCCTGGACCATAGAGGGACTGCAACGTCATCACACGTTTGTCATTCTGTGATCAGCTTCTTGCATTTTTTGACTTACTAGGATGTTATTTCTGTCACTATATACTAATGAGAGCAATGTTTCCCTCAAGAAGGTGGGACTATCTTCCGTAAGTCAGGATCCCTGCGTATATTCTTAATTTTTCAGTAGGCTCCACACACAGAAAACCACTGACCTATTAGAACAGGTTAGATACACAACATAGCACCCTGATCACCAATCTCTGAAGAGCACTGCCACTGCACAAATATGATTCTCAGTTGGATGTAAAGGATCCCACGGCACTATTTAGAAGAGCAGTACGGGACTTCTCTTCAGTGTCCTGGGACAAGATTTATCCCTCAACCAATGCCACTAAAAGAACAGATTATCTGGTCATTATCACGTTGCTGCTTGTTGGACCTTGCAAATTGGCTGACGCGTTTCCTACATTACAACGGTGACTACACTTCAAAAGTACTTCATTCACTGTAAAGCACGTTGGGACCTTGCAAGGTCATGAAAGGAGCTTTCTAAATGCAAGTTCTTTATTTTCCCCACTTCCTATCCTCTCGTATTTCTTTTTGACGGAAATTATCAAATTATAGGCAGTTTTATGCCCATTGGGTAGAGAGACTGCCCAAAGTCATTTCACGTAGGACCCTTAGAACCAGCACGGAGTGGACATTTCTGCCAAATTAAAACCAGGTACCAGAGGCGATAGGGCACCGCTACACAATCCATCTGCCTTTGTACAGTCTTTCTTCGTATCGATGACAGGTTGCAAATCCAAAACTGGACTATGAACTATGTTGATGCTTGTTTTATAACAGGAACTCAGTCGAACACATCCTGGAAAAATGTGCAGACAGCGCCGAAGATAGGAATGAGGAGGAAACATAGCTCATCACTTTACATATACAGAAACTGAAGCCAGGCACATTACAGGAAACAATTTCAAGACAGTGAGGTCGTCCTAGTCACCATCTGCACCAGAGAGTTAGGACGCGAGTTCGCTGCAACAATCTCAGAGTTGGGGCAGAGATGCAGCTGTAGGATGAAGGCCAGGTATTTTCCCATAGGGACAGTTGGGAAATGAGACAGAGAGTCACACAGGGACACACAGAGAAGCACTCCAGACCACTCTCAGTTGGCTCATGGAGGCTAGCTCAGGAGCAGCAATCACAATCACAGATAGCCTCTCCATCTTCTTGGCACTGGAAGGATGTGCAGCAGCCCAAGAAAATCTTTAAAAAAAGGCAAGTATTAGGAGTAAATTAAACTTCCAATGTGACAGGAGCAACTATTAATATATCCGTGCATACATGAGCTCTGATTGACTAACAGGAGGAGCAAAAGAGAGAGGAGAATATAAGAATAGAACACCTATATTAGTGGGAATGCGGAAATGTCTTGGCAAGATTTTCTCACAGTTCCGCTTGCATATTTTCAATGGGAGCAGGATGTAGAGACACCTGCCATCTTACCACATTATAGAATGGAGTAAGAAAGAACAAACTTTATAGCGCACCTTTCACAACCTCAGGCCGTCCCAAAGCTCTTTACAACCAACTAAGTACTTTTCAAGTGTTGCCGCTGCTGTAATGTAGGAAACATGGCAGCCAATTTACGCACAGCAAGGTCCCACATACAGCAATGTTATAATGACCAGATAATCTACTTTAGTGACACCGGGTAGAAGTCCCCTGCACTTCATCAAAATAGTGCCATGGGATCTTTTACATCCACTGGAGTGGGCAGACAGGGCCTCGGTTTAATGTCTCATCCGAAAGACAGCACCTCTGACAGTGCACTGTACTGCGAGCGTCAGCCGAGATTTTGTGCTCAAGACTCTGTAGCGGGACTTGAACCTACGACCTTCTGACTCAGAGGAGAGAGTGCTCGCAACTGAGCCATGGCGAACACTGTCCTGGCACTCAGCCAGAGTAGCAGTAGATATTGGGCAAGAGTAGGGTCAAGGTTGGCTGTGATAGCCCTCCATGGTCTAACTGTCTGCCAACATTCTTTGCAAAGATTATGAAGAGGGAAATTACCAACGGTCCTGTAGCTTTGGGAACTCTGCCAGATTTCGATCTGCCCTTGGTCCCAAGACTACATTTCAGTCAACAATCTAGTTATCGATTTATGCATCCGGTGTTTGATGTGTCTTTCCATTTCAGGAGCCTCAGACAGCTAAACTGCACCAGTGCACACATTAAAAACACAATTTTGATCAGAGCCTGAATATTACGAGTCAGCACAAAACTTTTTGCTAAGTTTTATCTTCCTTTCTTGGCATCAGCTCAAGAGGACATCTGCTGCGACGACTGATGAGATTTCAAAATTACGGACTTAAACATGGGAGGAGAACATGGTGGATCCCGTAAATCTCTTCTTTTCCTGGCTATCCGCATACACCATCAATTATCCCATAATTATGCTATCACTGTAATACAGCAGATCAACTCAAAAAAAATACCATCTTTGGAAGACAAGGAAGCAACTGTGTTACACAGAGGGAACAGTATACAGGGAGCTTCACATTAGGATTAATGGAGTTATAAATAATGGTGTTTTATATTTAAGAAGTTTCAAAATCAGTTTTAAACTGATAAATCTACAGATAAATTTCCAATTTGTTTTAGGTGGTAAAAACTGATTTCCTCCTGAATTTCAAGGGGGGGGGGGTGGTGGAATTCCAAAATTTCCCATTATTTCCTCACCAAAAAAAAAATTAGGTCGAGAGAGGCATCAGTGATATCGGGACAGATGTCAAAGAGCCTCGATAAGGACATCAGCAACGTTATTAACATAATGGATACACTGCACAATGACTGTAATGAACTACTCACAGCACGCTGCAAAATTAAATTTTAGCATCAACTAATTTCATACTTCAGTCGGATTTAGAGTTGCCAACTCTAGTTGGAAGTATTCCTGGAGGTTTCGGCACATGACCTCCAACTGCCCCCGGTCAAACAGTCTTTTCCCACATCTCCAATATTTTTATAACTATTAAACAAAAAAAGGGTTCAAGGAAAGTGAAAAAAATCACAGATTTTTTTTTCATACCCCAATGACTTTTCTCCCAGGTTTTTGCTCGCAGCAGTGTCCTGGAGATTAGTCTTTAATTCCTGGAGACTCCAGGGCAATCCTGGAGGGTTGGCAACCCTAGTCAAACTTTAGGAATATTTGTCTTTCATGATACATTGGTGGTGATGTGCTATAATTTTAAGCAGTCAACACCTTGCAGCACACAACCCATTCACAAATGCAATGATTGGATTTTCTTGCTAAAATAGCTTGGCAGTGTATTATGAGCGTGAAAACTTACATTACTTTTGGAACGGTCATTGAAGTCTATAAAAGTGGTTTCTGTCAACATTGCAAATGATTGCTGGCTGACATTTAACTTAGCTGTGCCTGGTTAGTCTCTTGATCATTTTCTTTTCGTGAGGTTCATAATAAAAACTGACTTTCACTTATTTTTTTTTCCAAATTTACCCTTTATTAAATTTCCCCCCGCCACCTGATTTTTCTCCCAGATTTGATGTTAAAATAAAATTGTTTCTGTATTTACTGCAAGATCCTTGAACATGAATTACATCAACAAGTCTATATTGGAATAGGAGTCATAAACATATCACACCAGCACTATAAATGAGAGGCATGTTACAGACAGCATATTTTATTAGCTTATTTTGTTCATTTATTAGCAAGAACACAGAAAATATTAGATCTAAGTAATGAACTAAGGCCTTAAAATTAAGGTGTGAGAATATTAGCATTTTGAAATAGTATTAACTTACTTCATCTGCTATTTTATCTAAGGAAGGATACACTTGCCTTGGAGGCGGTGCAACTAAGGTTCACTAGATTGATTGCTGGGATGAGAGGGCTGTCCTATGATGAGAGATTGTGTAGAATGGGCCTATACCCTCTGGAGTTTAGAAGAATGAGAGGTGATCTCATTGAAACTTACAAGATCCTGAAGGGGATTGACAGGGTAGATGCTGAGAGGTTGTTTCCCCTGGCTGGAGTGTCTAGAACGAGGGGGCATAGTCTCAGGATAAGGGGTCGGCCATTTAAAATTGAGATGAGGAGGAATTTCTTCACTCAGAGGGTTGTGAATCTTTGGAATTCTCTACCCCAAAGGGCTATGGCTGCTCAGTCGTTGATTATATTCAAGTCTGAGATAGATAGATTTTTGGACTCTAGGGGAATCAAGGGATATGGAGATCAGACTGGAAAGTGGAGTTGAAGTCGAAGATCAGCCAGAGGCGGCGGACCTGGGTGGAGCGGCTGCGGCGAGGCGGAGGACTTAAGAGGCGGCGGCGACCAGGTAGGCCCACAGAGGCTTTTAAAGTGCGGGACGCAGTGGTTGCTGGGTAGGTGATTAATTTTTACCTGTATATAAGTTGGGCGGTTCCTAAACCCGAGACACTACACTTGTAGTGTCCCCCACCCTTCCTCCTCCTCTAACCTAAAGGAGGTGAGTGACCATCAGGTAAGCTCTTTTTTGTTCTAGTTTAATCTGCAAGTTAGCTGGAGGGGATGGCAGGGGAGGCAGTGAAATGTTCCTCCTGCAGAATGTTTGAGGTGAGGGACGCCGTAGGTGTCCCTGCTGATTACACCTGTGGGAAGTGCACCCATCTCCAGCTCCTCGAAAACCGTGTTAGGGAACTGGAGCTGGAGCTGGATGAACTTCGGATCATTCGGGAGGCAGAGGAGGTCATAGATAGAAGCTTCAGGGATGTAATTACTCCAAAGCATGAAGATAGATGGGTGACGGTGAGAGGGGCTAGGAGGAAGCAGTCAGTGCAGGGATTCTCTGTGGTCGTTCCCCTCAGTAACAGGTATACCGCTTTGAATACTGTTGAGGGGGACGACTTACCAGTGGTAAGCCACGGTGACCGGATCTCCGGCGCTGGGTCCGTCCCTGTGGCTCAGAAGGGAAGGGGGGAGAGCAGGAGAGCAATAGTTATTGGGGACTCAATAGTCAGAGTGACAGATAGGAGGTTCTGTGGCAGCAAAAGAGACTCACGGATGGTATGTTGCCTCCCGGGTGCCAGGGTCCGTGACGTCTCGGACCGTGTTTTCAGAATCCTCAAAGGGGAAGGGGAACAATCACAAGTCGTGGTACACATCGGTACCAACGACATAGGTAGGAGAAGGGACGGGGATTTAAAACAGGAATTTAGGGAGCTAGGTTGGAAGCTGAGAGCCAGTACAAACCATGTTGTAATTTCTGGTTTGTTGCCGGTGCCACGTGCTAGCGAGTTGAGGAACAGGGTGAGAGTGCAGATAAACACGTGGCTGCAGGGATGGTGTAGGGGGGAGGGTTTCAGTTATGTGGATAATTGGAGCACATTCTGGGGAAGGTGGGACCTGTACAAACAGGACGGTTTGCACCTGAACCAGAGGGGCACCAATATCCTGGGAGGGAAATTTGCTACGGCTCTTCGGGGGGGTTTAAACTAATTTGTCAGGGGGATGGGAAAAAGGGCTGTAGTCCAGGAGCCAGTGGTGAGTGTAGGGAGGTACTGAGGAGGGTATCAAGGTCGCAGGAATGTACCGGCAGACAGGAAGATGGCTTGAAGTGTGTCTACTTCAATGCAAGGAGCATCCGGAATAAGGTAGGAGAACTTGGAGCGTGGATTGGTACTTGGGACTACGATGTGGTGGCCATTACGGAGACATGGTTAGAACAGGGACAGGAATGGTTGTTGGAAGTTCCGGGGTATAGATGTTTCAGTAAGAGTAGGGAAGTTGGTAAGAAAGGTGGAGGAGTAGCATTGTTAATCAAGGATAGTTTAACAGCGGCAGAAAGGCAGTTCGAGGGGGATCTGCCATCTGAGGTAATATGGGCTGAAGTTAGAAATAGGAAAGGAGCGGTCACGTTGTTAGGAGTTTTCTACAGGCCCCCAAATAGTAATAAAGATGTGGAGGAAGAAATTGAAAAGCAGATTATGAATAGGTGTGGAGGTCACAGAGTAGTTGTCATGGGTGACTTCAACTTTCCAAATATTGATTGGAACCTTTATAGGTCAAACAGTTCGGATGGGATAGTTTTTGCACAGTGTGTGCAGGAGGGTTTCCTGACACAATATGTGGATAGGCCAACAAGAGGTGGGGCCACGTTGGATTTGGTACTGGGTAATGAACCGGGCCAAGTGTTTGATTTGTATGTGGGAGAGCACTTTGGAGATAGTGACCACAATTCGGTAACTTTCACTATTGCAATGGAGAGGGATAGGGCCATACGGCAGGGCAGGGTTTATAATTGGGGGAGGGGTAATTATGATGCGATTAGGCAAGAATTAGGGAGTATAAGATGGGAACAGAAACTATCCGGGAAAGGCACAAACGAAAAGTGGAGCTTTTTCATGGAGCAATTACTGCGTGTCCTTGATAGGTATGTCCCTGTCAGGCAGGGAGGAAATGGCCGAGTGAGAGAACCATGGTTCACAAAAGAGGTTGAATGTCTAGTCAAGAGGAAAAAGGAAGCGTATGTAAGGATGAGAAAACAAGGTTCAGTTGGGTCGATTGAGGGGTACAAGGTAGCAAGGAATGAGCTAAAAAAAGAGCTTAGGAGAGCTAGGAGGGGGCATGAGAAGTCCTTGGCGGGTCGGATCAAGAAAAACCCCAAGGCCTTTTACTCTTATGTGAGAAATAAAAGAATGACCAGGGTGAGGGTAGGGCCGGTCAAGGACAGTAGTGGGAACTTGTGCATGGAGTCAGAAGAGATAGGAGAGGTGATGAATGAATACTTTTCGTCAGTGTTCACCGAGGAGAGGGGCCATGTTCTTGAGGATGAGAGTGTGATAAAGGTGGATAGGCTGGAGGTGGTAGATGTTCTGAGGGAAGATGTTTTAGCAATTTTGAAGAACCTGAGGGTCGGTAAGTCCCCTGGGCCAGATGGGATATATCCTAGGATTCTTTGGGAGGCAAGGGAGGAGATTGCAGAGCCTCTGGCTTTGATCTTTGGGTCCTCACTGTCCACGGGGATGGTGCCAGAGGACTGGAGAGTGGCGAATGTTGTTCCTCTCTTCAAGAAAGGAAATAGGAATGACCCTGGTAATTATAGGCCGGTTAGTCTTACTTCGGTGGTTGGTAAGATAATGAAAAAGGTCCTGAGGGATAGGATTTATGACCATTTGGAAAGGGGCAACTTAATCAGGGATAGTCAACACGGATTCGTGAAGGGTAAGTCTTGCCTAACAAATTTGATTGAATTCTTTGAGGAGGTAACTAAGTGTGTAGATGAAGGTAGAGCAGTTGATGTCGTATACATGGATTTTAGTAAGGCGTTTGATAAGGTTCCCCATGGTCGTCTCATGAAGAAAGTAAGGAGTTGTGGGATAGAGGGAAATTTGGCCGATTGGATAAGTAACTGGCTATCTCATAGAAGGCAGAGGGTGGTGGTGGATGGAACATTTTCGGACTGGAGACCAGTTAACAGCGGTGTGCCACAGGGGTCGGTGCTGGGTCCTCTGCTGTTTGTGATTTTTATCAATGACTTGGAGGAGGGGACTGAAGGGTGGATCAGTAAATTTGCTGATGACACCAAGATTGGTGGAGTAGTGGATGAGGTGGAGGGCAGTTGTAGGCTGCAAAGAGACATTGATAGGATGCAGAGCTGGGCCGAAAAATGGCAGATGGAATTTAACCCTGATAAGTGCGAGGTGATTCATTTTGGTAGGGCAAATTTGAATAAGGATTACAGGGTCAACGGCAGGGTTCTGAGGAACGTGGAGGAGCAGAGGGATCTGGGGGTTCATATCCACAGATCTCTGAAGGTTGCCACTCAAGTGGATAGAGCAGTAAAGAAGGCCTATGGTGTGTTGGCGTTTATTAACAGAGGGTTTGAGTTTAAGAACCGTGAGGTTATGCTGCAACTGTACAGGACCTTGGTGAGACCACATTTGGAATATTGTGTGCAGTTCTGGTCACCTCACTATAGGAAGGACGTGGAAGCATTGGAAAGAGTGCAAAGGAGATTTACCAGGATGCTGCCTGGTTTGGGGGGGAGGTCTTATGAGGAGAGATTGAGGGAGTTGGGGCTTTTCTCTTTAGAGCGGAGGAGGATGAGAGGCGACTTAATAGAGGTTTATAAGATGATGAGGGGGATAGATAGAGTGGATGTTCAGAGACTATTTCCTCGGGTAGAGGCAGCTGTTACAAGGGGGCATAACTATAAGGTGCATGGGGGGAGATATAGAAGGGATGTCCGAGGTAGATTCTTTACTCAGAGTGGTTGGGGTGTGGAATGGACTGCCTGCTGTGATAGTGGAGTCGGACACTTTAGGAACTTTCAAGCGGTTATTGGATAAGCACATGGAGCACACCAGAGTGATAGGGAGTGTGATAGCTTGATCTTGGTCTCGGACAATGCTCGGCACAACATCGAGGGCCGAAGGGCCTGTACTGTGCTGTACTGTTCTATGTTCTATGTTCTATGATATTGAATGGCAGAGCAGGCTCGAGGGGCTGTATGGCCTACTCCTACTCCTATTTCTTGTGTTCTTATTTAACAGAAGCGTCAGCCATTAACAGAAGCGTCAACCATTAATTTTATCTTAAAATAAATGGGCTCTGCCATGATAATAGCAAAGGAGTTTTATACAAGCATATTAAGTTAATATACTAATATTCACAGAGTAATTTCAAGGCCCAAATGCTTCCTTATTCTGATTCAGAAAAAACAAAAACTATTAGAAAAAAATTACTTTAATTATCAATCGTGCTGCTGGGCCACGGTGAAAAAAAACCATGGAATTCTGGTCAGGCTACTGCTGTGACACTGGAACAGCTGGCTGATGGATGAGAACAGCATTAGATGTCCCTTGGCTTCCAAATCTCTACAAGTAGGGGGGGGGAAATGGGGATGAGTTAAGAGTAAATGGGTGATGCTTGGATTGGAGAAGGGTTAGAAGTGGTGTAGCCCAGAGGTCAGCGCTGGTCCACCTTTGCACTCCGTGTACATAGATGATTTGGACTTGGGCACAAGCAACTCTGGTTGGACGTATTCCATGAGGTTTGCCAACTCTGATTGGACCTATTCCATGAGGTTTCATCACATGCTCTCCCGCCTCCAACCACTCCGCCCAGTCAAACAGCTTTCCCCCACCTCCCCCCCGTCCACCCCCAATCTCCAATACTTTTTTATAGCTAATAAACAAAAGTTTTCAAAGAGATTGAAATAAAACATACCATTTTTTAATGCTCCTGTAATTTTTCTCCTTGGTTACTTGCAGTAGTCTCCAGGAGATTGATCTTTAATTCCTGGAGACTCCAGGGCAATCGTGGATGATTGGCAACCCGAAACACAATCTCAAAGTTTGTTGACGGCATAAAAACAAGAGATTGGGCAGGACTGTAAGAGACTTCAGGAAGGTGTAGACAAGTTAGCAGAATGGGTAGACAGGCAGCAGGTGGGTAAGAATGAGGCAATATATTTCGGGAGGAAAATCAAGGAATGGGAGTAAACATTTAAAAGAGACACCTAGGGATGTGGATAAACAGAGAAACCTAAGGGTTCAAATACATCTTTCCCTGAAAGTGCAATTACAGGTAGTTAAAGCCATCAGTTTGGATTTATAAACATGCGCATAAGGTACAAGAGCAAAAGGGGTAATGATGAACTTATGAAGAACATAAGTTAAGCCACAGTTAGTGTACTGTGCGCATTTTTAGATATCCCATTATAAAAAGGATATCAAACCCAGAGAGAATATTGAGCTTGGATTCACCAGGATGATGCCAGGGATGGGAAGTTATGAAGAGACTCGAGATACTGGGTGTATTTCCACTGCAGCAGAGCAGGCCAAGAGGAGATTTAATACAAATCATGGAGGGTTTTGATAGAGTGAATAGAGGGGGAAAAAAACTATTTCCACTGGTTGAGGAGTCAGTAACAAGTGGGTGATCAACTTAAAATAGGCACTAAAAGAGGAAAGAGGTTGGGAGAAATTTCTTCAGAGGCTGTTGGAGCATGGAAGGCTTTACCACAGGGAGTGGTGGAGGCAGAGACTATTGCCTCTTTTAAGAGAAAATTGGATAAGTAGTTTAAGCAGTGGAAAATACAGGTCGATGCTGAGAATGTGCGGCAAAGGGATTAGTTTTGATTGCTCTATCCATAGGGCCAACACAGAAACAATGGGCCAAACTGAAGAGATCGCAAAGTCTCTGTTTGAAGAATGGACTCAGTCGAGAATATTTTGTGGACTTTATGGGATTTTTCTGAGGGTATTTTCCCTGTGATGGGATCACCCTGTGCAGATATGTGAAAAACTGGTTTGTTAAAACTCCAGAGAAGGCATGGCAGTTGGCTGTGACAAAAGAACTGTCAGTCATCCCGAATGAATGGGTTCGCCCGACAGTCCTGGAAAAAGGAAGGGGGGCCATTGACAAAGGGGCTGAGGACCCTGAGGCACCCGTTGAACTTGAACCTGTTAGAAAGCCACTCTAATATGCAAAAGCACTTCTCACCTCCATCTCAGAAGAGAAGCAGAACAATGAACCCACTGGCCTAGCCAGCCGGAGAGGAGCCAGTTTTTCCCAACACAAAGACCGAAATATGTCCCAGACTTAGGACCATTAGTCCAATCACGGAATACTCATGGGTCTGAGGATGACCCATCACTGATTAAACACCGGAGTGCTTAGAAACAAAAGGATTTTAAAGATTGGCGGGAAAGATAGGGGTAGCAAGACTCCTATAAAGATAGATCTTTCCCACTATTCTCTCTCTCTCGCTGCACCAAGATCGACCTAACAAGAAGAAGTACCAGAGGAAGAAGCAGCTAAGCGGAGCGATCGAGACCGACTGTGTGTGGTGGTAAGCATGGTCTCGAGTGTCCCAAGCCGGTAACCAGAGGGCTCAGAGTTTTTCTCAGAAGTGAAGCTTTTGGGCTATTCCGGGGTGGCAGCTTCGTTTGGTTCAGCCAGGCGAAGGGGCTTATGCGACTGGGTAATTCGTTGGTAGGGGTGGAATTAGAGTCCACCATAGCAACAAGGGAATTACTGCATGTTACAGTCCTCAGTTGGGTACTGTATGTATGTTGTTTGTAACCCGGATTTTTATTCTCCACAGAGACAGTGATTTCGTTTAGTAGTGCATGTTTTAGCCAGTGTATGTTAGACCAAATAAATATAAGTACGATTTTTCACCGAAGCATTCCTGTCCGTGACTTATTTCATTTACGCTCTGAATAATAATTCCCGGGTATAGAACTTTCGTAAGGCGGGGGCGATTCAAACCGTCCGTCTAGCAATTGGGCTAGGATCAAAAACCACTTACACAACCACCTCCTTCTGTGCTTTTGCTCTACGGAAGAATTTCATACACTTTTCACAGAAACAAAATGGCTCAGTTCATACTGTAGAAAGTTGGCTAGCCAATTCCACTAGCAAAATGGTACAGCAGCCTCTCGGTTTCCCTCCTTCCTAGTCAACATGTACTCTGCATTGATGTTCAGTCATCCAGTTCTCAGGGGTAGTGGAATGGTTCAGAAGTCTTGTGTGGTGTAGTGAATTGAAGAGAAGTTATGCAGGAGTCCCTAAATGATACGGTCACACTTGTAATGAACGGTGGACTATGTTTACTATTTATGCCTGAACAGGAAAGTAGGGATGATGAGTATTTTTTAACAGCCACAGGATCTTCTTGCTCCAACAGGGTAGGGTTGAGGGGGGGGGTGGGGGGGAGAGAAAGAGAAGGGAAGAGACAGGGCCCTATAAGCAATAGGATTCATATCACAACACAGATATGGCAGCAGCTTCAGGCATTACTCTGTTTCCACCTTTCCTTCATAGTTTTGATCCAACTGTCCCTAGACAGAAAAGGACCTGTACCCAAGGGTCATGTGTCATCCTACTGGTCAGATCAAGGGTGTGGTGCCAAATATATTTTCTCCATGTAGGAAAGTACTTTTTCAACAAATCCCTGGATGCTCCCTCAATATCAGTAATTCAGCAAGTATAACAATCATTGGTATGATCCTTGTTCCAACTGGCGCTTGACGTAGAACATTAGTATGTCAATATACTGTGCCCAATGGTAATGCCCCCCATCGTGGTCCCAGGACAACATTAGTTAACTTGGCTCAGATTTGGAATTGAAGCATGTTGTTGAAAAAGCACTTTCTTACAAAAGGAGGAAAAATTATTCGGCACCACATCCTAGACCTGCCCAGTCCTGCCTGGACTGCACAGCTCAGTGCAGCCCCTCAAAGGGTACATTTACCCAGTAGGCCAGTGAGGAACCATTAACTAATGTCCAAACACCAAGAATTAGGATGGCGCGGCAGTGTCATGGTTGGTGTTCCATGGAATGGTAAACAAGTTGACCTGTGAATTTAACAATAGACCAATGAAGGGTGGATTTGGTAGATCAACAAACACATTCCAACACCAATAGCTGCCATTATACCATGCTCCTTTTTGTAAATAGATCCCTGTACAAAGCTTTTATAAGCTATCTGCTAACAATATCCTGCAAGAATAAAGAACAACTTTTTTTGTTGGTGGACTTTTTGTCAGCTGGAAACTCTCTAGTCCAGTGGCTCAACTCTGAAAAGGTCAGTTTATTCATTGCTTTCGGGTGGATGAGGAGTAGGGTTACCAACCCCTCCAGGATTGCTCTTGGGTCTCCAGGAATTAAAGATTAATCTCTAGGATCCTGTTGCAAACAACCCCAGAAAAGAATCATAAGGGCATTAAAAAAAAATCTTTCCCTCCCCTCCCCAATTTTCTTTGAACACTTTCGTATATTAGTTATAAAAATATTGGAGATGGGGGGTGGGGTGGGGAAAAGGCTGTTGGACTGACCGTCAAAACTCACCCATTCAGGTACCGAACAGTCGGCTCACTTTCCAATTGTCGTGGGAAGGCGGTGCACCACGAGGATGGCTGTGTTCAGTGACCAATGGCGGTAGCGTGGGGGCCAGGCGGTTGGAGGTCATGTGATGAAGCCAGAGTTGGCAACCCAAATGAGGAGCAAAATAGGTGTTCCTATTGCATGTATCATGGAGATGTATCTGTGTTCCGTGGTGCTGGAAGGCCAGTTTTTGAAAATGTTATCACCTTCCTTTGCAGTCCAGTGTAAAAAAAAACAAGACTTGACTTTTCACATTACTCAAACATCTCATCAGGTTTTACATTCTGTACAATATATTACTTTTATATTAAAGTGCAGTGGTTGTTATGTTGCGTAGTCAGAGATTGGGAGCTAGAGAATTAGTTGGTGTTTACAAGGGGTCTTTGGGATGAAGAGAGGAACGATTCCATAGTTCTTGTTTCCCAACAAAAATATTTATTCCAAATCCACTCTACCAATTCTTATCATGATTTTAAAGAACTTGGATCAGGTCCCTCTACCCACCCCCATGCCTTTGTTCTTCTGATGAGAACTTCGGTTTTTCTACTTCACTTGAGACCACTGCAGACACTCATGACCAGAAACAACATCAATCCCTTCTCAAATACACTGTTGTTCATATGATGCAGGGGTTGGGGGCGGTGGCAGGGAGAGGAGGGCGGCTTTTGCCATAATTCCAACAAAAATTGGGACATTTCTAACCAGGTGCATTTTAGACACTAGAATACAAGGAAAGTCAAACTAGCTTCAGTCTATACAGCAGTGTCTTGGTCTCATGCCATCTGAATATTGTATGCAAACAATGTGCACAGATTGTGCAAGCTCTGTCCATATGTGGGCTAGTTCAATAAATGTTCATTCATACTAAAAAGAGTCTAATATGATTCCAATCAAATTTACCCATGTAGTTAAGACAGTGGGCTATTATCAACATCAATTACAAATTACGGGAACGGTAGCATAGTGGTTATGTTACTAGACTAGTAATCCAGAGGCCGGAACTAATGTCCGAGAGACATGAGTTCAAATCCCACCACGGCAGCTGGGGAATTTAAATTCAGTTAATTAAATAAATCTGGAATAAAAAGCTAGCATCAGTAATTGTCTTAAAAACCCATCTGGTTCACTAATGTCTGCCGCCCTTACCCGGTCTGGCCTATATGCGACTCCAGACTCGCAGCAATGTGGTTGACTCTTAACTGTCCTCTGAAATGGCCTAGCAAGCAACTCAGTTGTATCAAACTGCTATGAATAATAATAAAACTGGACGGACATCGAATTAGGCACCAGATTCGGACATGGCAAAGGCACACCCAGCCCAGTCAACCCTGCAAAGTGCTCATCACTAACATCTTGGGGACTTGTGCCAAAATTGGGAAGTCCCGTCTTCACACGGAGGACAGTGTCGTGTGGTACTACCACTGTGCTAAATGGGATAGATTCAGCAACAGCTCAAAACTGGGCATCCATGAGGCGCTGTGGGCCATCAGCAGCAGCAGAATTGTATACCACCACAATCTGTAACCTCATGGCTCGGCATATCCCTCACTCTACCATTACCATCAAGCCAGGGCAACAACTCTGGTTCAATGAGGAGTGCAGAAGAGCATGCCAGGATCAGCACCAGGCATACCTAAAAATGAGGTGCCAACCTGGGGAAAGCTACAACACAGGAGTACATGCATGCTAAACAGTGGAAGCAGCATGCTATAGACAGTCCTAAGCGATCCCACAACCAACGGATCAGATCAAAGTCCTGCAGTCATAAATGGTGGCGGACAATTAAACAACTAACAAGGAGGCTCCAGGAAAATCCCCATCCTCAATGATGGCGGAGCCCAGCACGTGAGTGAAAAAGACAAGGCTGAAGCGTTTGCAACCATCTCAGCTTCCTCCAGAGGTCCCCACCATCACAGAAGCCAGTCTTCAGCCAATTCGATTCACTCCACGCGATATCAAGAAACGGCTGAGCGCACTGGATACAGATTATTGGCCTGACAACATCCCGGCTGTAGTGCTGAAGACTTGTGCTCCAGAACTAGCTGCGCTGCTAGCCAAGCTGTTCCAGTACAGCTACAACACTGGCATCTATTCGACAAAGTGAAAAATTGCCCAGGTATGTCCCGTCCACAAAAAGCAGGACAAATCCAATCCAGCCAATAACCGTCCCATCAGCCTACTCTCAATCATCAACAAAGTGATGGAAGGTGTCGTTAACTATGCTATTAAGCAGCACTTACTCACCAATGCTCAGTTTGGGTTCAGTCAGACCTCATTAAAGCCTTGGTCCAAACATGGACAAAAGTGCTGAGTTTGAGTGGTGAGGGGCGAGTGACTACCCTTGACATCAAGGCAACATTTCACTGAGTGTGGCATCAAGGAACCCGAGTAAAATTGAAGTCAATGGGAATCAGGGGGAAAATTCTCCACTGGCTGGAGTCATACCTTGCACAAAGGAAGGTGGTTGTTGGCGGCCAATCATCTCAGCCCCAGGAGTCCCTCAGGGCAGTGTCCTAGGCCCAACCATCTTCAGCTGCTTCATCAATGACCTTCCCTCCATAAGGTCAGTGGGGATGTTCGCTGATGGCTGCAGTGTTCAGTTCCATTCGCAACTCCTCAAATAATGAAGCTGTCCATGCCCGCATGGAGCGAGGCCTGGAAAACATTCAGGCTTGGGCTGATAAGTGACAAGTAACATTCGCACCACACAATGACCATCTCTAACAAGAGAGAGTCTAGCCACCTCCCCTTGACATTCAACAGGACTACCATCGCCGAACACCTTCCCATCAACATCCTGGGGATCACCATTAAGCAGAAACTTAACTGGACCAGCCACATAAATACTGTGGCAACAAGAGCAGGTCAGAGGCTGGTTATTCTGCAGGGATTGATTCACCATCTGACTCCCCAAAGCCTTTCCACCATCTACAAGGCACAAGTCAGGAGTGTGACGGAATATTCTCCACTTGCCTGGATGAGTGCAGCCCGCTTGATTGGCACCCCATCCACCACCTAAAACATTCACTCCCTCCACCACCGGCGTACCGTGGCTGCAGTATGTACCATCTACAAGATACACTGCAGCAACTCGCCAAGGCTTCTTCGACACCACGTAGAAGGACGAGGACAGCAGGCGAATGGGAATACCACCACCTACAAGTCACACACCATCCTGACTTGGAAATGTATCACTGTTCCTTCATCGTCACTGAGTCAAAATCCTGGAACTCCCTCCCCAACAGCGCTGTGGGGGTGCCTTCACCTCACAGACTGCAGCGGTTCAAGAAAGCAGCTCACCACCACCTTCTCGAGGCAATTCGGGGTGGGCAATAAATGCTGGCCTTGCCAGAGGCTCCCACAACCCATGAATGAATTTTTTTAAACTCACACGTACACACTCTTCATAGTAAAAATACCTGGAAACAAGAGATGTTATTTGCCCAAAAATTCACGTTAATCTTGCAGCAACCCAGCAGGTCAGGGTATGCATGTGTTTTTGTGATGTGCATGATGCAGCACAGAGTAATAAATATGATTCAGTTCTGTGCAGGAGATAACCCTGCAGGCAAGTTCTAAATGAGCTAATGCAGTCTGCAGTAGCTAATTGGAAGGAGGTGGTGGAAAATGAACAGGTGGAAGTAAATCAGGAACTGGTACAGACCTCGACACAGCCGCTACCAGCTGGTCACCCAAAGTAAAACAACTTGCATTTATCTAGCCCCTTTAATGTAGAAAAATATCCCAAGGCGCTTCACAGGAGCGTAATCAGACAAAATTTGACACCGAGCCACATAAAGGAGATATTAGTACAAGGTAGCCAAAAGCTTGATCAAAGATACAGGTTTTAAAGGAGATTCAGCCTCAGACAGTTGCCAGGGAGAGGGATGGTGTCGGTGGCTAGGGAAGGGAGTTTGTGGCAGGGACTGAAGACAATGGCTTCGGTCTTTCCAATGCTTAATTGGAGGAAATTTCTACTCATCCAGGACTGGATGTCGGACAAGCAGTGTGACAAATCAGAGACAGTGGAGGCATTGAGTGAGGTGGTGGTGCTGAGGTAGAGCTGGGTGTCGTCAGCACACGTGGAACCCGACGTGTTTTAAGGATGACGTTGCCAAGGGGCAGCATGTAGATGAGAAATAGGAGACCAAGGATAGATCCTCGGGGACACAGAGGTAACCTTGCTGGAGCGGGAAGAGAAGCCATTGCAGGAGATTTTCTGGCTAAGACTGAATATGTAAGAGTGGAACCAGGCAGTACCACTCAGATGGAGAACTGAGGAGAGACGTTAGAGGAGGGTGGTGTGGTCAACTGGGTCAAAGGCTGCAGACAGGTCGAGATGGAGGAGGAGGGTTTATGGTCACAATCACAGAGGATGCTATTTGGGGCCAATTAGGCCAGTTTCAGTGATGTGACGAGCGGAAACCTGATTGGAGAGGTTCAAAAATGGAATTGCGGGAAAGATGGGCGCGGATTTGGGAGGCGGCAACACGCTCAAGGACGTTGGAGAAGAAAGGGAAGTTGGAGATGAGGAGTTAGTTTGCAAAGACAGAGGGATCAAGTGTGGTTTTTTGAGGAGGCCATGATGTCGGCAGATTTGAAAGGGAGTGGGAAACAGTACCAGAAGAGAGGGAACCGTTAACAATACCAGCTAGCATGCGGGCCAGAAAGGGAAGATTGGTAGTCAGTAGTTTAGTGGAAATAGGGTCGTGAGAGCAAGAGGTGGGTCTCATGGACAAGGTGAACTCGGAGAGGGCATGAGGAGAGATGGGAGAGAAACTAGAGAAAGTTGCGAGTTCAGAGCGAGGGCAAGGGGAACCTTGGGGAGGGATGTTTGGCTTGGTGGGCCAGGGGAAGGGAGGGAAGCGGCAGAGGCAGCTGAATGGATGGTCTCAATCTTGGTGACAAAGAAATATTGGTAGGGCATGGGAACAGACCACTCTAAGCTTGTCCTCATACTTGTGAATGCAGGGGTTATAATTTGGCAAATGCATACATCTGGAAAAAAATCCAAGAGGAAAAAAAAACCTAAAAGAGAGAAATCACAAATTTCAATCATGACTTGTGGCATTCCTTTAGCTGGGAAAATTGCTCTCGCACTGGGTAATGGCAGTGATAGATGCTGAGCCCTGCACTGTAAACATTGCTGAGAGTTCTATAGATTCCTTTATCCTGCTCCACAGACACACTCTTCCTCGTGAAGGAAAGCAGAGCAAATCTTGCTATCTTGGATCTCCATAAACCGAATGTCACACATGCTCTGTAAATATGTTCTGCAAATTTACAGCCAATGATGTGGAAATGGCACCACACACCTCTGGCCTAATAGAGAAACAGTCAAAAGTTACGGTGCTAGGGCTCAGAGTTATTTATCCTCCTACACATTAAAGGCTGCATTTTCACAAAATAAACACAAACACATCAAAGCAGTACCAAATGGCATCTGTCCAAAAGCGCAACACTGATCACAAAACACATCTAAGGAAAGGCTGGAATCAAACCTCAATACTTGGTTCACTACCACTGGCCTTTGAGGCCACAACCTGAGCTGCAGAGTTTCCATTCAAACACGTTTCCACTTCCCTCTTGTTCCACTCTCCCATCTCCTTCCCAATCACTGCACCCACCCACCACCCACCCCCCCAAACCCCATAACAACTTTTGTCAGCCCGCACTTTGATCCACACTTCAGCCTTGTGCAAATGAACGTTACAGCATTCAAAACAAAAGCTACAATGTAAAATGCTCTGCAACAATTTAAAATGCAATATAATTGCAAATCCCCAGAGTGCAGGCCATTAACTTCCGTATACACACTGTCCATCTTGAAGCATAAACGATGAAAGAGTGTGTCCAAAACTAAACAAGCAAGTTGTAGTTTTGTATTCCTTTGCCAGATTTGATTGTCCAGACTGCTAACTATGAAGCCAAAACCATATATTCCTTACAGATGAAATGACTTTGTACAGTCCAAGAAAAATTAATTAAAACCAACATTTCCATATTGACATATACACAAGATAACATATGCGGAAATGCATTAACCATGACATAGCTCTGAGAACATTACATTTCTTTCGGCCGCCTCTGATACTACATACATACTGCTCACTGGCAAACAATCCTCAGTGAAGCTGAATGGTTAGATGGCAGATAGCAAGTATTTGCAAATGGTGATATGAATTATTTCACTTAACACTGCAAGCAAGTAACATATTTCGTGCATTATTAAGCAAGAATATAGGAGGGACGCTTAAATAGCCTGTAGTCTAGTACACACAGGACCATTTGGATCACACCTTCAAGAATTAATTGAAGGAAAACACTCCTTTAATGAGGCAAGGACATACTGTGGAGCATTTAGGAGGAAAAAGATGCTCTGGTAGGGTGACCATATTTTCATAACCAAATCCGGGGGGGTGGGACACAGGCAATGGTCCCCCCGCAATTTTTTTTGGGTGCGCGGCCCCTTTAACAGGCTGTATGGCCCATTCAAAGTTTTATGCATGCGTGAAATTTCAACTTGGAAAAGCCGGTCCCAGGCTGCGCGACTGCGCAGGTTAGATACACCGAATCACAAATCTTACGTGTGTTCTGGCAATAGTGCTGCACCATCTAATCGTCCCCGAATACCCTAAATTTTAATTTCTCAATCTTAAATCTGTTCCCAACAGACTGAGATTTTCCATGAAACACCCTTTGTCTCAGAAGGTTTCAGATTCACAAGCCTCTTCCCGGCAGGAGAATTGAGAGCTTGCCTTCCCTTATTCAGTAAAAAAAAAGCCATGATGCACCATACAGGTAAACTGGTAAAGTAAATCAAATCCACTCACCCACCAGCTCTCACCACTCCCTTGGCTTCTCCCACACATTTCAAAATCCCACCTTCTGCCCAGTCACCATTGGATGAAACGCTGATCAGGTGACTCAACCTCGACAGTGCAGAGCGGCCAGAGCTATAGATAGGGCTTTTTCTCAGCCGCACTGCATTGTGGGAAGGCGGGACCACTATTGACACTCCATTGAACCCGCTCCAGGAATTTGTTCCTGATCTCAAACTGGTGGAGAATCTCCGAGAAATCGGTTTCTGGGCATTAGCATTGAAAAAAAAAATCAAAGACTCAGTATCGGCGACGAGATCTTTAAACTGGGGACTCTTCCGGGGGACATAGTTTGCCCGGGGACACATTCTCAAATCTGGAGACTATCCCTGGAAAACGGGGACGTCTGGTCAGCCTATGCTCTGGTGTTGTCTCAGGGCAGAAAAGACTAGTGTGTGGTGGAGCTTTGCCTTACCAAATTTCACAGCATTTTGCAGAACTATTCAAAAATGAGAGAATATCTACAGGTCAAGCTAAGCACGAGTTAACATGTTTGCTGATGTAGATTAAAAATTACATTTTCAACAAGTGCAAAAAAAACCCCACCACACTTTAGGAAGGATGTCAAGGCCTTAGAGAGGGTGCAGAGGAGATTTACAAGAATGGTACCAAGGATATGGGACTTCTACGGAGAGACTAGAGAAGCTGTGGTTGTTCTCCTTAGAGCAGAGATCATTAAGGGGAGATTTAATGGAGGTGTTCAAAATCATGAATGGTTTTGATAGAGTAAATAAGGAGCAACTGTTTCTAGTGGCAGAAGGGTAGGTAACCAGAGGAGACAGATTTAAGGTAATTGGCAAAAGAACCAGAGGCAGGAGAAGAATTTTATTTTACGCAGCGAGTTGTTGTGATCTGGAATGCACTGCCTGAAAGGTTGGTGGAAGCAGATTCAGTAGTAACTTTCAAAAGGGAATTGGATAAATGCTTGAAGGAGAAAATTTGCAGTGGTATGGGACTCACTAGATAGCTCTTTCAAAGAGCCGGCACAGGCACGATGGGCCGAATAACCTCTTTCTGTATGGTGATCAACTGTTTGACTGTGTTCCTTGGGATTAGGTGAACAAATCAATTGTATGATGTGGTGATGAGCCCAACAGACAAGAAGGTTTGATCACTGGTCTGTAAAGTTAGTTCGAGAACACTACAGTTAGCCTCATTTTACCAGGGCCATGGAAAGAAAAAAACAAATCAAAGGCTCCTTCTCCCGACTGTTCTCCAGGAAAGCCTGCTGGAAAGTGCACACATCCATTCACATTGGGCGAGAAGATCGGACTGGGCACAATGACAACTCCCTTTGGTCAAACAGTTGATTTACTATCTAGGCTCAGACATAGAGAATGGTCACTTGGGCAAGGTACCAGTGCGCTAAGCTGAACCTCTGAAACTGCACCCAAGCAGAAGAAATGAAGCAAGTCTTTAATGAGGTAACACCATAACAAATACACTGGAAAATTGCATGTGCCTTGCTGCTTTTTGTGGAGTAAGAGGGGGCTGTTATATCTCATGGGTTTGTTGACAATAGACCCACTGCCTCAAGGAGGAAGATTGGAAAAAATTAGAAATATTATAATTTCACTGAAACATACTATTTACTCACAGAATTAACCTCCCAGGATCAGAAGAAAAAAATACTCTCCTCCACTGTAGGAGCAGTTGTCTGTTTTTCACATGATCTCCCTTCAATTAACAAGTAACCCTTGAGAGAGCAGAAATAACAAATACTCCATTTAAATTGCATTGCCAGCTCTGAAGTCAATATATAGCATAAATTGCTATATATTGGACTAGGAAACAGGGGGCAAACTCTCCACTGGCTGCAGTCATACCTAGCACAAAGGAAGATGGTTGTGGTGGTTGGAGGTCAATCATCACAGCCCCAGGATATTGCTGCAGTGTCCGAGGCCCAACCATCTTCATCGGCTTCATCAATGACCTTCCCTCCAACATAAGGTCAGAAATGGGGATGTTCGCTGATGACTGCACAGAGTTCAGTGCCATTCACAATTCCTCAGATAATGAAGCAGTCCATGCCCGCATGCAGCAAGACCTAGACGACATTCAGGCTTGGGCTGATAAGTGGCAGGTAACATTCACACCACACAAGTGCCAGGCAATGACCATCTCCAACAAGTGAGCGTCTAACCACCGCCCCTTGACATTCAACGGCATTACCATCACCGAATCCCCCACCATCAATATCCTGGGGGTCACAATTGACCAGAAACTTAACTGGACCAGCCACATAAATACTGTGGCAAGAGCAGGTCAGAGGCTGGGTACTCTGCGGCGTCTCACCTCCTGATTTCCAAATCCTTTCCACCATCTACAAGGCACAAGTCAGGAGTGTGATGGAATACTCTCCACTTGCCAGGATGAGTGCAGCTCCAACAACACTCAAGAAGCTCGACACCATTCAAGACAAAGCAGCCCGCTTGATCGGCACCCCATCCATCACCTTAAACATTCACTCCCTCCACCACTGGCGTACCGTGGCTGCAGTGTACCCCATCTACAAGATGCACTGCAGCAACTCATCAAAGCTTCTTCGGCAGCACCTCCCAAAGCCGCGACCTCTACCACCTAGAAGGACAAGGGCAGCAGGCGCATGGAAACACCACCACCTCCAAGTTCCCCTCCAAGTCACACACCATCCTGACTTGGAAGTATACCGCCGTTCCTTCATCATCGCTGGGTCAAAATCCTGGAACTTCCTCCCTAACGGCACTGTGGGAGTACCTTCACCACACGGACTGCAGCGGTTCAAGGCGGCGGCTCATCATCACCTTCTCAAGTGCAACTAGGGATGGGCAATAAATGCTGGCTTTGCCAGTGATGCCCACATCTCAAACAAATCAAAAAAAAGGTGGCAGAAGTGCCTCTAATGGGCCATTAAACCAAGGCCCCCTTCTGCCCCCTGAGGTGAACATAAAGACCCATGGCACTAGTTCAAAGAAAATCAGGGGAGCTTTCCCCGGTGTCTGGGCCAATATATATCTCAACCAACATCGCGAACAGATTATCTGCTCATCAACACACTGATGTATGTGGGAGCTTGCTGTTCACAAATTGGGTGCCACGTTTCCTACATTACAATAGGGACTACACGTCAAAAAGTGCTTCAAAGGCTTTAACGTGCTTTGGGACGTCGCAAAGTCACGAAAGACGCTATAGAAATGTTAAGTCCTTTTTTCTGAAGGCATGGAGTACCACCTCAGAAGGCAGTTTGGTTCCCCACCAGTGGAAGCAAAGCAGCAGTTGCCACCAGTTGCAGTCTGGGCCCCCATTTCATTCTGACCTCTGGTTGCCTAAAGGCCAGCAATGAACTTATGGTCGGTCCCTTTCCACTAATGTTGGGGAGAGTCCATGGGCAGAATCTTGCAGCAACTGCGTACATATTAAGATGACACATGCACAGTTGCATTTAATTTGCATTCAATCCTGCACATGTCCAGTTGTTCCAGCGTCGTCTGGAATCTTCTCTGCAGTACAAGTCAGAAAAGTGTAGCAAAAAGGGAACAGAATTATATTGCAGAACTACTCCCAATGGGGCAGAAGTCTGTATCTATATGTGTGAACTGGTAATTGTAAATTATGTCTGAAAGTGTGAAAGAATGGCAGGTATAAAACTGTCACAGTATCAAAGTAAACAACACTGAGCAGAAGAGAACATTTCATGGACAGGTTTATTTGAAATATAAAAATGTTTTTTTGAGAAAAAGGTGAAGGTTATTTTCATGAAATTACATTATCTGTCACTCGCTTTACACGTTAAACTAATTACTTTGACCTAGAATATAATAATTCCACAGGAAGCACATTAGTTACCCCATTGCAGAGCAGAACTGGAATATACCATCAACGCTCCTAAATACTATGTAATGCTGCCCCCTACAGCACACGACCCTGCAGCAAGGAAACGAGTCCAGCAACACAACAGTGTCAAAAGCTGCTTTAACAACAACAACAACAACTTCCATTTATAAAGAAAGACAGACTTGCATTTATATAGAGCCTTTCACAAGGTTCCATAAACGAATAAAAAAACAGCTGGCAGAAGTGCCTCTAATGGGCCATTAAACCGTGGCCCCGTCTGCCCTCTCAGGTGAACGTAAAGATCCCACGGCACTAGTTCAAAGAGCAGGGAAGTTCTCCCCGGTGTCCTGGCCAATATTTATCTCTCAACCAACATCACTAAAACAGATTAACTGTTAATTGTAAATTATGTCTGAAAGTGTGAAAGAATGGCAGGTATAAAACTGTCACAGTATCAAAGTAAACAACACTGAGCAGAAGAGAAAATTTCATGGACAGGTTTATTTGAAATATAAAAAAGTTTTTTTGAGAAAAAGATGTCCCAAAGCGCTTTACAGCCAATGAAGTACTTTTTGAAGTGTAGTCACTGTTGTAATGTAGGCAACGCGGCAGCCAATTTGTGCACAGCAAGATCGCACAAACAGCAATATGATAATGACTAGATAATCTGATTTAGTGATGTTGATTGAGAGATAAATATTGGTCAGGACACCGGGGATAACTCACCTGCTCTTCTTCAAAATAGTGCCATGGGATCTTTTACGACCGCCTGAGCGCAGACGGGGCCTCGGTTTAACGTCTCATCCGAAAGACGACACCTCCGACAGTGCCGCGCTCCCTCAGTACTGCACTGGAGTGTCAGCCTAGATTTTGTGCTCAATTCTCTGGAGCGGAACTTGAACCCACAACCTTCTGACTCAGAGGTGATGGTGTTATGCACTGAGCCACAGCCGACACTATATAGCGCCTTTAACGTAGTAAGACGTCCCAATGCACTTTACAAGAGCGTTATCAAACAAAATTTGACACCAAGCCACATAAGGAGATATTAAAGGTAGATAACCAACGGCTTGGTCAAAGAGGTAGATTTTAAGGAGTCTTAAAGGATAAATAGAGGTAGAGGCGCAGAGAGGTTGAGGGAGGGAATTCCATAGCTTAGGGCCTGGGCAGCTGAAGGCACGTCCACCAATGTTGGAGCGATTAAAATCAGGGATGCGCAAGAAGCCAGAATTGGAGGAGCGCAGATATCTCGGTCGGCTTTATGGCGGGAGGAGATTACAGAGATAGGGAAGGTTTAGGCCATGGAGGGATTTGAAAACAAGGATGAGAATTTTAAAATCGAGGCGTTGCTCAACCAGGAGCCAATGCAGGTCAGCGAGTACAGGGGACTTGGTGCGAGTTAGGACACGGGCAGCAGAGTTTGAGATGACCTTAAGTTTATGAAGGAGGGTGGAAGATGGGAGGCCGGCCAGGAGAGCGTTAGAATAGCCAAGTCTAGAGGTAGCAAAAACATGGATGAGGGTTTCAGCAGTAGATGAGCTGGTGCATTGGTGGAGTCAGGCAATGTTACGAAGGTGGAAGTAGGTGATCTTAGTGATAGCACGGATGTGCGATCGGAAGCTCATCTAGGGGTCAAGTACGACACCAAGGTTGCAAAAAGTCTGCTTCAGCCTCAGACAGTTGCCAGGGAGATGGATGGAGTCGGTGGCTAGCAAACGGAATTTATAGTGGGGACCGAAGACTATGGCCCGAAAGTTAAACCTAATACGCGAGAGTACGCACTGTGTACTCTCGCGTATTAGATCCCGAATTGCCGGTTTCCTGCATGCACTGCGCATGCGCGGGAAACCGGCACTTCGTGAATTGCAAAGGGGGCGGTTCCTAAGTGAACCGCGTGCGCACTACAGGCTGCGCGCACGCAGTGCACTTCGTTTTTTTTTTCAGCTTTGAACACGCAGGTAAGTGGTGAAGATTTTACACATAAAGAAAGCAGGCGTAGGACCCCCTTTTAACAAGGTAAGTAGTTAATTAAGTGTTATTTTAAAAATTTTTCAACAGGTTTATCTTTTTTAGAGACTTTAAAGAAAGGTAAGTTTATTTTTTATAACTTTTAAAAAGATTTTAAATTTTTTCAAAAATTTAATTTTTTGTTTAAAGTGGTTAATTTATTTAACTATACTTATTTTATTAATGTGATGGCTTTTTTTTAAATTTAATTGAGGTTTAGCTGTTCTTTTGGGGGTTTGTAGTATTCATAGCTTTGACAGCCCTTGCTGTTAAAACTATGAATGAAAGATGGCGTGCTGCCATTGGTTCTAACTGAATCACGTGATCCCAGAGCTCGCACGAACTAATTGCGCCTCTGGGATACGCAAGCACTGCACGGTTGCAACAGGGAGAGGCTTTGAAACTAAAGTTCGTGTGGGCGCCAAACAAAAAGGTAGGCGCGGAGTGCGATATCGCGGGGAATCCTTACCCCCGCGGGAACCATCGATGTTTAATTTCTGGGCCAATGACTTCAGTCTTCCCAATATTTAGGTGGAGGAAATTCCTGCTCATCCAATACTGGATGTTGGACAAGCAGTCTGATAATTTAGGGACAGTGGAGGGGTCGCAAGAGGTGGTGGTGAGGTAGAGCTGGATGTCATACATGTGGAACCAGACGCGTTTTCCGATGCTGTCACCGAGGGGCAGCATACAGGTGAGAAATAGGAGGGGGCCGAGGATAGATCATTGGGGGACACCAGAGGTAATGATGCGGGAGGGGGAAGAGAAGCCCGAGCAGGCGATTCTCTGGCTACAACTAGAGAAGAATGGAACCAGGCGAGTGCAGTCCCACCCAGCTGGACGATGGAGGAGAGGCGTTGGAGGAGAATGGTGTGTCACCCGTGTCAAAGGCTACAGACAGGTCGGGAAGGACGAGGAGGGATAGTTTACCACGGACACTGTCACACAGGATGTCATTTTGGTACGGTGACGGGGCGGAAACTTGATTGGAGGGATTCAAACATGAGGTGTCTGGGAAAGATTGGCACGGATTTGGGAAGCAATAGCACGTTCAAGGACTTGAGAGGCAAGGAGGAAGACTTGCACTTATATAGCGTTACAGAACTTTTATGTGGGAGAGCAGCTCAGTTAGCTCACTCCTGAGACATTGGCCAGAAAGGTGTCAGCCATGGCTCAGTGGTAGCGCACAGTGGCTGCCGCATTTCCTATATTACTGCAGTGAATACACTTCAAAAAGTACTTAATTGGTTGTAAAGTGTTTTGCAATCTCCTGAAGTTGTGAAAGGCACTACAAGAACATGACATAAGAAATAGGAGCAGGAGTAGGCTATATGGCCCGTCAAGCCTGCTCCGCCATTCAATAAGATCATGGCTGAACTTCTATATCAACTCCACTTTCCCACCCTATCCCATAGCGCTCTGGGGTAGAAAATTCCAAAGATTCACAACCCTCTGAGTAAAGAAATTTCTCCTCATCTCAGTCCAAAATGGCCAACCCCTTATCCTGACTCGATGACCCCTAGGTTCTAGACTCTCTAGCCAGGGGAAACAGCCTCTCAGCATCTGCCGTGTCAAGCCCTCTAAGAACTTTATACGTTTCAATGAGATCAACTCATTTCTTCTAAACTCCAGAGAATATTGGCCCATTCTACTCAATTTCTCTTCATAGGACAGCCCTCTCATTCCAGGAATCAATCGAGTGAACTTTTGTTGCACACCCTCTAAGGCAAGTATATCCTTCCTTAGGTAAGGAGACCAGAACTGCACACAGTACTCCAGGTATGGTCTCACCAAAGCTCTATATAATTGCAGCAAGACTTCCTTACTCTTATACTGCAACTCTCTTGCAATAAAGGCTAACATACCATTTGCCTTCCTACTTGCTTGCAGTACCTGCATGTTAAAATTCTATAATTTTAGGAATCCCAGAGAGTTATGTCGAGTTTGAGAGTGATTTAGTTAAGTCCAAAACTAGTGTCTTAAGTATGAATAAAGCAAACTACGTAGGTATGAGGGGCGTTGGCGAAGACAGATTGGGAAACTAGATTAAAAGATATGACAGTAGATAAGCAATGGAAAACATTTGAAGAAATACATAGTTTGCAACAAATATATATTTCCTTAAGGAATAAGAACCCCAGGGAAAAAATGGTCCAACCGTAGCTAACAGGAGAAGTTAAAGATAGTATTAGATTAAAGGAAGAGGCTTATAATGTTGCCAAAAAGAGTCGCAAGTCTGCCATTTCCCTATTCCCCATTATATTTTCTGCTGTCTATGCCTCTAAGGGACCCACATTTACTTAGGCTAATCTTTCCCTTTTTACATACCTCTGAAAGCTCTTACCATCAGATTTTATATTTCCTACTAGTTTCTATTTTCTCCCTCTATCACTTTCTTAGTTATCCTTTGCCGATTTTTAAAAACCCTTCCAATCCTCAGGCTTACTACTCTTTTTGGCAACATTGTAAGCCTCTTTTAATCGAACACTATCCTTAACTTCTCTAGTTAGCCACAGTTGTACCACTTTTCCAGTGGAGTTTTTAACCCTCAAGGGAATGTATATTTGTTGAGAATTATTAATTATTTATTTAAATGTTTGGCATTGTTTATCTACAGCCATATCTTTTAATCTAATTTCCCAATCTACCTCAGCCAACTCGCGCCTCATACCTCCGTAATTGGCTTTATTTAAATATAAGACCCTAGTTTCAGATTTAACCACATCACTCGCAAAGTTAATATGAAATTCTATATGTTCACTCTTCCACAGAGTTTACTATAAGATTACTAATTAACCCTGTCTCATTGCACAATGCTAGATCTAAAACAGCCTGTTCCCTAGTTGGTTCCTCTATATATTATTCTAGGAAACTATTTCAAATGCATTCCATGAACTCGTCCTCCAAGCTACTTTTGCCAATTTGGTTTGCCCAGTCTATATGAAGATTAAAATCCCCCCCCCCCCACCCCGATTATTGCATTACCCTTGTTACATGCTCCTCTAATGTGCTGATTTATACTCTGTCCAACACTATGATTACTGTTAGGGGGCCAAAAAATACTCCTCCACCCGCCACCCCCCCCCCCCCACCCGTGTTTTCTGCCCTTTGTTATTTCTTAGCTATAGAAACGCAAGTCTTTCAAATCTGCAAAGCTCACATTTCTGGGTACAACACGGTAAGCAATTTGTTGCAACATGGCAACCTGCGCCAAATCCCTCAGAACTTCTACACTTACCATGACTGGCTGTCCGAGTACCACAAATTTGCATTATAAAGTCCTGAAGGCAGTGAAAAGAAGGGCTTTGCTGCACAGCCGCAGCTTTAAGTGTGCAAGTTATTTCTCACAGGAGCTGGAAGAAATAAGCCAGCTGAGAGTCACTCACACAAGAGGGTAAACGGGTGCCCACAAGTATGACACCAAGAAAGTGGTGTAACAAATATTTAGCATCAAGTCACCCTAAGGAAAATAAGGATGAGTGTTACAGTTTTAATGTATTCAAGAGGTTCAGATGATATTATGCACAATATTTACACCAAGGCCTTGATGCTGATTATGAGGAGATTACCAAATAGAGTTATATCCCATAGGTTACGGCAGATTATTGAGTCAAACAGCACATCATAGAAAACTCTAACCAGCGCAACTTATTTACAAAGTGGTAACACATCACTTGCCCTCCACAAATAAATAGATGTAAGGTGTATATGGGGGTAGTTTTTCTTTTCCTTTTTGGTACATCTGATGCACAGTGACTTCACCTCAAGTTTATGTAAGAAATCATCGGTGTTCCATTACCAGCGTACAATATGGCCAGTGTGCACATTACAATGTCATCAGTAATCTGCTTTATAACTCAAACATCGGTATCACCCTAGTACCAGTCACGTGGTTGCCAACCTTCTTCAAACCCCCAGTCACTAACCGCTTCATTGCACCTTGTGCAGTCGCCCCCATCCTTACTGCCCTCAGTGTGATGCTCGATAACAAGCAAACAAGAAAAGACACAATCCCACATATACGGAACAAACATCTGTCAACACAGTTAAGGCAGTAATTCAATCTCTCAGTTTATAAACCGCTCTGAGGGTTTACGTGGTCATCAGAACCACCCAAGTATTGCCTTGTAACTCTCTCTGTCATCCATCAGAGTAGATGCACACTTGTGCACATGTGGTTCATATTAGTTAATTCATTCAATTTTTTTTTAAATGGAGAAATCTATTTACATTTACATGTGCATGCGTGATATAAATCAAATCATCAACATCATCATTCTTAAAAGACAGTGTTGACTTTTCATGGGAGGAAAGAAGAAAACAGCACAATTTTGTTCCGTTAAGCACCAGGGAAACTCAATAGACCCAATAATAAAGAGAACAGCCACAGCCATGTCACATCTATAAACAGATTTGGTAGGTCTCGAGACAGTATGTGTCTTCATCAGAATGAATATTAAAAAAATAGTACGAGAGACTTGCTGACAAGCCCTTTATTGCCAAGAGTCCCCTTTCAGTAGTTGGATGTCAATTTTGTAGCAGAACACCTTGCAGTACTAATGTTCTAACCTAGTAATAAACTTTAAAATAAATTTAAGAGGGGAAAAAAAGAGTCAAGTTGTTTATCAGCCGCCTGGGTTTGCTCTGGAAAGCAGCAACTGTTATTTATTGCCGCACTTGTGATTTAATTCCTGTGTGGATACAATTGCCCAGGTTACCCACTAATTCAATATCTTGCAGTTAATTTATTGCAACAGCTATTCTCTGTAGAACCTTAGCTCTCCTTGCTGTACCCGCCTTGCTCCTCTGCCATGTTTTCACAATGGGTGTACAGTCTGAACTTTAAATTATTGTACTGAAGCAATGGTTTCTGCCCCATTGGATCGGTGGGCTTGCTCGGGCTAGTATAACATTTTACTAGAGCAAAATAAAGGCTTTGATGCACAGCCATAGCTTTAAACGTGCAAAGTTATTTCTCACAGGAGCTGGAGAAAGTAAACCAGGAGGGAGTCACTCACACAAGAGGGTAAACGGGTGCCACAAGTATGACACCAAGAAAGTGGAGCAGCAAATACTTGGTATCAAGTTACCCTAAGGGAAATAACCATAAGAGTTACAGTTTTAATGTATTCATGGGGTTCAGATGATATAATGCACAATATTCACAAAAAGGATGCTGATTATAAGAATACCAAACAAAGCCATTTCCCATAGGTTATTGAGTCAAACAGCACATCATTGTAAACACGTTGCAATGTGCATTTATTATACGGTTTAAAACTAAATGTAGAACCTATATTGAATTAGTTGACTGAACTGACAAGGGAACACTAAAATATAAGTGACTAGGCAAGCCTGCGGCAAGTTTACACCACCAACTATAAGTGCATTAAGGGTTCCATAAATTCTCAACACTCATTCCTTTGAAGTTCCCCATTAGCTATTCATCCCAAATTTGGGAGTTGCAGAGGAGAAAAGAATGGGAGATGAAGGTGGAGCAGTAAGGCCAGAGAAATTAAATCAAGATGAATATGATGGAAATCAGCATTAAACACTTGCGAAACTCCAAACCACACATTATAATCCGAGCCAAGACATCCACAACTATGTTGGTTAGTACTGCCCAAGCCCCTTTACTGTGCGTGATTTTTCTTCTGTTTGTTCATTCTGATGCATTATGTTCTCAGGATAAAGTGATAATCAACTTGTACTGAATTAAAACAGTCCATACCGTAGACTGCCTGCTAGTCATGAGAAAAGCCTTCATAACTCAGCAGTTTGTGGCTGAAGTGCCCTTACATTGTTATTGGTTTTTTCACCCCTCAAGGTGGTTGCACCATCACCATCCCCTACAACATATAAAACTGGCCTCGTATTACAACAGTAACTACACTTTTTTTTTTATAAAGTACTTAATTGGCTGGAAAGCTCTTTCAGACGTCCTGAGGTCGTGAAAGGTGCTATATAAATACAAGTTGTTCTTTACTTAAATTGGCATTTGGAAACTAAAGCACTTTGGTTTCCCATCAGCTAGTAACATTGCCTAGCAACAAACCGATTCAAATTGTGGAAGACTTATCTTGGTAGGTATCTTCCTTCTGAATTCCAGAGAAACCAGTTGCACTGAAACAGCTCTCTAGTAATTTTTCTAGTGTAATTACTCCCACAGTCATTTACAAGTGCAGGTCAATGTGTGATAATGCCATTGCATTTGAGCACCCAGCCTGCACCTGTCCTTCTGCAATTTCTCCCAGAGCCCTGTCATCTCAGCTACTTAGAGGTCGAGTCCACTGCTAAAAAACAACAATTTAAAAAAAACTTTAGTTATCTCCATTTTAAATATACAGGGCTAGAAATTCATATTGGGCAGTAGCACAAAGGAGGTGATATTGAATCAACCGCTCATTTTACTCCCCGCCTCATAGAGTTCCATTGACTTCAATAGAAATGAATATCAAGCGGGGCGTATCACAAGACGGCCAATGAGATACCGCCCAAGACAAATTTCTACCCCATCGTACATTTTGGACCTGGGCATTGTATTCTTCGTTTTAAACAAAATATTTAAGTGTCTTTTGTTCTATTGAGCATGTGAAAGGGAAGAAATCACATGAGCATTAACAACTTTCAGCTAGCAAAAAAAAGTCACAAATTACACACGCTGGTTTAGGCTGACTGGAGAAGAATCTGTGTCATCGCAAGTCACCTAGCCCCCGACCCATTACTAAAAGGACACAAAAGGCTAACTAGCGATAGTGAATAACTAACTTTTTGGGTTGACCTGAAGCCGTTCCACTCCGCCCCCAACACCCAAAAAAAACCTGATAAGTCCCCGTAAAGGAACAGCAACATTCATCGGCCAGTCTAGATGATGATTCAATGCACAAGAGTTTGTACCAGACCCAGATCTCATCACATTCGAGAAATTTTGTATTGTTTTGGTCTACAGTAACAACTTGCACTTTAACATAGTAAAGGAACATTCACAGGAACATTATCAGACAAAATTTGTTACCGAGCTACAAAAGCTTGGTCAAAAAGGTAGGTTTAAGGAGCATCTTAAAAGGAGGAGAGAAACAGAGAGGCGGGAGTTTTAGGAAGGGAATTGGAGAGTCTAGGGCCTAGACAGCTGAAGGCACGGCCGCCAATGGTGAGACGATGTAAATTGGGGATGTGCAAGAGGCCAGAATTGGAGGAGTGCAGAGATCTCAGCGGGTTGTAGGGCTGAAGGGGCAAGGCCTTGGAGGGATTTGAACATAAGTCTATGGTTGTAATTCCCCACACCTCCTTCAACTTCCTTCCCCCTAGAAATTTACGATACCCACTCAGTTCTGAATTTAAAAGATAGAAGGTTTGGGAATACTACATACTAAAATTATCAGAAACTCAAAAGAGCTGTATTAAATGTATTGTGTTAAGAAAATTAAAATAAGAGGGCTTGCCTCATACTTGAACTGCACTAGTCGTTAAGGACCCAGCCAAGTATTTCAGCAGTTTAAAAATATCCTCCACTAAGTTGAGGTTTCCATGGCTACCAAGCAAATTAACCATCGGGCCTGCGACCAGCTCCTAATATAAAAAAAGCTGCAACCTCTCCACACTGTCACCACTGAATGGATTTTTATGTTAACATGTTTTTAAAATCTTTTTCTATCCATTATCTCACAGCCAACACATGAACTTGTGCTTTGGTTTTAAGATTCAATCCGATTCCCTCCCTGCCCCCAATATTCGCTATTATAAGAGCTCACCAGTTTCATTTTTTGAACAAATCACTTAAATGCAAACATCTGTATTGTTGTGGGCTGAAGTACAGAGGGACAAAAAAAAAAAATCACTACACACCCAAGGTTCTCAGTGCAGATTTCAAGCTGCAAGTTGGTATTGTTCTGTGTAATCATCTATGGACAAAATGTACTTTCTGCATGGTACAAATTGGACTGTGGTTTATAGGGAGGAGGGGGGAGGGGGGGGAGGCTAACAAAAATAAAATCAATAGATAAGATTATATTTTTATATACTCTAAAGTCCACCAAGGAAGCAGTCAGGCAACATGTCGATGAAAATGGTGCTCTTTACCCAGCCACAAGCCAATGTGCAAGGCAACATTTATTTGCAATTGCTCCAAAGACATTATACATTTAGCAAACATATATACAGGCAAGAAAAGAAAAAGCTGGTCCATCAAGCCTGCCCATACCTCATGAGCATCAGACCACTGCCGCCCCCTCCTCACCTTCTAACTTGCCAAGCCTTCTTCGACAGCACCTCCCAAACCCGCAACCTCCTCCACCTAGAAGGACAAGGGCAGCAGGTGCATCGGAATATCATCACCCCCCAAGTTCCCTTCCAAGTCACGCATCATCCCAACTTGGACGCATGTCGCTGTTCCTTCATCATCGCTGGGTCGAAATCCTGGAACTCCCTACCCAACAGCACTGTGGGAGCACCTTCACCACACAGACTGCAGCGGTTCAAGGCGGCGACTCACCACCACCTTCTCAAGGGCAACTAGGGGTAGGCAATTAATGCTGGCCTTGCTAGTGATGCCCATAGCCCACGAGGAACAAAGCACATTTTATCCGAATTAATGGCCCAATAATAAGGACACATTTGGTACAGAGAAGCTAATCTGTAGAGTACAGCAGAACAGAGTTCTCCTGTGTGTAAAAAAAAAGTTTGGGAATGTTTTAAAAAATGAGTACTAATGACATCGCCAGGGTAACTGACTTGGAGGAGTTACCAAGCCACATGGAGCTGAATTACCAACAGTGGCGACAATCAGCAGCCTGGGCAGCATCAGCTTCGAGCTAATGTTAATCCAGCTCCTACAGACTGTCGAGCTCTACAATTCCCTGCAGCCAGTCTGCGATGATCTCATTAGCTTTCAATCTAATTTAAAAGTACAAGAGAAACAATGTAAAAAGAATGTTAATTCAATTATAATTCTTCAGAACAAATACATTTTTAACAAATAACAAGGATCCGTGTTGAAATACAGGACTGTGCTACTGAAAGAGTTAACCCTACTGATGAGATTTTTTTTTAAATGTGAAAGTTATCTTACAACAAGCTGCAATTATGCTGCACTTAATGCTGTGTGGCAAAGAACCCCCTGATTATAGCCTTGAGCCGCATTTCCTGGTACCCAAGTCAATATGCCCTGCCATACCTATTCACAGCTGACTTCCACTGAGCACAGTCTTTACAAAGGGTCTAAATTGGAGCCCCAGTGGCAAGAGGGAACAGGAAGCGGCGACAAAGAGCAAAAGCTCATTTCCAAAAATTGCTCTAATTATTTTAATGGCCGTACACAAAGGGTCCATTGACAAGGCCCTCCTCCCTCCCCTCCAAAATTCCCAACGTTACATAGAAACCAATTGATCAAACTAATAATGTTCAATTTTTATTCTCTTTCTCGCTCCCCCCCCCCCCGCAACCCCCCAACCTTCAAATAATGGCTGGATGCAACGCAAATAAAAGTTTGATTGAAGCAATTTAAAATCTATTCTTTGAACAGTAGTGGCTTTCACAGACTCAAAATGACACAGGCAGAGTTTTAAAAAAACACGTTTAACTCTTTCAATCATACAATTCCTACGTTACAACAGCAACTACGCTTCAAAATTACTTCATTGGTTGTAAAGAAATTTGGGGCATCCCATGTTTGTGAAAGGCACTAACAAATGCAAGTTCTTGGTTTCTTCTTTTCTTGATTGCAAAGTGTGCCAGGAAGAATGACCTCTAGCCAGTAGCAGAGCTAGGGTTGGTTGACTGGGTGTGGGGGGGAGGGGGTCGAACTCAAGGTCTGGCCGACTTGGAAAGGGGACCGAGCTTGGAACTAGGGAATTCTAACTTATCTAATTTGAAGGCCGAGCCGGGAACCGCACAGACCGCCAGGCTGAGCCTGGAGGCGGAAGACGGATGACAAATGTTCCTGGGAGCGAAATGGAGGCAGTCCTCCAAAGCCATGTTGGCCTACCTCAAAATGATTGAGGTGGGGGTGGGGGGGAGGGGGTAGGTCAGCCCCCCCTCCCCCAATGGCTCGGTATTTGAAATACCGATGCTTTTGCAGATTCAGCAGAATGTCCAAAATAAATGACGCGAAAGATACCCTTATATCCACCATCTCTGTAATACGGAGGCCTGAAGGATTTCCCTATTGAGAAGCACCTGTCCATCTGAATGTTACCGTTTCCGATAACTGTGAGATCTGAAAGCAAACACAATGTGTCACAGATAAGAGACACAAATTCCTCATGGGTTTCATTCCCCGCAGTGAGGGAGCAGAGAGCGACGGCCAGTCACCTGCCCAGAGTGGGAAAGATGTCTCCTTGCACACTTCCTGGTGGGCTGCTTCAGAGCAACACCGACAGAAGTCCTCGGTCCGTGCCCTCAGCGAACAATGGTTCTTGAAGTCCAAGAGAAGAGGGAGAAAACAGAGTGTTCAGAGGTCCACTAGTGTGTGTTTGAGTTGTTAGCATCAAATTTATGGGCAGACTTGTGACTTATTTACGTGTTAATAAATTTTATTTTTTAGGGGTACATAGTGGATGAGCAAACTATCATGGTGGCTGTATCTTGGACAATGCGATTGGGTACAAATACAAATTGTTGTTAGGTAAATGTGTGTATTTTGTGATCAAATTCATCTTTTTTGATGGGGTGATTGTGGAAATTTAAATTGGAAGAAAGGTTTTGTGCAATAGAATGCAGGCTCAAAAGTAGAACACAACCAAATCAGAAAACAAAACAGAAGGGAAGAAAATTAAGACAACAGATACCACACAAAGCAGACATAATAAATTAAATTACAAAGATGCACGTCGCACTGTCTAAAACGATCCTCAGTTACCAAGATTCCATCAAAGGGTTAATAGTCTCAGAGTAGACATGAGAGAAAGGAATTAAGATCACTGTGAATGCATCAGCTTTTAGCTTCACAATCTAACATCTAGACAGACAACATAGCTTTAATTAAGAATCCAGCAGACACAGAACTCTCCCAAGTGAACATCTGGTTAAATCCGGAGTTCAAACATTTCGATGTGTCCAGTGACAATAACATTTTCCCCAACGGCAGTTTTTAAAGAGAGGCTCCTGCTATTCGTCACGTGCAGCTTCAGGACGATGCTGCCCCCCCACCCCACCCCACGCACTCTCTGTCCCTCTTGCTTTTATTGGTCCAGGAACATCGCCAACATTTAAAACATGCCCTATACTTTGCTGGTCTTTCCCAAGGGCTCCAACAAGAGAGGCACTCCTCCCTCTCATGTCTTGTCTCAGAGACTCGGAGATTTAATCAGCAATACCACCAAAGTGCACATTTTATTTCACAATTCGTTTTTTATATAGCTCTCCTCGTGTAAGGATTTTGTCTCAATATTCTTGCCAAACCGTGCACAATTGTTTTCTTTCTTTCTCTCTACTCTCCGACACCCCTTTCCATGGTGTGAAATACAGCTAACTGCACAGTAGGACAACCAGGATTAACCCCAACCAGGCCCTTGTTGAATTCCTGTAGCGCATCAGCGAAATGACTGGCATGTTTATGTTTTCCAAGTCCGCTAACCCCCAACCACTGGATTGCATCACAGCATCATTACTCCCCACCCCCCTCCTCCCGCAACACCCTGGACATCTGTATCTGCTTTGCTTACTGCAAAATAGCAACCATCCTAGTGGACACTGAACAGGCCAATGTAAAACATTTGCAGTTAACTTCTTAAGCTGCGTCGTAACAGCGCCAAGTCCGTTCTGTGAGCACCAACAGTAGTGTCCGTTGAGCGGCAAACAGGAAAGGGAGTTGTGAAATCAGAAAAACTGGAAACTAAAGCCAACAAAGGAACTGAAGCTGGACCAACTCTCCCCTCTAAAATCACTCCATGGATTCAGATTAAAAAGTGTTGAATGAATACAAAATGCAAAAGTTCTTCAAAAACACTGGTAGCTTGGTAAATAAAATCACTGTGGCATAATACAGCAACAATTTGCATTTATATAGCACCTTTAACGTTGTAAAACATCCCAAAGGGCTTCACAGGAGCATTATTAAACAAATAGAGGGGTAAGGGGTGTAGGGGGGGTAGAGAATTCCATATCTGGGGCCCAAGCAGCTGAACGCATGCCCGTCAATGGAGGGGAGAAGGAAATCCGGGATGTGCAAGATGCCAGAATTGGAGGAGATCGGAGATCTTGGAGGGTTGTAGGGCTGGAGAACCTTAGAGATGAGAAGGGCAAGGCCATGGTGGAATTTCAAAACAAGCATAACAATTTTAAAATCATGGCATTGCCAGATGTAGGTCAGCAAGCAAAGTGGTGATGGGTAAATGGGACTTGGAGCGAGTTAGAATACAGACAGTAGAGTTTTGGATGAGCTGAAGACTCTGAAATGAAGACGATAGAGGATTGCAGCTGCCTCCCTTCCTTCCTTCCCCCCCTCCCCCAAATGCTCAGGCTGAGGGGACACGAGAGGTACTGGAAGTGTGGTGTGAAGCAGTACAAGATATTCTTCTGCTCGGTGCCAGCCTTAGCTCAGTTGGTAGCACTCTCACCTCATGGTCAAGCCCCACACCAGAATCTCAAGCACGTAATCCAGATCGACACTTCTGTGCGGCACTGAGGGAGCACTGCATTGTCAGAGGTGCAGTCTTTCAGAGGAGATGCTGAATCTTAGATGGCTGTAACTGTGACAGCCAGAGTGGGTTAGGTTGGGAACTGGTTGCATTGGCACTATGCGCTTTTCAAAAACACAAAAGGAGGGAGGAACAGAAGGAACATAAATCACCTGTTTACCCATCTGCTGGAACATCACCTGACTTACTCCAGCTCCATGATGACACTAATTGATTGTATAATCCTTTAAAAGATGTAATGAGGCACTGGCACCAGAGAGTCTTAGGGTACAGGTTAATTTACAGTATTCTCTCTGTTAAATGCCTGGACATACCCTTGGCAGATGCTTATCTTAGGGCATGAAAGGAAAAAACAATGTTCAGTGACTTTAGGGCATTTGTGTGTGCCTCTTAAGTGGCCAGCTATGCAGTAATCCTGGCAGTAAGTCAAGAGCTAGATCTCCAACTAGCTCACTGGACAAGAAAGTTACTGAAGACCACAGGAGGGCAAAAACGGGGAATCAAAGCACAGAAGGAGGCCATCGTGCCTCTGCCGGCTCTTTGAAAGAGTTTTCCAATTAGTCCCACTCTCCTGCTCTTTCCCCATAGCCCTACAAATTATTTTCTTAAGTATATATCCAATTTACTCTTGAAAGTTACTACTGAATCGGCTTCCCCCACCCTTACAGACAGTGCATTCCAGATCATAACAACTTGCTGCGCAAATACATTTCTCCTCATTTCCCCTCTAGTTCTTCTGCCAATTACCTTAAATCTGCGTCCTCTGGTTACCGACCCTCCTGCCAGTGCAAACAGGAAATAGAAGAAAGTTCCTCATTGTAGAATATGAAGATGTCATTTTCTTTAAAGGTCAACCTACAATTGAATCTGGTTTGTTATGCTGTTGCGGTCATCGTTTGTGTGTGGGCCATGGGAATTCTTCTCTTCGGACCCACCAACTATGAGCTGAACTGAACAGAGAAATCTCCACCGCAATTGCAGGAACCTGTTGTCTGTTTAGAATGCAACTTGCACGATACCCAATCACAGTTTGTGGAAAAGTAAGTATTTTACATCATAAAGAATAATACAGGAAAAGTGTCCATATTCTTCTCAGACTTCAGTTGACATCTAAAAGCAAACTGCATTACTGCCTTGTAATGTATTCCAGTCCTTGTTTTAGCAAACGTCTTACTGCATCGATGAATTAATTTTATACCACACACAATGTGCTTCTCTCCAGGAAATATGTCGTATTTCATGATGATGATGATATTGGATGTCATAAGTCAGGACAGATGATGCAGTGGAGTAAATGTATTCTGTGATCTCCCATTTACAGTGAACATAATTCTATCTTTTCTTATTTTGATTTCTCACTGTGTAGTTATGAACAGAACACATGACAAAGAACAATAAAATGCAATTTATATCCCACTATGGGATATAACTCCAAATATTCTGATGCTTCCCTGGCCAACCTCCCCTGTTCCACCCTCTGTAAACTTCAGTTAATCCAAAACCTCGCTGCTCGTATCCTAGCCTGAACCAAGTTCCATTCATCCATCGACCCTGTGCTCACTGACCGACATTGGCTCCCGGTCCGGCAAAGCCTCAATTTTAAAATTCTCATCCCTCCATAGTCTCAGCCCCCACTAACCCAGCAATTTCCTTCAGCCCTACGATCCTCAAAGAACTCTGTGGTTTCTTGCGCATCCCAGATTACCTTCATCTCACCTTTGGCAACCGTACCTAAAACTGTCTACACCCTAAGCTCTGGAATTTCCTACCATACCACCCTGCCTCTCTACCTCACTCCCCTCCTTCAAGAAACTCTTTAAAACCTACCTCTTTGGCCAAGCTTTTTGTCACCTGTCCGAATATCTTATGTGGCTTGGTGTCAAATTTTGTCTGATTCGGCTCCTGTGAAGCGCCTTGGGATGTTTTACTACACTAAAGGTGAAGTATAAATGCATGTTCTTATTATTATTACACTGACCATTATTAGGTGGTGATTTAGGTTGCTGCAATAAAAAATCCCAATGTTGAGGGAGTCTCGAAGAGATGGTTCTGGGCAACAAGTCACGTCCCGCAACAAATCATTTGCCCCACCTGTAACTCAGAAGTGACAGGCATAACAGAGTTAAAAAGACTTGGGCGTGTCTCAATTTTTCGCCCCTCTTTGGAGCGCTAACTTCGTCAGGGTGCTACTTTTAGTGCCCCGGAAAAATTAGCTCCCCCGCGACCGAAATTGAGCAGTAGCGCCCCAAGAGGGAAGCGGGGCGCTACTGGAAGCGCCCTGCCTCCCTCTTGGGGCGCTGCGAGGGAATATTGCGGCGCTACATGCCGCAGCGCCGCGCCGCGGTATTGCAGGCCTTCCTCCCCTTCTTAAAGGGGAGGGGCCTTGCGCAGCATGACCCGGGGCCCAGCTGGGCCCCCGGGGATCGGGAGTGCCGGCAAAAGAGCCCGGTACTGAAGAGAAGTGCCAGGCTCTTGGAGCGCAGCCGGTGCTCCGCGGGAGGGAGTGGGGGGGGGGGGGGCGGGTCAGGAGTCTGGGGACGGGAGCGGAGGCAGGTGCTGGCAGGCGGCCAGCAACAAAAATGGCCGCCCGGCACCTCGCCTTTAAATAGCGCCGCCCCGGCCACAGGTAAGCCCCCCTAACCCCGTCGGACATAACGTCCGGCGGTAAGTCAGGGGGTGCTACCGAAGATTGCGGCCGGGGCGCTGCGCATGGCGATGATGTCATCGGCAATGGCGCAGCGCCACCGCTAACCTCCCACTGAATTTCGCGGGAGGCGTTGGCGGCGCCGCGCCTGGGCACTAGTTGCTTGGTGCCTCGTAAGGGCGCTAACGGGAGGCGCAAAGCAACCGAATTTCTCCCCCTCTGGATCCAAACTGCATCCCACAGGTCAATCTTGTGTTCTATGTAACAGTTCCAATAGTATATCCCGTCACCTCTCAGAATTACTAGTACAAATTAAATCAAGTTATGTAATTCTTTTTGTACTTTCTAGCTTTAGAACAAAAATGAAGTAACACTGACAAAATGCTCGCTTCAAGAACAAGGGTTTACATTATAGAATGATTTTAGGAGGCCATTCGACCCATTGCGCCTGTGCCGGGTCTTTGATAGATCCATAGTCCTGCAAATTTCTCCTTTTCAAGTATTTATCCAATTCCCTTTTGAAAGTTACTATTGAATCTGCTTCCACCACCCTTTCAGGCAGTGCATTCCAGATCATAACAACTCGCTGCGTAAAAAATATTCCGCCCGGATTTTTTGCCAATTATTTGAAATGTGTCCCCTCTGGTTACCGACCCACCTGCCACTGAAAACAATTGCTCCATATAAATTATACACATATAAAGAAAAATAATTATTTTTGACTACATTTGCGTTAAAAATTCTAATTTCCCAGTTCATAATTTATTAGTGATTTGAGTTAATAAAAATGGTGCATAGAGTGGTTCCTCGTACTCCCTGGTGCAAGTGTTCCATGCCTAATTGTGTTAGTCTGGTGCTAGCCATCTGCAGAGAGCAAGAATGATGTCCCTCTACACCGGAGAAACTGCAGTGACCTCTCGCTTCCTGCTCAGAATTCCATTCTGTTTCCCTCCCCACCGGCAGCCTGGATCTCATCAACCCGCTAGCAACAGAACAGGCTGCAAGCTGTGCTTGCCGGGGCAGGATTCCACAACCCCTGCCGGGCCACTTTAACCATCTGCAGCGCCTGCTGACTCTGTTCCTGCCAACAGTGCTAATTTGGAATGCTTGGTTCTGTGCCATTTTCTACACTTAAAAAAAAATCAATTTAAAATATACAATGGCACCCCCTGCACTGTGTGATAAACTGAGCACACAAGAGGCCAAAGCAGATCACGAAGAGGAAAGGGAGTGTGCGCAGTGCTCTTGATAAATTAAATGCTTCCGCACTGTCCACTAGAGGGCATGTGTTTCGGTGCAGATATCGCACCACCCCTCATATAGTGACACAAGTAGTCCTGGCCAGAATGGCAATGATTGGGTAATTCGCCTGTTAATCACGCCTGGAGACCGCACTGCTGTAAATGACTGGGATTGATTTTACCCACATTATTTGTATTATATAACTGTCCTCCATTCACTGCATTTTGCTGGCGCAATTACCCTGCTTATATCAGGAGACATTGCTGCAGTTTCGGTGGGGAGTTCGGTTTGCTGTAGTTGGTAGAGACTCTTTAAATAGACTCTTGTTTGCTATTTGAATAGCCTTTGTCTGCAGTAAAATAGACTGCTGCAGGTTGACACCCCTGCCTGCAACTCATTGGCTGACAGTGGTGTCAACAGACGCTCTGCTCAAAAAACCAAGGTACAACTGTACAGGGCGTTAGCAAGACCACACCTGGAGTATTGCATGCGGTTTTGGTCCCCTTATTTAAGGAGGGATGTACTTGCATTGGAGGCAGTTCAGAGAAGGTTCACTAGGTTGATTCCTGAGATGAAGGGGTTGTCTTATGAAGAAAGGTTGAGCAGGTTGGGCCTATACTCATTGGAGTTTAGAAGAATGAGGTGATCTTATTGAAACATAAAAGATTCTGAGGGGTTTGACAGGGTAGATGCAGAGAGGATGTTTTCCCTCATGGGGGAATCCAGAACTAGGGGGCATTGTTTCAGAATAAGGGGTCACCCATTTAAAAGAGATGAGGAGGAATTTCTTCTCTGAGGGTTGTGAATCTTTGTAATTCTCTACCCCAGAGAGTTGTGGAGGCGGAGTCATTGAATATATTCAAGGCAGAGATAGACTGATATTTGAGCTACAGGGGAGTCAAGGGTTATGGGGAGCAGGCGGGAAAGTGGACGTGAGGCCAAGATCAGATCAGCCATGATCTTATTGAATGGCGGAGCAGGCTCGAGGGGCCAAATGGCCAACTCCTGCTCTTATTTCTTATGTTCTAACTGCAACAGCAATAACTTGCATATATAGCGCCTTTAATACAGTGAAACGTCCCAAGTTGCTTCACAAGAGCGTTATCAAACAAAATTTGACACCAAGCCACAAAAGAAGATATTAGGACAGAGGTAGGATTTAAGGAGCGTCTTCAAGGAGGAGAGAGAGAGACACAGAGAGGTTTAGGGAGGGAATTCCAGAGCTTAGGGCCTAGTCATCTGAAGGCAAGGCTGCCAACGGTGGAGTGCAGAAAATCGGGGATGGACAAGAGGCCAGAATTGGAGGAGCGCAGAGTTCTTGGAGGCTTGTAGGGCTGGAGGAGGTTACAGAGATAGGGAGGGGCGAGGCCATGGAGGGATTTAAACACAAAGATGAGAACTTGAAAATTGAGGCGTTGCCAATGTAGGTCAGTGAGCACAGGGGTGATGGGCAAACGGGACTTCGACGACAGCGAGCTTCCCCAGCAGTTTCCCCATTATACATTCAGTCCCGAGTACAGAAGGCTAAATGCCGCCTCGGCAATTTATTCCAGGGATAAATTACCATCTGCACAGCCAACCGATTATAAAATTTATCAAGTGCATTTCTGGTTTGGCAGCTGCCCCATTTAATAAACAGAATGTTTAGGGCAAGACTTTTTCCCTTACTTTTTTTTTGCTGCATCATTAGATCGAATGAAAATGTACTTGATCATCAGCAATTGGCAGCCATCCCAAATGACCCCTCTATTCCATTACATAACACTGTACATTTATCCAAGGGATATATCAACCTAACTTGTTGTGCGTTTCCTACATTGCGACACTGACTGCACTTCAAAAGTACTTCATTGGCTGTAAAGCACTTTGGGACATTCTGAGGTTGTGAAAGGCGCCATCACAAAGGCTTGTGATAATGACCAGATAATAGGTTGAGGGATAATATTGCCAAGCACACCAGGCCAGAACTCCCCTGCTCTTCTTCAAAATAGTGCCACAGGATCTTTTACGTCCTTCTCTTCCCGCTCCCATACCACCGCTACCTCTGGAGTCCCAAGGATCTAGCTGGATGAGCAGAAAGTTCCTCAAGCTAAATATTGGGAAGATCAAGCCATTGTCGTCGGTCCCCGCCACAAACTCTGTTCCCTAACCACCGACTCCATCCCTCTCCCTGGCAACTGTCTGAGGCTGAACCAGACCGTTCGCAACCTTGGTGTTGTGTTTGACCCCCGAGATGAACTTCTGACCACATATCCACTCCATCACCAAGACTGCCTACTTCCACCTCCGTAACATTGCCCGACTCCGCCCCTCCCTCAGCTCACCTGCTACTGAAACCCTTATTCATGCCTCTAGACACAACAGTTCAAAGGCTCTCCTGGTCAGCCTCCCATCTTCCATCCAACATAAACCAAAGCTCTGCTGCTGGTATCCTAACTCGTGCCAAGTCCCCTTCACCCGTCACCCCTGTGCTCACTGACCTACATTGGCTCCAGGTCCGGAACGCCTCAATTTTAAAATTTTCATCCTAGTTTTCAAATCCCTCCATGGCCTTGCCCTTCCCCAGCTCTGTAACCTCCTCCAGTCCGACCACCTGCCGAGATCTTTGCGCTCCTCCAATTCTGGCCTCTTGTGCATCCCCGATTTTAAAACACTCCACCATTGATGGCCGTGCCTTCAACTGCCTGCACCCCAAGCTCTGGAATTCCCTCCCTAAAACTTCTCCGCCCCTCTACCTCTCTCTCCTCCTTTAAGTCACTCCTTAAAACTTAGCTCTTTGACCAAGCTTTTGGTCATCTGTCCCGATATCTCCTTACATGACTCGGTGTCAAATTTTGTCTGATTAGGCTCCTGTGAAGTGCCTTGGGACGTTTTACTAGTTAAAGGCACTATATAAATATAAGTTATTGTTGTTGTCCATCTGAGCTGTTTTCCATCTCAGTTTAACGTCTCATCTGAAAGGCAGCACCACTGACAGTGCAGCACTCCCTCAGCACTGGAGTGTTAGCCTGGATTGTGTGCTCAAATCTGCAGTGGGGCTTGAATCCACAATCTTCTAATTCAGAAATATAAAGATCTTGTACTTCAATCAGACAGGTTTTATCTTTAATTACATGCTACTCCGCAATCCCTATTGATTAATTACGGGTTATTTATGGGTCAACAGCCACAGCAATAACCACAAAGAATATTCAGATTCAAAACATGGCCACATATGAGGAGGAAAAACACTAAGCTTGTAGTGAGGGTCAGAGGAGAAGCATTCTCCTTGCTGCACATGCACTGGTGCAAAAACATGAACAAATTTCAACTTGCTACCCCTTCCTCAAAGTCAGTCAGTGAACCCTATTTTGAAAAAAATATTAAAATAATGCAAATCTCTTGTTTGGTGGGTTTCATTTATATTAATTTATAGCTTTTGGTAACAAAACCTCAATTGATGAGTCCCACTGGCTTCCGCATCCTCATTTATCGCTATACGCTACGTCACCTGGAAAAACGGCTATGGGTAGCATCTTTGCCTCAGGCCCTCTGTGCAAGTCCAGTTCTAGTTCTAAGAATTAAGACCAATTTGACAAAAAGCCAAGCAGCCTTCTGATAGATATACATTTTCTTTATCTATAAAGAGCTGCGTGGATTTTGCACACTCAGGGATATATGTGCCTGTGGTACTGAAACATATGGTCCAGTAAGTCCCAGCTTTGATCAAACAAGTTTCGAAGTTGGAAATGCCGCAGTTAACCTCCGTGTCCCCACGCTAGGGAAAGTGGGGGGCGGGGGGGGGGGGGGGGGGGGGGGAAAGAAGGAATATTGCTCTTAATTCCCACTCTGGTCTGCTATCCAGCGAACACATGCTGAAAGCTTATGCAAATGGGCATCAAGTGAGGACAAAAAATCAGGCTTGGCTGTGATGCAGTGCACAGCTGGAAAAACCAGTCAACGCTCTCCGTTTAGGTCCACACCTGTGGATTGGCCACATGAGTGAAGTAACAATGAGGGTGCACCTTGGACAACCACTAATCCACATGCCAGCAAAAGTCACCACCTTCAGAAGAGGAAAGGAAGATAGGAAAGGAGTAGGCCATTCAGCCCCTCGAGCCTGTTCCATCATTCAATGAGATCATGACTGATCTGTAATTCAACTCCATTTACCCACCTTGTTTCCATATCCCTTAATACTCTTACCTAACAAAAATCTATCAATCTCAGTTTTGAAATTTTCAATTGACCTCCAGCCTCAACAGCTTTTTTTGGGGGGGGGAAAGAGAGTTCCAGATTTCCACTAGCCTTTCTGTGAAGAAGTGCTTCTTAACATCACCCCTGAATGGCCTAACTCTTAATTTTAATCTTAAGGATAAAAGGGGACAAAATTGGATAAACATATTTGGGTTGAATTTATTTTTTAAACAAAAAAAAACAGGATTTCTTTATGCCACTAGTGATTCTGCTCCATATAAAACAATAAAGAGAGCTCATTAAAAAGGAACAAAAAACAAACTGCTGATGAGTTCATATTTCAGGATAGAACGATGATGGTGTCCAAACCTGAAACTTCAACTCGTCTGTGTTCTCTCCAAAAGAATAGAAAGACTTACATTTATATAGCGCCTTTCAGAACCTCAGGACATCCCAAAGCACTTTACAGGCAATGAAGTGCTTTTGAAGCGTAGTCACTGTTGTAATGTAGGAAACGTGGCAGCCAATTTGCGCACAGCAAGCTCCCACAAACAGCCATGTTATAATGACTGGATAATCTGTTTTCGTGATGTTGATTGAAGGATAAATATTGGCCCAGGATACCAGAGAGAACTCCCCTATTCTTCTTCGAATAGTGCCTTGGGATCTTTTACAGTTGCCCGAGAGAGCAGACGGGGCCCTAGGTTTTTAGTAGCTCATCCAAAAGACTGCACCACTGACAGTGCAGCACTCTCAGTACTGCACTAGAGTGTCAGCCTGGATTTTTGCGCTGAAGTCTCTGGAGTGGGACTTGAACCCATAACTTCCTGTCTCAGAGGCGAGAGTGCTACCCACTGAGCCACAGCTGTTGATTGACCTGCTGAGTGTTTCCAGCATTTTCTGTTTTTATTCCTTAAAAAGGAGCAGATAGTTTAATGATTTTTTTTCCCCTTCCACTACTCTCAGCTCCAACACTCGGCAGGTCATGTAACTGATCTACAGAAACATCGACAGACTCGAAGGTGTCTGTACCCCAGAGGACACACTGGGGCAGATCATCGTATGTGCAAGTGCAGCTCCTTTGGACCACCCACACTGAAAACAATGACCCTCGTCTAGGAGTAGAAATATTACCCTGCTTTTTATGCATTTATCATCAACATGGTAGGGTCCAAACTACAGCTTGTGGACCATATGTGGCACTAGAGCCCAGACAACCTAGCCCATAAAGACCCAGGCCATCGAACGTCTCGCATTTATAGCACACTTTTAACTTAACATCCCAAGGGCCTTCATAAATGGGACAGATGGGGAAATTGACACTGAACCATGGAGGAGAAATTAGTAGGGGTGGGACGACTGAAAGCCTAGTCAAAAAGATGGATTTTGAGAAGGCTTTTAAAAAGGAGAGAGAATTGGAAGAGGCAGAAGGGTTTTGGGAGGGGAGTCCCAAAGCTTCTGAAGGTTCTGGCACTAATGGTGGGGTGGTCGGAGAAGTGTTTGGGGTGGCGGGCGCGTGGTGGTTGGGTGAAAAAAGAGCTCACAAAAGGTCAGAATCGAAGGCCAAAAGGGTGTGGTAGGGTGAATATAGGTTGGAGAGCATTGCAGAGATAGTTTGGAAGAAGTTGGATCTAAAATTGGCTTAGTGGCAGGAGGCAGAGGGTGATGGTCGAAGGTTGTTTTTGTGACTGGAAGCCTGTGTCCAGTGGTGTACCGCAGGGATCGGTGCTGGGTCCTTTGCTGTTTGTAGTGTACATTAATGATTTAGATATGAATGTAGGAGGTATGATCAGTAAGTTCGCAGATGACACGAAAATTGGTGGAGTGGTAAATAGCGAGGACGGAAGCCTCAGGCTACAGGACGATATAGACGGGTTGGTCAGAACAGTGGCAAATGGAATTTAACCCTGAAAAGTGTGAGGTGATGCATTTTGGGAGGACTAACAAGGCAAGGGAATACACAATGAATGGTAGGACCCTAGGAAGGACAGAGGATCAGAGGGACCTTGGTGTGCATGTACATAGATCCCTGAAGGCAGCAGGACAGGTAGATAAGGTGGTTAAAAAGGCATATAGGATACTTATATTCCATGCCTCGGCTAATGAAGGCAAGAGCAGGAAGGTTATGATGGAGCTGTACAAAACGCTAGTTAGGCCACAGCTGGAATACTGTCTGCAGTTCTGGTCGCCACACTATAGGAAGGATGTGACTGCATTGGAGAGGGTGCAGAGGAGATTCACCAGGATGTTACCTGGGCTGGAGCACTTCAGCTATGAAGAGAGACTGGACAGGCTGGGGTTGTTTTCCTTAGAGCAGAGAAGGCTGAGGGGGGACCTGATTGAGGTGTACAAAATTATGAGGGGCATAGATAGGGTAGATAGAAAGGAACTTTTCCCCTTAGTAGAGGGGTCAATAACCAGGGGGCATAGTCTCAAGGTAAGGGGCAGGAGGTTTAGAGGGGATTTGAGGAAAAGATTTTCACCCAGAGGAATCCGGAACTCACTGCCTGAAAGGGTGGTAGAGGCAGGAACCCTCACAACATTCAAGAAGCATTTAGATGAGCACTTGAAACGCCACAGCATACAAGGCTATGGACCAAGTGCTGGAAAATGGAATTAGAATAGATAGGGCTTGATGGCCGGCGCGGACACGATGGGCCGAAGGGCCTCTTTCTGTGCTGTATAACTCTATGACTCTATGACTAAGTTGTTTTTAGTGCTGTTGATTCACTGGGTCTCCATGATAAACACCTCTGTGATCCAACAAGACAACAAGCTTGAGACATCCCTATAGTAGGCACCCAAATTAAAATATGTCCCTACATCTGTGCAAACCAATACACAACATAGGTTCTGCTGCAAAGCATCTGCCAAAAAGAATTGAAATATTACCCAATTTGTTTATTACAAATCTGCCAAAGTCCAATCAGGTACTAGATCCTCATAATATATTTTATAGTTTAAAAACACAGATTTCACACATGTTACATTGAAAAGAGCTAATCTCTAACTTGTAACCACTAATCCTTACTCAATAGACAACGTTCTCTTAACCCATGGAACCTTGATTTCATCCTCAGACCATAAAGTACTCCCTCAGTACTGCACTCTGCTAAACTGGGGGGAATACATTCTTTCCTTGCGTCAACCCTACCTAAAAAGCCCTAAAATCACAAACTCACGATAGAAGTTCACCATCAGTATGTTCCATTCCTTATGGGCACTATTACAAGTGCTTCCGAGACAAGTTAGATGAGGCACATAGTCAACTGATAACCAACAGCAATGAGAGGCTGATGGCAAGGTCACTTAAGCCAATAATTGGCTTCCTGGCTGTGAAACTATTACCAACACCCATACAATGAAAAGGGCGTTAGTGCAGCTGAAGGGAGGTTGCTTTGCTAAGGTTAATTGATATAATTCCAAATGTCAGTCAGAACAGTTAAGCCAGAGAGCAGATTCTCTCAGTTTCTTCTCTGAAATGTGACTACCAGGGGAAGTCTTCCCACCGGTGGCTGGGGGGGGGGGGGGGTCTGCAGGAGAAAGAAGATTGTTTAGCTTTTTTTTTAACATTAAAAATTGTGCACTTTGGTTCATTTTAAAACAGCTTCTTACCTTCACAATTGAGATTTTTAAATCAAAAAGAATTATACCCACCGTAAGATAGCCACTCCCTGCCTCTTTATTCCCCACCCCAACTAACAGGGTATTCCCTCTAACCCACTCCCCCAATTCACACAGGTACCTCTCCCTCAAATTTTCATTGGCATCCATCTTGCCGTAGCTCATGTGGCATACAACAACAACAACAACGTGCATTTATACAACGCCTTTAACGTAGCAAAATGTCCCAAGGCGCTTCACAGGAGCGTTATCAGACAAAATATGACAAGCCACATAAGATATTAGGATAGGTGACCAAAAACTTAGTCAAAGAGGTAGGATTTAAGGTTGGAGAGACGGAGAGGTTTTAGGGAGGGATTTCCAGAGCTCAGGGCCGAGACAGTTGACAATTAGCCACTGCAGCTGCCTGCATGGAAGGGAAGAATCAGCCAGGGTTCCCACTCCGGCTCACTATTCACCTACCCATGATGGAAAAGTATTTGAACCTCAGGGAAGATCATTTTCATTTAATATTTCAACTGTTCTTTCACTTCACCCCTACTTGTTTCTTTTCAAGTTCTAACTTCCTCTCTACTCATTTGCAATGGGATACTGAAAGGTTTTGGTAATGTGCTTAAAATTCAACTAATATATAATTTCTCAGGTCCTCTTTGCACGCCAATATCCTGTTTAACCCACTTTAGCAAATTCCTACACTAGGAAACGCGACAGCCAATTTGCACACAGCAAGGTCCCACAAACAGCACGAGATAACATTACCAGATAATTTGTTTTAATTATGTAGGTTGAGGGGTAAATGTTGGGCAGGACACCAAGGGGTTGGGGGGGGGGGGCAAAGAACACCCCTGCTCCTCTTTAAAATAGTGCTATATCTTTTAAGTCCACCTGAGAAGGCAGACGTGGCCTTGGTTTAACATCTCATCCAAAAGACGGCACCTCCGACAGTGCAGCACTCCCTCAATACTGCACTGGATTGTCCAACCTAGATTTTGTGCTCAATCTCTGGAGTGGGGCTTGAACCCACAACCTTCTGACTCAGAGGCGAGAGTGCTACCCACTGAGACACAGCTGGCACCTCAGCACTCCCCATCACTATGTCATTCTGTTATCATGCCATATGTGGAACAGTGCTAGTATTGCATAAATGTCTGACCATGTGTTGTAAACAAGATCAACTGCAATAAAAAGTTACAAATATTTCCACACTCTTGTCTATGCAGACTCCTAAGACAGCGTATCTCGAGTATAAGTTGGGGGACAATGGTAAGTAGGCAGCGACTGCTGGCTGCACAACTTCATCAATTGCATCTGTAGCCAACTGGCAGTAGGTGCGGAGGTGGAAATAAGACTTATCTTTTGTCTATTAGAAGAGTTACATCTCTTTATCTGTCTAAAGGCTAATTTATTTACTTCCCGTTACTGGTGTAATGCATCCATGACTAAACGGATCTTTTCTTGGTCTGTCTTTCTGTGAATTAGCTAGAGCAGCAGATACCTATAATTATTAGTCACGTGCTGCCTTGGAAACTAGCAAAAGAAGGATCCAAGTTAAACATGGGTGGAAGCGTGCAGCTGTATTCCATGCAGCCAATCCCCATTTTAAACAATGGATCTGTCAGAATGGCAGAGAGCAACACTCTGCCTGAAATCGTTTTTTTTTTAAATATATAAAAAGAAATGTGTGTTTTCAAAGCTATATATAGCTGCATTACAAGAAGGACAGACACCCAGCTGTACAGAAAGGCTCAATTTAAAACATGTCTGCATTTTACCAGCAGGACACTACATAAAAGAGTCAGTGGAACAAGAAATGTCACACGGGAATGAACACTTCATGCCACATGGACGAGTGATCCATTTGCAGTTCTTTTGAAATCTGCAAATAATAGGGTTGGCATCAAAGCACCCTGTGGACACTAAGGGAAGAGGGGGATGGGAAGGAGTAGAAGGTAAGGGAACGCATAAAAGAAAGACTTGCATTTATAGAACGCCTTTCACGACCTCGGGACATCCAAGGCGCTTCACAGCCAATAAAGCACTATTTAAAAGGAGTGGTCACTGCTTTAATGTAGAAATTGCTAATTTTTTTTAAACCCATTCGACAATCGTGTAATTTCTCTCCTTCAAACATTGAGCAATGATTATCTGGCCAGAACTGGAATTGAAGATTAAAATGATAAATTTATGTCCACATGATTAAAAACTTTATGGAGCGTTTATAGGCACATAATTCAGGACATGACAATATTGCCATGAAGAAGCTTGCAACTTTGTAAGGTTTTAACCTATCTTGCATCACCTGCATCAGGAAATTTTATTAAGAGCTTATGACAATGCAAATTGTCCATTAGAGAGACTAGTGCTCGATGAGGTAAACGGCCTTTTTCCAATCTACACAGTCTCCCTGTGATGCTAAAAGCTGCTTTTGTTAGGCAAAGATTGTAGATTTTGTTGCTATAGGAATATGACTTCAGAGAGGCGTCATATAGTGAAGAATAATTCAGAAGGCAACGGGAAGCCAACTCATTCACCTTCTTTCCAGCATCACATGATTGACTCACACATAGCTGATGTTTTTTGTCTGAAAATACGTTTCTATCACCAATAAATTGAACATTACAGAGAATACAGCACAGAAACAGGCCATTCGGCCCAACCGGTCTGTGCCAGTGTTTATGCTCCACACAAACCTCCTCCCACACTATCAGCATAACCTTCTGTTCCTTTCTCCGTCATGTGTTTATCCAGCTTCCCCTTAAATGCATCTATGCTATTTACTTGCCATTATTGGGAAACCTAGATAACCAACATTACCCCGAGCCAAAAGAAAATACTGCGGATGCTGGAAATCGGAAATAAAGACAGAAAATGCAGGAAATACTCAGCAGGTCAGGCAGCATCTGTGGAGCCAGGTCGTCATTTTCTGAGGACTCCCAGATACCAAAGAAATCTCTGTACGCACAGGAAAGATCCTGCTTAAATTTCATTCAGGGTCATCACTCCTCACTTGGTCTCGCTCAATCTTGTCTCAGAGATAAGTATTCCAAACTCAGAGGCAATATCTACTACAAACCCATTGACTCCCACAGATACCTTGATTACACTTCCTCCCACCCCGCTTCCTGTAAGGTCTCTATTCCATATTCCCAGTTTCTCCCTCTCACCTGTTCTAACGACACCACCTCCCACACCAGTGCTTATGTCTTCCTTTATCCTCAACTGAGGATTCCCCTCCACCGTGTTTGACACAGCCCTCGACCGTGACCGTCCCATTTCCCACACTTCTGCTGTCACCCCTTCCCCTCCTTCCCAGAATCACGATAGGCTTTTCTTTTTCACGGCCTTCCAACCCACCAGCCTCCACCTTCAACGGATCATCCAGCACCCCCAGCGTGATGCCACCACCAAACACATCTTTCCCTCCCCTCTCAGCATTCTGAAGGGCCCGTTTCCTCTGCAACACCCTGGTCCACTCTTCCAGCACCCCTTCCCGATCCCATGTCTAGTCCTGTTAGAATTTTATAAGTTTCAATGAGATCCCCTCTCATTCTTCGAAACTCTAGCGAATATAAGCCTAATCGACCCAATCTCTCTTCATACGTCATTCCTGCCATCCCATGTATCAGTCTGGTGAATCTTCGCTGCACTCCCTCCATGGCAAGAACATCCTTCCTCAGATAAGGCGACCAAAACTGCACACAATACTCAAGGTGTGGTCTCACCAAGGCCCTGTACAGCTGCAGCAAGACATCCTTGCTCCTGTACTCGAATCCTCTCGCTATGAAGGCCAACATACCATTTGCCTTCTTAACCGCCTGCTGCACCTGCATGCTTACCTTCAGCGAATGGTGCACAAGGACACCCAGGTCTCGTTGCACTTCCCCTTTTCCCAATCTATTGTCGTTCAGATAATAATCTGCCTTCCTGTTTTTGCCACCAAAGTGGATAACCTCGCATTTATCCACATTATACTGCATCTGCCATGCATCTGCCCAGTCACCCAACCTGTCCAAATCATACTGGAGTTTCTCTGCATCCTCCTCGCAGCACACACGCCCACCCAGCTTTGTGTCGTCTGCAAACTTGGAGATATTACATCTAGTTCCCTCGTCTAGATCATTAATATATATTGTGAATAGCTGGGGTCCTAGCACCGATCCCTACGGTACCCCACTAGTCACTGCCTGCCACTCGGAAAAAGACCCGTTTATTCCAACTCTTTGCTTTCTGTCTACCAACCAGTTCTCTATCCAAGTCAGTACCTTACCCCCAAATCCCATGTGCTTTAACTTTGCACGCTAATCTCTTATGCGGGACCTTATCGAAAGCCTTCTGAAAGTCCAAATACACCACATCCACTGGTTCTCCCTTATTTATCCTACCAGTTACATCCTCAAAAATTTCCAGTAGATTAGTCAAGCATGATTTACCTTTTGTAAATCCATGTTGACTTTGTCCGATCCCGTCACTGTTTTCCAAGTGCTCTGCTATTACATCTTTTATAATGGACTCAAGCATTTTCCCCACTACCGATGTCAGGCTTACCGGTCTATAATTCCCCGTTTTCTCTCTACCACCTTTTTTAAATAGTGGGGTTACATTAGCTACCCTCCAATCCATGGGAACTGTTCCAGAGTCTGTAGAATTTTGGAAGATGACCAGCAATGCATCTACTATGTCTAGGGCCACTTCCTTGAGTACCCTAGGATGTAGATTATCTGGCCCTGGGGATTTATCGGCCTTCAATCCCATCAATTTCCCTAACACCATTTCCCTACAAATACTGATTTCATTCAATTCCTCCCTCTCATTAGCCCCTATGTTCCCTGACATCTCTGGGAGGTTATTTGTGCCCTCCTTTGTGAAGACAGAACCAAAGTATGTATTTAATTGGTCTGCCATTTCTTTGTTCCCCATTATAAATTCCCCTGATTCTGACTGCAAGGGACCCACGCTTGACTTCACCAATCTTTTTCTCTTCACATATCTATAGAAGCTTTTACAGTCAGTTTTTATGTTCCCTGGAAGCTTACTCTCAGTCTATTTTCCCCCTCTTAATTAATCCCTTTGTCCTCCTTTGCTGAATCCTAAACTGCTCCCAATCCTCAGGTTTGCTGCTTTTTCTGGCCAATTTATATGTCCTCTCCTTGGATCTTATGCTATCCCTAATTTCCCTCGTTAGCCACGGTTGAGTCACCTTTTGTGTTTTATTTTTATGCCAAACAGGGATGAACAAATTCTGTAGTTCATCCATGCGATCTTTAAATGTTTGCCATTGCCTATCCACCGTCAACCCTTTAAGTAACGCTCCCCAATCCATCCTAGCCAACTCGCGCCTCATACCATCGTAGTTTCCTTTATTTAAATTCAGGACCCGAGTCTCTGAGTCAACTACTTCACTCTCCATCTTAATGAAGAATTCTATCATAATAGATTTAATAGACGTTCAAAATTATGAAAGGTTTTGATAAGAGTAGATAAGGAGAAACTGTTTCCACTGGCACGATGGTTGGTAACCAGAGGACACAGATTTAAGATAATTGGCAAACGAATCAGAGGCGACCTGAGGGCGAAAAATAATTACGTTATGACCTGGAATGCACTGCCTGAAAGGGTGGTAGAAGCAGATCCAATAATATCTTTCAAATAGGAATTGGATATGTACCTGAAAAGAAAAAAATTGCAGTGTTATGGGGAAAAAGCAGGGGGAGTGGAACTAATTGGAGAGCTCTTTCAAAAAGCCGGCACAGGCACAATGGGCCAAATGGCCTTCTTCTGTGCTGTATCATTCTATGAGTGCACTCAATTCTATGGAATAGTAAAAATTATTGTGCATTGCTGCTTAATGACATAATTTTTAACCTTATCTAACCACCACATCGCCCGCCCGCACCCCCGTATACTCATAATTTCACACTGGAATATTTAATTCTGATCAATTTTTTAACAATTAAAATAGGATCCAATTACTATAACAAACACAAAGTAATGCATAACACTGGATCAGAATCAAACCTGTAATTCTTTTATTGTAAAGTTGAGATTGTTGGAGGTAACACGCAACATGGTAGAATACACCAAATACGCCTGGCTGCTGATTCATTTTTAAGCAACTCTTCCTGGCTAACCCGCAGAACATTTTAGGGTAACTTTGTTTTTGTTCACGGGAGGTGGGTGTCACTGGCAAGGCCAGCATTTATTACCCATCCTTAATTGCCCTCGAGAAGGCGGCAGTGAGCCGCCTTCTTAAACCGCTGCAGTCCGTGTGGTGATGGTACTCACACAGTGCTGTTGGGGAGGGAATTCCAGGATTTTGAGCCAGAGACGATGAAGGAATGGCGATATACTTCCAAGTCAGGATGACTAGGAGGGGAACTTGGAGGTGGTGGTGTTCCCATGCGCCTGCTGCCCTTCTCCTTCTCGGTGGAAGAAGTCGTGGGTTTGGGAGGTGCTGCTGAAGAAGCCTTGGCGAGTTGCTGCAGTGCATCTTGTAGATGGCACACACTGCAGAGCCAGTGGTGGAGGGAGTAAATCTTGAAGGTGGTGGATTGGGTGCCAATCAAGCGGGCTGCTTTATCCTGAATGGTGTCGAGCTTCATGAGTGTTATTGGAGCTGCACTCATCCAGGCAAGTGGCGAGTATTCCATCACACTCCTGACTTGTGCCTTGTAGATGGTGGAAAGGCTTTGGGGAGTCAGGAGGTGAGACATTCGCCGCAGAATACCTAGCCTCTGACCTGCTCTTGTTGCCACAGTATTTATGTGGCTGGTCCAGTTAAGTTTCTGGTCAATGGTGACCGCCAGGATGTTGATGGTGGGGGATTCGGCGATGGTAATGCCATTGAATGTCATGGGGCGGTAGTTAGACACTCTCATGTTGGAGATGTCATTGCCTGGCACTTGTGTGGCACGAATGTGACCTGCCACTTATCAGCCCAAGCCTGAATATCATCTAGATCTTGCTGCATGCAGCGCTTCATTTTCAGGAGTTGCAAAAGGAACTGAACACTGCAAACATCCCCAGTTCTGACCTTATGATGGAGGAAACGTCATTGATGAAGCACCTGAAGATGGTTGGGCTTAGGCACTGCCCTGAAGAACTCCTGCAACGATGTCCTGGGTCTGAGATGATTGGGCTCCCAACAACCACAACCATCTTCCTTTGTGCTATGTATGACTCCAGCCAGTGGAGAGTTTTCCCCCGGATGCCCATTGATTTCAATTTTAATTGGGCTCCTTGATGCCACACTCGGTCAAAGGCTGCCTTGATATCATGGGCAGTCACTCTCACCTCACCTCTGGAATTCAGCTCTTTCTTTGGACCAACGCTGTAATGAGATCTGGAGCAGAGTGGTCCTGGCAGAACCCAAACTGAGCATCGGTGAGCAGGTTATTGGTGAGTAAGAGCCGATTGATAGCACTGTCGACAACACCTTCCATCACTTTACTGATGATTGAGAGTAGACTGATGGGGGGTAATTGGCCGGATTGGATTTGTCCTGCTTTTTGTGGACAGGAGCTACTTGGGAGGTTTTCCACTGGTAGATGCCAGCGTTGTAGCTGTACTAGAACAGCTTGGCTAGAGGCATGGCTAGTTCTGGAGCACAAGTCTTCAGCACGACAGCCAGAATGTTGTCGGGGCCCATAGCCTTTGCTGTATCCAGTGCACTCAGCCATTTCTTGATATTACGTGGAGTGAATCGAATTGGCTGAAGACTGGTTTCTGTGATGGTGGAGACCTCAGGAGGAGGCCGAGATGGATCATCCACTCGGCACTTCTGGCTGAAAATGGTTGCAAATGCTTCAGCCTTGTGTTTTGCACTCGCATGCTGGGCTCCGCCATCATTGAGGATGGGGGTGTTTATGGAGTCTCCTCCTCCTGTTAGTTGTTTATTTGTCCATCACGATTCAGGATTGTACGTGGCAGGACTGCAGAGATTGGACCTGATCTGTTGGTTGTGGGATCGCTTAGCTCTGTCTGTAGCATGCTGCTTCTGCTGTTTAGCATGCATGTAGTCCTGTGTTGCAGCGTCCCCAGGTTGATACCTCATTTTTAGATATGTCTGGTGCTGCTCCTAGCATGCTCTTCTGCACTCCTCATTGAACCAGGGTTGGTCCCCTGGCTTGATGGTAATGGCAGAGTGAGGACTATGTCAGGCCAGGAGGTTACAGATTGTGGTGGAAAACAATTCTGCTGCTGCTGCTGATGGCCCACAGCACCCAGTTTTGAGTTGTTAGATCTGTTCTGAATCTATCCCATTTAGCATGGTGGTAGTGCCACACAACACGATGGAGGGTGTCCTCAGTGTGAAGACGGGACAATTCGCCTCCACAAGGACTGTGCGGTGGTCACTCCTACTTTCATGGACAGATACATCTACGACAGGTAGATTGGTGAGGACGAGGTCAAATGGGTTTTTCCCTCGGGTTGGTTCTCTCACTATCTGCCACAGGCCTGGTCTGGCAGCTATGTCCTTCAGGACTCATCCAGCTCGGTCAGTAGTGGTGCTACCGAGCCACTCTTGGCGATGGACATTGAAGTCCCCCAACCAGAGTACATTCTGTGCCCTTGCTACTCTCAGTGCTTCTTCCAAATGGTGTTCAGCATGGAGGAGTACTGATTCATCAGCTGAGGGAGGGCGGTAGGTGGTAATCAGTAGGAGGTTTCCCTGCCCATGTTTGACCTGATGCCTTGAAACATCATGGAGTCGTGAATCAATGTTGAGGACTCCCAGGGCCACTCCCTCCCGACTGTATACCACTATGCCACCACCTCTGGTGAGTCTGTCCTGCTGGTGGGACATGACATACCCAGGGATGGTGATGGAGGAGTCTGTGACATTGGCTGAAGGGTATGATTCTGTGAGTATGACTATGTCAGGCTGTTGCTTGACTAGTCTGTGGAACAGCTCTCCCAATTTTGGCACAAGTCCCCAGATGTTGGTGAGGAGGACTTTGCAGGGTCGACTGGGCTGGGTGTGCCTAGGTCGATGCCAGGTGGTCCGTCTGGTTTTATTCTTAGTATACTTCTTTGTTGTGGTTTGGTACAACTGAGTGGCTTGCTAGGCCATTTCAGAGGGCAATGAAGAGTCAACCACATTGCTGTGGGTCTGGAGTCACATACATAAGAACATAAGAAATAGGAGCAGGAGTAGGCCAATCGGCCCCTCGAGCCTGCTCCGCCATTCAATAAGATCATGGCTGATCTGATCCTAACCGCCAATCTACTATCTATCACAGAACCATCTCCTGCATCTAACAGAATTGCACACACGAAATAGGAGCAGAATCAGGCTACACAGTCCCTGGGCCCGCTCCACTACCCACAGGGCCATGACCGATCCGAACCTAGACTCATGTCCAAATTCCTGCCCGCTCCCCGTAACCCTTAATGCCCTTTACTTCTAGGAAACTGTCTATTTCTGTTTTAAATTTAATTAATGTTGTAGCTTCTACAGCTTTTTGTGGCAGCATATTCCATGGACCTACCACCCTCTGAGTGAAGTAGTTCCTCCTCATCTCAGTTTTGAAAGAGCAGCCCCTTATTCTAAGACTATGTCCCCTAGTTCTCGTCTCACCCGTCATCGGGAACATCCTCCCCGCATCCACCCGATCCAACCCCTTCACAATCTTATATGTTTCAATAAGATCGCCTCTCATTCTTCTGAACTCCAATGAGTAGAGTCCCAATCTACCCAACCTCTCCTCATATGACCACCCCCTCATCCCCGGGATTAACCGAATGAACCTTTTTTGCACTGCCTCGAGAGCAAGGATGTCTTTCCTTAAGTAAGGACACCAAAACTGTATGCAGTATTCCAGGTGCGGTCTCACCAATACCTTGTACAACTGAAGCAATACCTCCCTATTTTTATATTCTATCCCCCTAGCAATGAAAGCCAACATTCCATTTGCCTTCTTAATCACAGGCAAGACCAGGTAAGGACGGCAGATTTCCTTCCCTAAAAAAGGACATTAGTGAACCAGATAGGTTCTTACGACAATTCGGTAGTTTCATGGTCACCATTCCAGATTTATTCAATTAACTGAATTTAAATTCCCCAGTTGCCGAGGTGGGATTTCAACTTATCATTAGTCCAGGTCTCTGGAGTACTGTTCAGTATGCTCCCATACCAACAACTTCAGCAATCCCAGCAGGGAAGCCATGCTCAAAGGGTACATGAGTCAGAGATACAGCTACATCATTGCAGCACTGACCTACACTCCTTTCACACACTGAATTTAATCTATTCATACATCAGCACACACGCGCCAAATGTCACAAAACAGTGCTATTGGAATTTCCATCGATCAGGATCCCCCATCAAATTCAAATTGTTCAAAGAATTAGTTAACTTAAACACACATATTTCATTCAGTAAATTTTGGCTATTATCAACCAGAGTGTCACGAACATCATCACAAGAAGTTACTAAAAAGGAGTTGTTCAGCTTAGCAAGGCACAGGAACTAAGAGATAATGCAGTCGCTAACCTAGAGTGCTTCAGCAACTGTGTTACTTCAACTGCAAACATCTACCTGTGCAGTAATTTAGCTGCCTTGCACTGCGGCCTCTGCATGTGTTCCAAACAATTTCCCCTGCTGAGGTCATCAATATAGTTCAATGCAAAAATGTCAGAGAACAGCCAAACTTGATGGGTGTTAAAACAAAGTAAAATGATGTTCAAAAGATTGTGATTGTGGATCAAGTAATGTATTTTATGTTTTGTAGGACTCCTTATGGGGACTAAATCTTCCTCTATTTAATAGAGAGAGAGCGTGCAAGAGCGCGCGCAACAGAGCGCGAGCCCGGTGGAGAGCCAGAGCGCGAGCCCGGTGGAGAGCCAGAGCGCGAGCCCGGTGGAGAGCCAGAGCGCGAGCCCGGTGGAGAGCCAGAGCGCGAGCCCGGTGGAGAGCCAGAGCGCGAGCCCGGTGGAGAGCCAGAGCGCGAGCCCGGTGGAGAGCCAGAGCGCGAGCCCGGTGGAGAGCCAGAGCGCGAGCCCGGTGGAGAGCCAGAGCGCGAGCCCGGTGGAGAGCCAGAGCGCGAGCCCGGTGGAGAGCCAGAGCGCGAGCCCGGTGGAGAGCCAGAGCGCGAGCCCGGTGGAGAGCCAGAGCCTCAGCCGACAGACAGACAGACACAAAAAGATGAACACACTCTTTACAGGTGTCTGACTGCGAGACAACTCGAACCCCTCCTCCTCCTCATGAAGAGACGCAATAGCAAGAACTCCTCTTCTCTGAAAAGGATCTGATGGCAAGCTCAGTGGCCAATCGATCCTGAAAACCTGAGGCTTTGGGTGATCTGAAGAAAGCCAAGCGGAGGAGCAATACCAGGAAGAAATATGACGAAAGATACAGACTGGGGCCAGAATAGAGCACAAAGTGGAAAAACAGTTGGAATTCAAGGCAACTGCAAAGCTGAAGCGAGAAGACAACCTTGTGCTCATTGCCCAACGAGACAGGCAGCTTTCCAAGCTCCATGTTCATGTACTGGTCAGTATTTCTCAACGTTAGTTCGCAGACAATAGACATGCAGATTCGAGTACTATATTAATTGGGAATTGTTGTTCAGTAGAGAGTTATCCTGGACAAACACAGCAGATCACATTATCAGTAACTGACGAGCAAAACGGAGCAGGGGAGGGAATGGTGAATAAAACTTGTGTACCCAGCCTGTTTTGTTTTTCCCATCAAGAATATTTTATTATCTCAGCAAAAAAGAAACAAACTGCAGACTTCAGGAGCTGCCAAAATTCCTCGGCATTGGCCCAAAGCAGAACTCAGCCAGGAAACAATGAATTGGCATACATTAATTAGATGAGCATTGTCATCCAGCAAAGTGCCTCGCAAGTCAATTTAACAGGTTAATAGATAGAGACCATAACTGTGATTGGTGAGGTCACTGCACCTCCAATCAGGTCTTACACTAAAAAAAAAATCTAAAAGCTGTATTTGTACAAAAATATTACCCTGGAAAAAAAAAGTGCGACTGCCTCAGATACAGTACCCGTTGCAATGTGAACTTTGCTCAACATGGCAATATTTCAGTTCCATTTTCTTAGCGAAAACTCTCCGCTGGAGTAATTCGATCTCCTTCAACAACAAATATTCCTGGCCACACTAAGACTCACCCTTCACTCCGACCCCTGTGCTATTTTATTTCAGCAGTGACTCAGGCAGACAGCAGAAAGTAGCCTCCTGTGACCCAATCAAGCAATTTGCACTGAAGTGCTATAGCTTCACACGGACTTGAAACGCAACAATAATAATTTCAAGACAAAAAAATCGAAGGGAGGAGAAGAAACAAAAACAAGACTGCCCTCCTCCCCTCTCATACACAACTACAGATTTCTCCCTTGTGTGGGATTCTATAAATAACATTGAGTTTAATGTATTTCAAAAAGAACTCTGCCAATAGCTGAATTCCCCTTTGTCAAGTGCAAGTGAGATGCCAGAGCATATCTGAGCAACAGAATGTTGCTTTGCTCTATGATCGTAATTGGGTTATGCCCCCCTGTTGGTTTGTGTTGCATGTCAAGACCATTTGAGCACATAATCTAAGCTGGCACTCCAGTGCCAGTGCTGAGGGAGTGCTGCACTGTCTGAGGTGCCATCTTTCGGATGAGAGATGAAACCGAGGCCCCGTCTGCCCTATCAGATGGACGTAAAAGATCCCACGGCACTATTTCGAAGAACAGCACGGGACTTCTCCCCGGTGTCCTGGTCAATATTTATCCCTCAACCAACATCACTAAAACAGATGATCTGGTCATTATCTCATTGCTGTTTGTGGGAGCTTGCTGTGCACCAATTGGCTGCTGCATTTCCTACATTAAAAGAGTGAGTACACTTTTAAAAAAAGTGTACTTCCATTGGCAGTAAAGCTCTTGGGGACGTCCTGAGGCCATGAAAAACGCTATATAAATGCAAGTCTTTCTTTTTTCTTTCCTCACTTCCCCCCAAAATTTAGTCTGTATTTATCCTCGATACCCCCCCACCTCCACCACCCCTGTTTAGGGCATTAAGCTATTGTTTCAAATCTGTTATACATTTAAATAGCCTGTCTCTACAACAGAAAAATAAAACGTGGGCCGATAGTCTAAACTGTATTTATGGGAGGGCAGATCATTTTATTATACAATGGCATACTTAAAATAAGCCATCCCGGAATAGTTTGTGTCGTTACTCCAAGACAAGCATGAACCAAGTTCAAAGTACCTACAGTATTATGTGGAGCATTGCCAGTTGTATTTTTTTCTTCCTTCCAATATTTATTTATATTTCCCCCCTAAGTTATGCAAACTTCTCTACAGCAGAGAGCTTACAGTGAGAGCAGTTTTGGCGAGAAAAAAATAATTTCGTGGCAATGCTTAGTATGCGTGCAGAATAAGGATTAATTAATAAAATGGTCATAAAAAGATTTTTTTTAAACTCATTCTTGGGATGTGGGTGTCGCTGGCAAGGCCAGAATTTATTGACCATCCCCAGTTGCCCTGAGGAGGCGATGAGCCTTCTCCTTGAACCGCTGCAGTGTAGCGGTTTGATACAACTGAGTGGTTCGCTGGGCTACTTCAGAAGGCAATGAAGAGTCAACCACATTACGGTGGGCCTGGAGTCACATATCGGCCAGACCAGGTAAGGACGGCAGATTTCCTTCCCCTGAAAGGAGATTAGTGAACCAGTTGGGTTATCACGACAATCCAGCAGCTTCATGGTCACTTTTACAGATACCAGCTTGTGCGTTTCTGGGTTTTTTTCCGGCTATACCCGTTGAAACATTTCTTCTGAAAGTACGATAGAATTTTTTGCTTTCGAAAACTTCGGAAGACTGATCACAGGTTCCCCCCGCCCCCCCAGTTCAGTGGGTAAATGTACTGCATGGTTTGTAACCACGTCGGAGATCAGGAAGGTTCTGGTTTAAATCCTTGGCTTCTGCCAAGTTAATCGACTATTGCTGGGAGAAATGTGCATTAGAGATATGCACAAAAGAAAAAAACATCAAATCAGGCTCTATCATAATAATTCCCCAATCCTGCATGATCGAATAGGCTGCCAAAACTTTTGTGACCTCGGAGATGAAAAGCATCCATTGGGGCAAAAGTGCTGGAAGGTTACTCAACCCTACCAAGCCCAACCAATGGAAAAAGAGAGAACAGTGGGTGAGAAGTGAACTAATTCATAAAAAGAGTGAAAGAAAGAAAGGCTTGCGTTTATATTGCGCCTTTCACAACCTCAGGACAAACCAAAGTGCTTTACAGCCAATGAAGTACTTTTGAAGTATAGTCACTGTTGTGTTGCAAGAAACGCAGCAGCCATTTTGTGCACAGTAAGGTTCCATAAACAGATAATCTACTTTTTCATAATGTTGGTTGAGGGATAAATATTGGCCAGGAGTCCAGGGAGACTATTTTTCAAAATAGTGCGAGGAGATATTTTACGTCCGCCTGAGAGGGGAGATGGGGCCTTGATTCAACGTCTCATCTGAAAGACGACTGAACAGACTCGAATGATTTAGACGTATTGAAATATGCTTAATACCAAATATGGAGGAAGTGCTTCAGCCAACTGTGAGCAATGTTTAAAAAATTAGTCTCCAAAAGGAAAATTACGTTTAACGATGTTTATTTCTACTTACTACTGGGCACAATATCCAATTTGTGTCACATGATTAAACCACAAATATAAAACAAGTTTTGCAAATTTTTAACGACATTGCATGTATGAAGTGTTAGAACTATATTGACAGCCCCCAGATCACAAAAGTAGCACAAAACATTAAATAATTCAAGGTTTACAATGCTTAAAAAAAATACTTTGGGGTTGCTATTTTAAGAGGAGTTGTTTCCAGAAACACCAGCAATCCCTAAAGAGTTAAACAGACCCCAGAACTACTGTGTCAGTACATCATGGAGACAACTTGGCAATGTCCAATTCAACTAACTGTGTAAGAAATGTAAACTCGGAGAGACACTTTGTTTAGCAAAGGATGCCAAGTAAAGCATGCCATAAAACCTCATACTGTCTGGAATGCATTGTCAATATTACAATTACACCATCTAATTTAAAACAAAAAAAAAATCTGTTTCAAACAATCTTTCCAGAGAGGTTTTGGAGACAATCAAAAGGTCCTGTGTCATTAATATGGAACAAAAGTGCACACTGAAGAATTAATGGATTGTGCCATTTTTGCCAATGATAACTAGCTTCTGGTTAGCTTTACTGGGAACAAGCTATAAAATGTGTGTGTGTAAATTGACTCTTAATTGTGTTAAGTGGCTTCAAGTGTAAGGAAATCTTCATCCTGATGCTCCAAGGTGTACTGCATTGCAGCACCAACACACTCCATCTATCTTGGCAAGTCAACAGTAGAGTGGGATTAGATAGGTGGTGAAAAAACACAGCACAGACTTGATGGCCTAAATCTCATCTGTGTCAGAATATTCTATGACTCCTGTATTTTTTTATGGGCGATTAAAGAGAACAGAACCAACCTCAAATCTCCCACTGATGTTCCTCATATAGGCCCATGCATGAAGAATGACCGCTTGTGCTCACGAACTGTAACCAACATGAAACCTGTCTACCGCCCCATCCAGTTGTGCAAGTCTTTGATGGGTTTTTAAAGTAAAAGCTTAAAGTGGAGACAAGGAGAAGGATGTGAATGAATCACACATTTCAACAGCACACAATGGAAACAGTTACTTTATAATGTGTTGACTCATACTTACTCATATTTCTCCAAGCTCAGAAACCCATTTTAACGATTTTGGATCATTTGTTTTCCCCTTTTCCCTTCATTGGATTTTGTTTTTGCCATCCATATGCACAACCCACTGAAAAAAGGTCAGTTTAATGCCACTGAGTTTTACCCCTTGTTGAGAGCAGCAAATTGCCACAATAAAGCTTGCAATAACAGAAAATGCTGGAAACACTCAGCAAGCCAGGCAGTATCCATGGAGAGAGAAACAGAGTTAACGTTTCAGGCCTGTGACCCTTCGTCAGAACTGGAAAAAGTTAGAGATGTAACAGGTTTTAAGCAGGTGCAGAAGCAGGGAAAGGAGGGAGGGAAGAAAGAACAAAAGGAACAGTCTGTGCTTGGGTGGAAGGCAGGAGTGGTTAAATGTTGCAAATGGGGGATGGCAGAATCATCAAAAGCTACCATGTGAAAAAATAGGGGCAGGGGGGTTATAGTCTGAAATTGTTGAACTCAATGTTGAGTCCAGAAGGCTGTAAAGTGCCTAATCGAAAGATGAGGTGCTGTTCCTCGAGCTTACGTTGAGCTTCATTGGAACAGTGTAAGAGGCCGAGGACAGGGAGGTCAGAGTGGGAGTGGAGTGGAGCAATGTTGCCTCCTGCAGTTATATTCAAAGGACGTAGCTGCAAACTGATTATACAAATACTGCTCAGCGCAAAGAGAGAGAGAGAGAGAGAGAGGAGCAAAAGATCCTACAGCTTTCAAAATATCTAGTGCAATCTGGCACAGGGCCTAGAAAAATCTGAAACATACCATTTGATTTGGGAGGCGGGTAGTAGAAAAAGTTTTATACAAAGTTATGTTTTGAGTTCCCAGAAAGATTTATGGTCTAAAAACTAAAAACCATCTGTACAACAACGACCGCTGAGAAATTTAATACATTTGACTGTGTCATTACATTACAGTGGAATTGTTCTACAAGCAAAAAGAAAGCTCCAAAATAGTCAGCTGGAATACCAGGCCTTATAAGGTAACAAGTCCTCCCAACAGTTATTCAGAAGTGGTAGCATATGGAACATAGTCCTTCTGCTGCAATATGCAGGGCTGGACTCCAAGAGTGACTGGGTACATATCACTATGAAGAGCATTTTATTGTTGTCTTGTTAAATTTTGTTTTGGCATCACTTTCTGTGTCCATCAAAGACACAGATTTTATGCCAAGGGAAGGAACTACTGTCTTTGTTCTCTGTCAGTGTCAAGCACTCAACACTTGGCTAAACCACAATTTGTACTTCGGGTGAAACTTCTGTGCACTGTCCTGCAAAACCAGAGGAGAAAGGACAGCAGTCCAGCCCACTCCACACCCAATCGCTCACAACACCAACATCTATCCACAGATCCCTTTCTTGTTTTAAAAAAAAATTAGTTCTCAGGATGTGGGCGTCGCTGGCATTTATTGCCCATCCCTAGTCCCCTGTGAAGGTTATGGTGGACCTTCTTCTAATTACAACCGAGGTGCTTGCTAGGCCATTTCAGAGAGCAATTCAGAGTTAACCACGTTGGTGTGGGACTGGAGTTACATATAGGCCAGACCCGGTAAGGAGGGCAGGTTTCCTTCCCTAAAAGGACACAACTGTACTAGTTGGGCTTTTACGATGATCCAATAGCTTCATGGTCACATTTTTCCTTTCACTGATGCCAGCTTTTTATTTCCAGAATTATTTTTTTTTTTATAAACTGAATTAAAATTCTCAAGCTGCCATGGTAGGATTTGAACTCACATTTCTGAATTATTAGACCAGTGATTTAACCACTACTCTCACTCAGTACACACTTTAGCCCCCAACAAATCAGATACCTCTATCGCTGTCCAAAAGGTAGCAGAACAAATCTGTTACATGCATCACTCAACCTCAAGAAATTCACTTTCTCAACATTCCAGACAGTGAATTTCAGAGAAGCAAATTGCAGAAAACTGCTGTAAGGTAACCCTGTTATACTGAGCAAGAAGTTGATAATCCTTAGGAGGCCTACGTTACAAGGGACTAAAAGCCAAACAGAAAGCTACCATATTAGTTGCTATGCTAAGCCTTTATAAATCACTGGTTAGGCCTCAGCTGGAGTACTGTGTCTAATTCTGGGCACCACACTTTGGAAAGGGATGTCAAGGCCTTGGAGAGGGTGTAGAGGAGATTTACCAGAATGGTACCAGGGATTGAGGGACTTCAGTTATGTGGAGAGTCTGGAGAAGCTGGGATTGTTCTCCTTAGAGCAGAGAGGTTAAGGGGAGATTTAATGGAGATGTTCAAACTTATGAAGGGTTTTGATAGAGTTGATAGAGACAAACGGTTTCCACAGATGCAAGATAATGTGCAAAAAAAGAGTAGAATTCCCCCCCCCCACCCCTGCAATGAGTTGTTCTGACCTGGAATGCACGGTCTCAAAGGGTGGTGGAAGCAGATTCAATAGTATCTTTCAAAAGGGAATTGGATAAATACTTGAAAAGGAAAATTTTGTTGGACTATGGGAAAAGAGCAGGGGAGCGGGACTAATTGGATAGCTCTTTCAAAGAGCCAGGACAGGCACGATGGCTGAATGACCTCCTTCTGTGCTGTATGCTTCTGTGTTGAAGGTGAAAAATAAAACTTTTACATAAAGATATTCGTTACCCAAGCTCACTGAATTGAATCATCAAATATCTGAAAACAAGTGGCTAGCTGAATCTCTCAATTAGATTGGGGTCTTGGAATGCCCAACCAGCACTCTGCAGCTTAAACAACAACAGAATGCTAGAAACACCACTGCAACCAAAATAAACTAGACCATTTTAAATCCGTATTCTTTAACCTTTCTTGACCTTTTCAGATTGATTTCAAGCCACAGCCTTTTCAGCAAGACAACTGGAATAGAAAATCAGAGTACACAGCACCTGATCAACCTTATGCAGCGACGCACATTACATCTGAATTTTTTCCCTCCCAAGGTTTCGTACTCTGATGCACTCCACCCCCTGCAAAGTATTGTTGTTTTCTTGACCGTATAAAAGGAGAGAGAGTAAAAGAAAAAAAAAGGTCCCATGAAATTGCCTGGGAGAACACAGCACATATGCAGGATAGATAAAGATAAAGATTAGGTAAGATATATGGACAGCTAAATAAATAAAAACACATGAAATCGATTACAAGACAATCATGTCAAGGTTCATATGTAAACCATCTGAAACTGTCCATGAAATAAATGTCTGCAACTCTCTCCCAGGTATCCACTATTCTATGTATAAACCACCTGAACCCCTCAATTAGATTCCAGCCTGTAACTCACTGCTGGGTATCCATTATTCTATGTATAAACCACCAGAACCCCTCAATTAGATTCCAGCCTGTAACTCACTGCTGGGTATCCATTATTCTATGTATAAACCACCTGAACCCCTCAATTAGATTCCAGACTGTAACTCACTGCTGAGTATCCATTATTCTATGTATAAACCACCTGAACCCCTCAATTAGATTCCAGCCTGTAACTCACTGCTGGGTATCTATTATTCTATATGTAAACTATCTGAGCCTCATGGTTACATTACACCTTGCTGCTCACTCTCAGCCATTCATTGCTCTATTTGCCCGCACCACCCACCCGATCCCAAAATTAACAGTAAAATTACAAAACCTGTAACTGTGTGAAATCCCTGGCCCGATTCCAATTCTCACTATGAATGAGCAATATACCTTTTGTCTAACAATTCCAATTAGTCTATCAACTAACTTGATCAACCAAGTGCAACCTCTGCTGGTTCAGGAACGTCAGCAGGAACCCATTCAAAGCAGCACAGCCTCAATTAGCCAAACCCCAGCAGACACTTGGGTTCGGTTAGCATTTCTTCTACGCCTACAGTTGCTATGTAATGTCACTGACTCAGGAATCAAGCATTTCCGACCCACTTGGATAAAAATGAAAAAATTCTGCTGCGGTACATTAAAAACTATGTAGCCGTGTTGACAGGACAGATTCTCACCATCAACATTACTAGAATCAAACCATTACCAAGAATTTGGATAAATGTCAAATCATCTTTTGTTGCCTTCCTACCTCTTTCCATTTTTTTTCCAATAGATTAATTATGTTTGAACAGAAATGGTTATCCTCAGCCGTTGCAAAATAAGCTCAGAGCAGTGCCCACATTGAGTGCAAGACAGCAGATATAGCACACCTTTGAGACTACACAGAACACTGAAGCACACCTGGTTAATGCTAATGAGGCATTAAAACCTGCCTGCAGGTCTACCCAAACCATGCAACACCCACCACCCCCACCCCGCGCCAACTGAAAGGGTAAGCTGCAGCCTACGCCCAAACCTCCATCAATGCTGTCTTCACCGAGCATTGGAGCCTCAGCTCACTAGCTCCAAGCTCTGGAATTCCCACCCAAACCACTCTCTTCCCCCTTTAAGACGCTTTAAAAATTCCTCTTTGACCATCTCATGTGGCTTGGCGTCAAATTTTGTTTGATATAATTCCTGTGAAGCACCTTGGGACATTATACCAAGTTAAAGGGGCAATATCAATGCAAGTTGTTGTTGTTATTTCAGCTCTCAGAACCAATCGCAAAGTGCTTCAGATAAAATGAATTAAAGTGCAGTTTCTACTGATGCATTAAATAATCGCTGCAACCACTTTGCACACAAGGATCCCACAGACAACAAAGAAATGAATAACCAGTTCAGTTGTAGAGGCATGAGAGAATGTCCATGCTGATCCTCCCTGGCGACCTTTCATTCCTCCTGATCTACAGTCAATGCCTTCCATCCAATGGCACAACCAACTACGTGATCTCAATCTGTGGAGAACCACAGATATGGGCATCATTCCACAGTAGTCAGCCAGAGCGCCAATGAACTGATCCTGCCCTATTCTGCACTTAAAAGTGGTTTTAAGAAGGAGAAACAGTGATTCTAACAATAGGATGTTGATGAATTACAGGCTCTTATTCTCAACACTTATGAACAACAAACACAAAAGGCAGCCGCCCAGAAATGCTGCTTAGTTCGTTGGGAAGAAACTGTTGTCTAAAATCAAATTCAAATGTTATTGAAATGAATGCATTATTCGGTGTTAAGAGGCCTTTCTTGGCAGTGAGCATACCCTTCTTAAGTTGCAGTGCAACTGGAAGATGCTGATTACTTTCAAAGACCAATCTTGGACGTGCCTGCTGTGAATCTACAAAGAATCTTTCAAAACAGTTCTGATTCGCACGGCGCTGGTTTAGATTCAGACATTGGGTCGTAACACACTGGAGAGCCGAACCTAATTCGGACAAATCACACGCCAGGAACTAAACCAGATTGCCCGTCAGGGAGAAATTCCGCAGAGTCGGGCAAAAAATGATGTCAGGTAGCATCACGCGGATCAACAGCTCTGCCTGAATAATCAAGACAAAAAAAAAATAGTTGTTTCAGCAGCAGGGGCGGGGAATGGTGGAAAATTATCTCTAATGCCAAAATTGCAGCAACGCTCTGTTGTGAAACTGACATCAGGCATGTTTTATTCCATGGCAATTCAGCTGCATTCCAAGTACAGTAAATGCAGCCAAACAACATTCCACCTCCCCCCCCTCCCCATTTGAAGGATTAAAAATGGCATATAACAAATATAATTATTCATCTTCAAAACATGATACTTTAAGCCAATTTTTTTTTTGTTCCTTTCACCCCCCCCCCCCCCCCCCCCCCGCCACTTGACCACTTTAAAACTTTAAACAGTCTTTAGGCTGAATAATATGTGATAAAAGTAGGGAGATATTTATGACTTGATTTATCGCAGGTAACCATACTGCAAAGAAGAGTGCCAAGGTCAATCATGAGTAAACATGACATCCCGCTGAGGTGAAGCATTCTTCAGGAATGCCCAAAATATAGCCCATGTGCTAAATGTGGCCGATAGGCCCCAGTAATCTAGTCCATAATGCCCAGGCAACTCAATTCTAATCGTGCTTGTATTTCTTAAGTCACTTGTTTGTTGTGTTTCAATTTTGTAGGCAATATTGGTTAGTATCAACAATTTAAGATATGCACTAATTAATTGGAATATGGATTAAAACTTTGCACAGAGAGAGCGCGAGCAAGAGCATGCAGAGCGCAAGCGAGGGGAGCGCATGAGAGAGCGAGGAGCCTGTCTCTCTCTCTTCTTGCTCAAGTAGAGCCAGAGAGGGAGAGGGGGAGGCAGAGGGAGGGCGGGCAGAGGCTTAGAAATGGGATAAAGCCCGAAAACGGGCGGGGGCATCGTGATGCGCGACCAACCCACACCCATTTGGAGGCCTGCAGTTAGCACCGGAACTTGGTGCTGCCTGTTGATTAGCATTATTGTGGCGTTCAGCCCAGCGCTGAATGGCTAAACACCCAGCAAGGACTCTGGGGGAGGGCCTGGAGGTCAGAGTTGGGAGTGAGGTCAGAGATGATAATAGTAAGTACTTCTATTTTTTAATTCAGTGCTGTTTAGCGTTTGTTTTCCCAGAGGCAGACAGCGCTGGTGCTGGTGCTGGCTGCCTCAGGCCCAAGCCAAATTTGTAAGAGGTAGCAGAAGCAGGCGTTAGGCCATTAACATATTCAAATAAGGGGCCTAACGCCTGTTTTTGCCCTCACCAATATGGCGTCCACCTGCGCCGGAAGCGAGCGGACGATAATTTTTCCACGAAACCGGCCTTAACAGCTGGTGCTAAAGTGCCGAATTTCAGGCCCAGAGAGCGGGCGAGGAGAGAGAGGCGCGTAGAGAGAGCGAGACAGATATTCCACCCGTCCATTTTTCTTTGCTTCCTGTTAGGCTAGCACATAATTTCTGCTCAGCAGCTCTCTTCCCAGTCCATTGTTGTGATCAGGAACTTGGCATCGGGGTAATAACAAGACCCTTAACCTTTATCTTGTTACAGTTTACAAACCCATGTATGCACAATGACAACATCAATCAAGCAAGCAGTATTGGAGGCAGAATTAAATTTCCAAACGAGCGAGAGTTCAAAAAAGAACCTCATCCTGTCCCCTACTTTACTCAGTAAATCACACAGCACAGAGGGAGTCTATTCGGCCCATCGTGCCAGCTCTTTGAAAGAGCGACCAATTAGTCCCAATCCCCTGCTCTTTCCCCATATCCCTGCAAATTTCTCTATCAATTGTTTCACTAAGTTTTAAAAAAACAAACCAGCTCTAGGTTAGGTCCGACAGGAGGTTGGGTCAGATGTTCTGCAAACATCACCGGGTTTGACAATTACACTATGTTCTATAGGGGACTTGTTACTCCAAACAGCTGAAGCAAAACAGGATAATTTGAATATTTGACATCCATGGGACAAAACACAATCTGAATTAAATTGGGTTTATTCAAAGCAACAGTACATTACTGTGCAAATCTTATTACCCTTAGTGGATTTGATTAAAGGTACATTTGACTCAGCACCTACCTATGCATTCCTTGCTTCGACAAAGATTTTCTGTGACCAAACTAACTGACACACCTGTAAAGAATCCAATCCGCTATGAAAAGGAATACGACAACAGCTACAACAACCAGCATAGACCAGTTGGGCCGTATAGCCTGTTCCTGTGCTGTGTTGTAAGGCCACAACCACAGGTAGGAGTAGAGTAATGTACCAGTGTGCCTTACCACAGGAGCAGGATGCAGGTTCCCGACCTCAGGTATACGGTCAACCGGACAATTAGAGATCGGCATTCCCCACAGGGGAGGGAGGGAGGGAAAATACAAGGGGATTAATTCTAAGGAACTTCAGTGTTCTTAGCAGTTTTAGAGTAGCACTGGCAGAGACTGATGAGCAGGTCACCTGCCCAATCTCTTGGTTAGTATAGGGGACATGGCACAATGCGACATGAAATTAGAAAAAGGGAAGTAAATTATTTCAATAATAAAAAGGACATAAAAATCAAACTTGTTAACTGAATCATTCTTAAACCTTTTCAGACCCAGCAACCAAAAGGATTAAATTCATTTTTTGTGGAAAAACTTGCACACAATTACAGACAGAAAACCATGCTTTAAACCATTTGACAGACAGCTACAATCAGACAGAAGCTTTCGGAACGGCATGGGAGTTGATGGTGTGTGACTTAGAGGGGAACTTGGAGGTGGTGGTGTTCCCATGCGCCTGCTGCCCTTGTCCTTCTAGGTGGAAGAGGTCGCGGATTTAGGAGGTGCTGCCGAAAAAGCCTTGGCGAGTTGCTGCAGTGCATCTTGTGCAGACACGGTACGCCTGTGGTAGAGGTGAATGATTAAGGTGGTGAATGGGCTGCTAATCAAGAGGGCTGCATTGTCCTGGATGGTGTTGAGCTTCGAGTGTTGTTGGAGCTGCACTCATCCAGGCAAGTGGAGAGTATTCCATCACACTCCCGACTTGTGCCTTGTAGATGGTGGAAAGGCTTTGGGGAGTCAGGTGGTGAGTCACTCGCCGCAGAATACCTAGCCTCTGACCTGCTCTTGTAGCCACAGTATTTATGTGGCTGGTCCAGTTAAGTTTCTGGTCAATGGTGACCCCCCCCAGGATGTTGATGGTGGGGGATTCGGCGATGGTAATGCCATTGAATGTCAAGGGGAGGTGGCTAGAATCTTTTTTGTTGGAGATGGTCATTGCCTGGCACTTGTGTGGCGTGAATGTTACTTGCCACCTATCAGCCCAAGCCTGAATGTAGTCGAGGTCATGCATGCGGCACGGACTCCATTATCTGAGGAGTTGCAAATGGCACTGAACACTGCAATCATCAGCAAACATCCCCATTTCTGACCTTATGATGGAAGGAAGGTAATTGATGAAGCAGCTGAAGATGGTTGGGCCTAGGACACTGCCCTGAGGAACTCCTGCAGCGATGTCCTGGATAATTGGCCTCCAACAACCATCTTCCTCTGTGCTAGGAATGACTCCAGCCAGTGGAGAGTTTTACACCGATTTCCAGTCACTTCAGTTTTACTAGGGCTCCTTGATGCCACACTCGATCAAATGCTGCTTTGATGTCAAGGGCAGTCACTCTCACCTCACCTCTAGAATTCAGCTCTTTTGTCCATGTTTGGACCAAGGCCACAAGGTCTGGATTGGTCTTGGCGGAACCCAAACTGAGCATCGGTGAGCAGGTTATTGATGAGTAAGTACCACTTGTTATCATGGTCGACGACACCTTCCATCACATTGCTGATGATTGAGAGTAGACTGATGGGGCGGTAATTGGTCGGATTGGATTTGTCCTGCTTTTTGTGGACAGGACATAACTGGGCAATTTTTCACATATTCGGGTAGATGCCAGTGTTGCAGCTGTACTGGAACAGCTTGGCTAGAGGCGCGGCTAGTTCTGGAGTACACATCCTCAGTACGACAGCCGGGATGTTGTCGGGGCCCATAGCCTTTGCTGTATCCAGTGCACTCAGCCGTTTCGATTGACTCCACGTGATCTCGTGAATTGGCTGAAGACTGGCTTCTGTGATGGTGGGGACCTCAGGAGGAGACCAAGATGGATCATCCACTCAGCACTTCTGGCTGAAGATGGTTGCAAATGCTTCAGCCTTGTCTTTTGCACTCACGTGCAGGGCTCCGCCATCATTGAGGATGGGGATGTTCATGGAGTGTCCTCCTACAGTTAGTTGTTGAATTGTCCACCACCATTCATGACTGGATCTAATCCATTGGTTGTGGGATAGCTTAGCTCAACCTACAGCAAGCCTCTTCCGCTATTTAGCATGCATGTAGTCCAGTGTTGTAGCTTCTCCAGGTTGGCATCTCATTTTTAGATACACCTTGTGTGGCTCCTGGCATGGTCCTCTACACTCCTCATTGAACCAGGGTTGGTCCCCTGGCTTGATGGCAATGGTAGAGTGAGGGATGTGGCGGGCCACGATGTTACAGATTGTGGTGGAATACAAATCTGCTGCTGCTGATGGCCCACAGCGCCTCATGGATGCCCAGTTTTGGGCTGCTAGATCTGTTCTGAATCTATCCCATTTAGCATGGTGGTAGTGCCACACAACACGATGGAGGGTGTCCTCAGTGTGAAGACAGGACTTCCGTCTCCACAAGGACTGTGCGGTGGTCACTTCTACCAATATGGTCATGGACAGATGCATCTGCGACAGGTAGATTGCTGAGGACGAGGTCAAGTAGGTTTTTCCCTCGTGTTGGTTCTCTCGCCAACTGCCCCAAGCCCAGGCTGGCAGCTGTGTCCCTCAGGTCTTGGCCAGCGCTTGCTTAAGCATCTTTGAAATGCTGCTTTTATTTTTCGGCTCATCATCAATTTCGATGACGTTAAAATGCCACATTCTACCCCGAATGAATTGCGGCCGTTTCAGTTACACTGTGTTCCCAGAACCTTGGTGCAGGTGGAAAGCGTTAAAGATTGAATGAAAAAAAAACGAATGTCAGCAGAGCTAACAGAAGCCCAGCTTGGTTCTGCTCAGGGAGCAGCTTGTTTACATTACGATACAGGATTGGGTCACTAAAGCACCCGTCTCAAAGAATTATTATTTTTTTTTGCAAAAAAGCAATATTTTCTTCGTTTTCCATCTCTAGTTCTCGCAATAAGCTCGGGAATTTATTGGGCCATAATTTGCTGTGGCAGGTTATCCACCAGCGTCTGCCATTAGTTAGCCGTGCCGTGGCACGTTCAGGCTTCTAAATTTTTCGCATGGCAAGGTGCTGAAAGTGTGAGCTGCTAACGGCGCAGCGAGGAAGAAAAAGGACATCTGGGACCTGTGTGAACCGGGCAAGCAACTGTCCATCTCCTTAAGCAATCAGATTTAATGATTGTGAAATTACCAGCATAAGGACAGAGAAGGAAGTGTAAATTAGAGTGGGTGAATTCAATGTCAAATCAGGTACAGAAAGAGAAACAGAGAGGTTCTTTCCTCCCCTCCCCCCTTTCCCTGCCCCTACACTTGCTTAAAAGCCTGTTCCATCTCCAACTTTTTCTGTTCTGATGAAGGGTCATCGACCTGAAACGTTAACTCTGTTTCTCTCTCCACAGAGGCTGCCTGACCTGCTAAGTATTTCCAGCATTTTCTGTTTTTATTTCAGATTTCCAGCATCCGCAGTATTTTGCTTTTGTAGGAGGGAAAGAAAGATTGGGTTGAGAAAAATATGCAAAGGAAATGTAAAAAAAAAAAATTTTTTTTACATTTTTTAAATCTCCAACAACTAAAATCTGAATGAATGAGACTCCACATTTGCAATAGTTAATTTTCAGTGCCAGATTGGCAGTAATTAACACTCATCACACTGTTAAAAGGATACTTAGACTGAAATGGACAAGACTTAACGTTTGGTGGCGAATTTAGTTTGCATCCACCATACAAATAACTTCACGCTAGTCAATATATTTCAGTGGGGAAGCAGACAGCGAGATGCCGTTTTCACGAAGCTAACGGTGGAGCAGCGCGACTATGACAGCAACTTTTGGATATTTGAGATTAACTACGCATCTACCCCTCACCTGAAGTTGCTGTGGCATTTGCGCATTCATAACAGTGAGCGCATTAGTCTCACTATTAATTTGACAGCAAATTCTGATTCATTGTTAATTTGTTGAAGGAGCAAAATTAAAATATATAGTATACAAAAGGAAGATGGTTGTGGTGGTTGAAGGTCAATCATCACAGCCCCAGGACATCGCTGCAGGAGTTCCTCAGGGCAGTGTCCTAGGCCCAACCATCTTCAGCTGCTTCATCAATGACCTTCCCTCCAACATAAGGTCAGAAATGGGGATGTTCGCTGATGACTGCAGTGTTCAGTGCCATTCACAACTCCTCAGATAATGAAGCAGTCCATGCCCGCATGCAACAAGACCTGGACGAGGTTCAGGGTTGGGCTGACAAGTGGCAGGTAACATTCACACCACAGAAGTGCCAGGCAATTACTATCTCCAACAAGCGAGAGTCTAACCACCTCCCCTTAACATTCAATGGCATTACCATTGCCGAATCCCCCACCATCAACATCCTGGGGGTCACCATTGACCAGAAACTTAACTAGACCAGCCACATAAATACTGTGGCAACAAGAGCAAGTCAGAGGCTGGGTATTCTGTGGTGAGTATCTCACCTCCTGACTCCCAAAGCCTTTCCACCATCTACAAGGCACAAGTCAGGAGTGTGATGGAATACTCTCCACTTGCCTGGATGAGTGCAGCTCCAACAACACTCAAGAAGCTCGACATCATCCCGGACAAAGCAGCCCGCTTGATTGGCACCCCATCCACCACCTTAAACATGCATTCCCTCCACCACCAGCATGTGCACTGCAGTAATTTGCCAAGGCTTCTTCGGCAGCACCTCCCAAACCCGCGACCTCTACCACCTAGAAGGACAAGGGCAGCAGGCGCATGGGAACACCACCACCTCCAAGTTCCCCTCCATTCACACACCATCCTGACTTAGAAGTATATCGCCGATCCTTCATTGTCACTGGGTCAAAATCCTGGAACTCCCTACCTAACAGCACTGTGGGAGTACCTTCACCACATGGACTGCAGCGGTTCAAGGTGGTGGCTCACCACCACCTTCTCAAGGGCAATTATGGATGGGCAATAAATGCTGGCCTCGCCAGGGACACCCACATCCCATAAACGAATAAAAAAAGTCAATTTTGCCGCTCCGTAAAAAATAGGTTACACGAGAGTGAACTTTCCAAGTACCCTTTCCTCACTTTGTCTAATAAGAACTCAAAGAAAAGGAATTGCATTTACGACCTCAGGGTGTCCCAAAGTGCTTTACAGTCAATAAAAGTACTTTTGAAGTGTAGTCACGGTTGTATTGCAGGAAACGTGGCAGCCATTTTACACACAGCAAGCTCCCACAAGCAACAATGTGATAATGACCAGATAAATCAACCAGTTTTAGATGCTGCTTGAGGGATAAATATTGGGCAGGACACATGGGAGAACGCTCCTGCTTTTCTTCAAAATAGTGCCCAGGGATCTTTTATGTCCACCTGAGGGAGCAGGCGGGGACACGGTTTAACGTCCCATCCGAAAGACGGCACCTCCGACAGTGCAGCACTCCCTCAGTACGGCTCTGGAGTGTCCCTGAAAAGCTAATGCAGGTGCCTGCTGAACGAGCAAGGAGTCCAACAGTAGCAGAGTTTGCACTGAGCCTCTAGCTTATGAGAAATATTAGTTCTCCTTAGGGTGCAGCACGCAGCTGTTAACGATTGAACCAAACAGGCAAGCAGAGGTTGACAAATTATGGGCGAGACGAGGAGAAAGCAGTGGAAGTACTTTGCATTGAAGAGGCTTCCCCGTAAAGTATCCTGCCCCTTTAAATTAGCAGCGAACTAAACAATTGGCTGTAAATATATACACAACAGCAAGTTTCCGCATTACTTTTGGTACCAAAGCAGAGGTCATAGTTATTTCTGTTGCATACAATCGCAGTACACGTAAAAGCCTATGGAGGGCAGCAGAGTGTGATGAGCTTGCACTGCAACCCTGCTCTGGGATGCTAAAATGGTAAGTTTTTTATTGGACAAGGTTTAACAAAAAAATAATCTCACCCATTAGTTCATTTTTCCCCTCTGGTGATGCATTTAATCAAATAAAAAGAAAACTACTAAAAACTAAAAGAAAGCCTCTCCCTACTCAACCAGTCAGAAGGTCATGGGTTCAAGTCCCACTCCAGAGACTTGAGTGCAAAATCTAGGCGGGCACTCCAGTGCAGAACTGAGGGAGGGCAGCAGTGTCGGTGGTGCCGTCTTTCGGATGGAACGTTAAACCGAAACCCCCATCTGCCCTATCGGGTGAATGCAAAAGATCACATGGCACTTTGAAGAAGAGCACGAGTTCGCCCCAGTGTCCTGCCCAATATTTACCCCTCAACCAATATCACAACAGATGATCTGGTCATTTTCACATTGCTGTTCATGGTACCTTGCTGTGCGCAAATTGGCTGGTGCATTTCCTACATTAAAGCAGTGACTACACTTTAAAATACTTGACGAAGGGTCATCGACCTGAAACGTTAACTCTGTTTCTCTCTCCTCAGATGCTGCCTGACCTGCTGAGTATTTCCAGCATTTTCTGTTTTTACTTCAAAATACTTCATTGGTTCTAAAGCACTTTGGCGCATCCCGAGGTCATGAAAGGCACTGTATAAATGCAAGACTTTCCTTTTTAATTCTGCAATCTCCTCCAGGTTCTCAGCGTGTGCCCTTCAATACTCCCAATTCCAGCCCTCTTGGCACCCCAACCTTCTTTCATACTACTGGTGGCAGAACTTTCAGCTGTCCCAGCTTTTCTCTTTGGAGCTCCCACCCAATACCCCTCTGCCCGGCTACTTCACTCCCACCTTTAAAGTCTGTTCGAAAAGCTACCTTTATCCACCTTGCTTTCTGACGTCTCTCCTAACTCTTAATTAATTTCACAGCCATTTGTCGTCCGTGAAGTAGCCTGGGACATTTTACTATGTTAAATGCAAGTAAGTCATATTTTGGAACAAACCCGGTGTTCATTTTCTCCCTATTTTACAGAACTTTGTGAACTTCCTATCTTGTGTATGCGTTCAGATTCCTTCTGTCTGTACTGACGTCAATGTCTACAGAAGGAGGGCGAGGATTGTAGTTTCCCCCCTCAATAATGGGGAGATTTAATAGAGGTGTTCAAAATGATGACGTTATCTGATAGATTAGATAGGGAGAAACTGTATCCACTAGCAGGAGGGTCTTTAACCAGATTAAAGATAATTGGCAAAAATGCCAAGGGAGAAATGTATTTTTATGAAGCGAGTAATGAGGATCCTGAATGCAGATTCAAGAATAACTTTCAAAAAGGAAGTGGATATATACTTAAAAAGGAGAAACTGTCAGGGCTACAGGGAACGAGCAGGGGAGTGGGACTAATTGGATGGCTCTTTCAAAGAGCCGGCACATGCGTGACGGGCCGAATGGCCTCCTTCTGTGCTGTATGATTCTATAATGTCCTTGGAACACCACAAACCAGGAATCCAAACAAGAAAGGAAGCAAAAAGAAAATACTGCAGATGCTGGAAATGTGAAATAAAAACAGAAAATGCTGGAGATACTCAGCAGGTCAGGCAGCATCTGTGAAGAGAGAAACAGAGTTAACGTTTCAGGTCGATGACCTTTCGTCAGAACTGGAAAAAAAAAAGCAGGAAATGGAACAGATTTTTAAGCAAGTATAGGAGCTGGGAAAGGGGGGGGGGATGAAAGAACAAAAGGGAAGGTCTGTGATAGGATAGAAGGCAGGAGAGGTTAAGAGACATTAAGAGATATTCAAGGCAAAAGGAGATGGTAATGGGACAGGTTAAGAAACAAAGGATGGCTCTCAATGAAGTGTAAATTGCGCTGGCAGAATGAAAGACAGCTGCCATGTGGGAGAGAAGAAAAGAAGACAAACAAAAAAAAAGTGGGAGAAAAAATATATAATAGGGGCCGAGGTTATGATCTGAAATTGTTGAACTCGATGTTGAGTCCAGAAGGCTGTAAAGTGCCTAATTGAAAGATGAGGTGCTGTTCCTCGAGCTTACGTTGAGCTTCAGTGGAACAATGTAAGAGGCCGAGGACGGTGAGGTCTGAGTGGGAGTGGAGCGGACAATTAAAGTGACAGGCGACCGGAAGCTCGGGGTCCCCCTTACGGACTGAACGGAGGTGTTCCGCAAAGCGGTCACCCAATCTGCGTTTGGTCTCCCCAATGTAGAGGAGACCGCATCGTGAGCAGCGAATACAGTATATTAAATTGCTAGAAGTACAAGTAAATCGCTGTTTCATTTGGAAGGGGTGTTTGGGGCCCTGGATAGTGGGAAGGGGGGAGGTATAAGGGCATGTGTTGCCGGGCGAAGGGGAAGGGGTGTTGGGGGTGATAGAGGAGTGGACCAGTGTGTCGCAGAGGTAGCGGTCCCTTCGGAATGCTGAAAGGTGAGGTGAGGTGAGGGGAAGATGTGTTTGGTGGTGGGATCACGCTGGAGGTGGCAGAAATGGCGGAGGATGATCCGTTGAATGTGGAGGCTGGTGGGGTGAAAGGTAAGGACAAGGGGAACCCTATCATGGTTCCGGGAGGGGCAGGGGTGAGGGCAGAAGTGCGGGAGATAGAACAGACACGGTCAAGGGCCGTGTCAACCACAGTAGAGGGGAATCCTCGGTTGAGGAAAAAGGAAGACATGTCGGAAGCACTGGTATGGAAGGTGGCATCGTCAGAGCAGATGCAGCGGAGATGGAGAAACTGGGAGAATGGAATAGAGTCCTTACAGGAAGTGGGGTGGGAGGAAGTGTAGTCCAGGTAGCTGTGGGAGTCAGTGGGCTTGTAGTGAATGTTTGTCAATAACCTATCCCCAGAGATGGAGACGGAGAAGTCGGGGAAGGGAAGGGAAGAGTCGGAAATGGACCATGTGAAGGTGAGGGAAGGGTGGAAATTGGAAGCAAAGTGAATGAAATTTTCTAGTTCAGGGCGAGAGCAGGAAATGGCTCCGATACAGTCATCAATGTACCGGAAAAAGAGGTGAGGGAGGGGACCTGAGTAGGACTGGAACAAAGAATGTTCCACATATCCCACGAAAAGGCAGGCATAGCTAGGACCCATGCGGGTTCCCATAGCAACACCTTTGATTTGGAGGAAAGGAAGCAACCCAGCTAATTCATCGTTCATTTTACGGTCACACAGAATCTACAGAATAACTTCATACATAGTGAAATTCAACAACAATCACACCTTAAACTGGATATCAAACCTTCGCCTTTTGTCAATTCTCCAAAGTTAAGATTTGGCTAGAAACTTAGTGTCATAAATGGTAATATATTGTCCATTCCTGCTACAATGTTGTCCAAAAGTTCCTACTATTGTCTTCCTTAGTATTGCAGTTCCTACCATATTATCTGGTATATTGATAGCAGAACATGTATTGTACTATTGATTTATTTTCTGCTCCCACCATTTTCCCACTAACCTGACCCTTCATTGATAATTCCTTTTCTCCTGACCCACAAAGTGACTCCAAATAGGTCAGCGCCCAAATACAATCTTCCCCCTAGTTCTTAGAGAGCGCGATTGGTGCAGTGATCCAAACAAACACAGTCCAAACTGATTATGGCTGTACAAACTGTAAAATTTTCATCCAATCTCTCCCAATAGCTGGAAGAATCCTACATTAAATGAATCTAGTCAGTGTTAAAACTTAATTGCTTAATTACTAGTGGGCATGAGTCCCCAGCACAAAACTGCACAGAATTCAGCATCAATAGGCAACAGCATTTAGAAAGGCAACAAGGCCAGATGGCGAGAGAGATGGAAATATCACACTGATGCAATCAGGGATGCTCTCTTGAAATTCATGTTGAGGGGTATTGATGGGGACGAGTGAAGGGACTCTTACCACACCCAACCTATGCTATGCAGGGTCCATTTGTTATCGTGAACATAGCCCAGCTTTGATGATCACAATTGCAGCCAAAAAGCAAATGACTCGTGTTCCTATATTATTCATTTGTTCTGGCAAGATTGAGAACTTGTAGGCAAGTAGTTTACACATACGTACATAGCTAACCTCCAACATATATACCGGCTAGTCTTGTGCATCCTCGACTTAACATAAGAACATAAGAAATAGGAGCAGGAGTAGGCCAATCGGCCCCTCGAGCCTGCTCCGCCATTCAATAAGATCATGGCTGATCTGATCCTAACCGCCAATCTACTATCTATCACAGAACCATCTCCTGCATCTAACAGAATTGCACACACGAAATAGGAGCAGAATCAGGCTACACGGTCCCTGGGCCCGCTCCACTACCCACAGGGCCATGACCGATCCGAACCTAGACTCATGTCCAAATTCCTGCCCGCTCCCCGTAACCCTTAATGCCCTTTACTTCTAGGAAACTGTCTATTTCTGTTTTAAATTTAATTAATGTTGTAGCTTCTACAGCTTTTTGTGGCAGCATATTCCATGGACCTACCACCCTCTGAGTGAAGTAGTTCCTCCTCATCTCAGTTTTGAAAGAGCAGCCCCTTATTCTAAGACTATGTCCCCTAGTTCTCGTCTCACCCGTCATCGGGAACATCCTCCCCGCATCCACCCGATCCAACCCCTTCACAATCTTATATGTTTCAATAAGATCGCCTCTCATTCTTCTGAACTCCAATGAGTAGAGTCCCAATCTACCCAACCTCTCCTCATATGACCACCCCCTCATCCCCGGGATTAACCGAGTGAACCTTTTTTGCACTGCCTCGAGAGCAAAGATGTCTTTCCTTAAGTAAGGACACCAAAAGTGTATGCAGTATTCCAGGTGCGGTCTCACCAATACCTTGTACAACTGAAGCAATACCTCCCTATTTTTATATTCTATCCCCCTAGCAATGAAAGCCAACATTCCATTTGCCTTCTTAATCACTTGCTGCACCTGCATACTAACCTTTTGAGTTTCGTGCACCAGGACCCCCAGATCCCTTTGCACTTCAGTACTCTCCAGTTTCTTGCCACCACTGGCGGCCGTGCCTTCAGCTGCCTAGACCCTAAGCTCTGGAATTCCCTCACTAAACCACTCTTCCTCTCTATCGATCTCCTTCTTGAAGACGCTCCTTAAAACCCACCGCTTTGGCCAAGCTTTTGGTCACCGATCCTAATATCTCCCTATGTGGCTTGGTGTCAAATTTTGACTGATAACGCTGCCATAGACATGTTTTGATGCTTTATATAAATGCAAGTTGTTGTAGCTAGAGTCAACATGGTGGAAAAGCAGCAATCACTCCCAACATGTCCCCAAAAATATTACTTCCCAGTCTGCACTCCAGCTACAATACCAGAAGCTGGCATCTGATAGATAGCTCCTCAAGGAGTCTTGGCACATGCAATTTATTGCTGCACAATTAATATTATTCTACAGAAGATGATGGCACCACTGTGGGCTTAGAAATACAGCAAATTAATTGATATGAAAACAAAAATTAACTACAGTTGGCTGTTAATGGTTGATACTGCAAAAATATTTCAGTAAAACATTTCAAACTGAAGACCAACTAAAATGACTGATGATCCATCATGAGCACTCGCTCATCTTTGCGAAAGACAGATTAATGTCACGAGCACCATTTTGGGCCATTATTACAATTTTGGGCTTGACAGAAATTTCTTCATCTCATGGCTCCTGTAAGCTGATCTTACATAGAATTTACAGCACAAGCGACAGGCCACTCAGCCCAACTAGTCTGTGCCGGTGTTTATGCTTCACACGAGCCTCCTCCCACCCCTCGTCATCTCACCCTATCAACATATCCTTCTCTTCCTTTCTAAGTCATGAACTTATCCAGCATCCCCTGAAATGCATCTTTGCTGTTCACCTCAACTATTGCATGTGGTAGCGAGTGTCACATTCTAACCATTCTCTTGGTAAAGTTTCTCCTAAATTCCTTACTGGATTTATTAGTGACTCTCTTATATTTATCACCTCCCCCACAAGTGAAAACACCTTTCTACATCTATACTATCAAACCCCTTCATAATTTTTTTTTTTTTTTTTTAATTCATTCATCGATGCGGGCCTTGTTGACAAGGTCAGCATTTATTGCCCATCCCCAATTGCCCTCGAGATGGTGGTGGTGAGCCGCCTTCTTGAACCGCTGCAGTCCGTGAGGTGAAAGGTACTCCCACAGTGCTGTTAGGGAGGGAGTTCCAGGATTTTGACCCAGCGACGATATATATCAAAGTCAGGATGGTATGTGACTTAGAGGGGAACTTGCAGGTGGTGGTATTCCCTTGCTCTGGTCCTGGTCCTTCTAGGTGATAGAGGTCGTGGATTTGGGAGGTGCTGTCGAAGAAGCCTTGGCGAGTTGCTGCAGCCACGGTGTGCTGGTGGTGGAGGGAGTGAATGTTTAAGGTGGTGGATGGGGTACCAATCCAGCAGGCTTCTTTTTTTGGATGGTGTCGAGCTTCTTGTGTTGTTGGAGCTGCACCCATCCAGACAAGTGGAGAGTATTCTATCGCACTCCTGACTTGTGCCTTGTAGATGCTGGAATAGCTTTGGGAAGTCAGGAACAATGTTCCCCCTAATCTGTGCGGGGAGTGTGGCTCCTTTAAGGGGCTGCGAGACCCATTCACCGTTTCCCGCACGCACAAAATTTAACATTGGAAAAGCCGGTCCCGGGCTGCGCGGGACTGGCAAGCAGCTGCGCGGCCGCGCAGGTTAGAAGGAATGTTGGTCAGGTGAGTCACTCGCCGCAGAATACCTAACCTCTGACCTGCTCTTGTTACCACAGTATTTATGTGACTGGTCCAGCTGAGTTTCTGGTCAATGGTGACCCCCAGGATATTGATGATGGGGGATTTGGTGATGGTAATCCTGTTGAAGGTCATGGGGAGGCGGTTAGACTCTCTCTTGTTGGAGATGGACATTGCCTGGTACTTGTGTGGCGCGACTGTTACCAGCCGCTCATCAGCCCAAGTCTGAATGTTGTCTAGGTCTTGCTGCATGCGGGCATGGACTGCTTCATTATCTGAGGAGTTGTGAATGGCACTGAACACTGTGCAGTCATCAGCGAACATCCCCACTTCTGACCTTATGATGGAGTGAAGGTCATTAATGAAGCAGCTGAAGATGGTTGGGCCCAGGACACTGCCCTGAGGAACTCTTGCAGCGATGTCCTGGGGCTGAGATGATTGGCCTCCAACAACCACCTTCCTTTGTGCTAAGCATAACTCCAACCAAAGGAGAGTTGTCCCCCAATTTTCACTGGCTTCAATTTAACTAGGGCTCCTTGATGCCACACTTGGTCAAATGCTGCCTTGATGTCAAGGGCAGTCACTCTCACTTCACCTCTGGAATTCAGCTCCTTTGTCCATGTTTGGACCAAGGCTGTAATGAGGTCTAGAGCAGAGTGGCCCTGGTAGAACCCAAACTGAGCATTGGTGAGCAGGTTATTAGTGAGTAGTGCCACTTGCTAGCACTGTCGACAACACCTTCCATCACTTTGCTGATGATTGAGAGTAGACTGATGGGGCGGTAATTGGCCGGATTGGATTTGTCCTGCTTTTTGTGGACAGGACATACCTGGGCAATTTTCCACTTTGTCGGGTAGATGCCAGTGTTATAGCTGTACTGGAACAGCTTGGCTAGAGGCTAGTTCTAGAGTACAAGTCTTCAATACTACAGCCGGGTTGTTGTCGGGGCCCATAGCCTTTGCTGTATCCAGTGTGCACAGCTGTTTCTTGATATCACGTGGAGTGAATCAAATTGGCTGAAGACTGGCTTCGGTGATGGTGGGGACCTCAGGAGGAGGCCGAGATGGATCATCCACTCGGCACTTTTGGCTGAAGATGGTTGCAAACGCTTTAGCCTTGTCTTTTGCACTCGCGTGCTGGGCTCCACCATCATTGAGGACGGGGATGTTATGGAGCCTCCTCCTACAGTTAGTTGTTTAATTATCCACCACCATTCACGAATGGACTGTGGCAGTACTGCAGAGGTTTGATCTGATCCACTGGTTGTGGGATCGCTTAGCTCTATCTATAGCATGCAGCTTTCGCTGTTCAGCATGCATGTAGTCCTGTGTTGCAGCTTCCCCAGGTTGGCACCTCATCTTCAGGTACGCCTGGTGCTGCTCCTGGCATGGTCTTCTACACTCCTCATTGAACCAGGGTTGGTCACCTGGCTTGATGGTAATGGTAGAGTGTGGGATATGCCAGGCCATGAGATTACAGACTGTGGTGGAATACAATTCTGCTGCAGCTGATAGCCCACAGTGCCTCATGGATGCCCAGTTTTGAGCTGCTAGATCTGTCTGAATCTATCCCATTTAGCACAGTGGTAATGCCACACAACACAATGGAGGGTGTCCTCAGTGTGAAGATGGGACTTCGTCTCCACAAGGACTGTGCGGTGGTCACTACTACCAATACGGTCATGAACAGATGCATCTGCAACAGTAGATTGGTGAGAACGAAGTCAAATTGTTTTTTCCCCCATGTTGGTTCTCTCGCCATCTGCCACAGGCCCAGTCTGGTAGCTATGTCCTTCAGGACTCAGCCAGCTCGGTCAGTAGTGGTGCTACCGAGCCACTCTTGGTGATGGACATTGAAGTCCCCCACCCAGAGTACATTCTGTGCCCTTGTTACTCTCAGTGCTTCTTCCAAGTAGTGTTCAACATGGAGTAGTACGGATTTATCAGTGGAGGGAGGGCGGTAGGTGGTAATCAGTACGAGGTTTCCTTGCCCATGTTTGACCTGCTGCCATGAGACTTCATGAGGACCAGAGTCAATGTTGAAGACTCCCAGGGCCACTCTTCCCTCTCTCCACTCTTTCCCACTCCCCTCCCCAACTGTATACCTCTGTGCCGCCACCTCTGATGGGACAGGACATACCCAGGGATAGTGATGAAGGAATCTGGGACGTGGGCTGAAAGGTATGATTCTGCTCCCTACAATCTAGAGGATGTCCCCCTTTTGTATACTCTGACCACACATAAAACTTAGGATTAATAGCTTTTTTTTGTTTCGCACCTATAAATGGAGTTATTCCACAGGGAGAATATTTACCATTAGACTGGTGACAAGGTTCAGGTGGGCCCTCTGGTCTGGAAGAATTCAGAAAAGCAAGGAAGAACTTGCATTTAGGTACCATCTCATCACATCCTTAGGCCATCCCAAAAGTTCCATAACTAATAGATTTGGTGTGGTCACCGTTATTATGTAGGCAACTGTTGAAGTCAATCAGCACACAGCAAGGTCCCACAAGCAGCAATGAGTTAAGTGACTAGTAGTGGAGGGATAAATATTGGCCAGAACACTAAGAGAACTCCCCTGCTCTTCTTCCAATAGTGCAATTGACTCTTTTACATATACCCAAGGGGACCAAAAGGGCCTCAGATTAATGCTTCATCTGAAAGAGGACACCTGACAGTGCAGCACTCCCTCAGTACTGCAGTGAAGTTTGAGCCTATGTCTTTGTAGTGGAGCTTGAACCCACAACCTTATGGCTCAGAGGTGAGAGTGCTACCACTGAGCCAGGGCTGAGAAACGGCCCAGTTCAAGCATCCCAAGCATTGGGAACAATATGGAAGGTATGCCCAAGGTCTCTAAAAGGAGGGCAAGCTAAAGTTCTTTCAACTACTGGAAGATGGACTAGGTGAGCTTTTAGTTTATTTTCCCTAAAATTAACCATGGGTTCATTATGCTTTAACTTATTTTAGCTATATATACCAAGCGCAATGGAAAATCAGCATGGCCTCGGAGTGTGATTTGATCAATTTGACTGGTTAGGTTCGTAATATTTGCTGATTATTCACTGGTAGGTTTTTGGTGCATACTGGTTGTTAATCAGTAGCATTTTCCTATCTGGGTAATGATCACGACTGAAACCATATGTGATCATCCAGTGTTGTCACAGGGATTTCAGTGAAGTGTAATGGTCGGCATGTAGATTTTCATACTTCCTGCACTTACTTGTACGGTAGAACAAACTGGAGATGCTTTTATATTGGGATTAGTGGTGTGCCAATGCTGCTGCTGCTTATAAAAACAACCTTGTATTTATATAGCACCTTTAATGTAGTAAAACATCCTAAGGCGCTTGGGTCTCATGCTGGTAGCAGAAAGCCCCAAGTAAAGTTGCTGGATTACCCAAAATCCAGCTACCAAAAGGAACGACACAAAGCCAATATAAAAGCAGCTTTGTTATCGTCTGGAGACAGCATTTTCAGCTATATAACTAGTTACTAAAGTTGGTTGTCCTACAAGCAATTTGAGGTGATGAATTAAGTGCATTGCATGGAATAAAAAGTATATCGCTTTAGTGCAATTTTTCCACATGGCTTATGGGCATCCAAGTGCTAAATAAGCCTAATGACAACACAGTCATCTGCCTACACTTATCCATTCAATCTTCACTCCCAGTTATAAACAGTTGTTCATCCATTATCATTTTTAAAGCAGTTAGCTCACATAGCGGGAAGTACTTTTGGTGCAAGTTTTTCCCTCCACGATTGCTACTCCAGGGAAGAAGCAAGTTATTTATTTTTTTATTTTAATCTCTAGCTTCACTTGAGACTTGCTGATTTCGTGGTCACATGCGATGATGTGGTGTTCACAGTTTAAATTGAATAACCACTTCATATCCACGCTATCCCGGCTTGGTCTATGTTCGCTCTTTCTTGCCTCCTGGGAGTGCATGCACAATTCCATTAGCCGATCACTGCAACTTACCACTTGAGTTTGAAAATCACCTCCATCTATTTTCTCTGAACCACCTCCATCGCATCAATGTCCTTTTGAAACCAAGGCGTCCAAATAGCAATATTCGCAATCAATGAAGTATAAAAGGTTTTCTCTCACCTTCACTTCGTCATCCTCGCCAAAAAAAGCCAACTCAACACAACGTAACAACTAGGCCAAGCCTTCTAGCACCTCCACCAAGCAGCTGTTCTCCATTTACGAGGCTAGTCAACCATGGAGCACATCACATCTGAACCTGATGCTTTCCTGACCCTTCGCGCGCACATTCCAGCAAGGGTCACTAGAGTGGGGTTGCCAGCTCTGGATGGACGTATTCCTCAAGGTTTCATCACAGGTCTTAGCTTCTCCATCCGCCCAATCAAACAGCCTACTTCCCATCTCCAAATATTGTTATAACTAATAAATAAAAGTATTCAATTTTTTTTTTTTAAATGATACTTCTCCTAGGTTGCCTACAGCTGTGCCCAGGAGATTTATCTTTAATTCCTAGAGACACTCCAGGATAATCCTGGAGGGTTGGCAGCCCTTTCTGGAATACCAATCAGGGACAACAACCCCAACTGATTTTTTTCCCCTACCCTAGCTCAGGAGTACAGAGTCCGAATGCAACACCTTCAGCCTGAGAGTTAGGAAAAGGCTAAAATTAGTCATCATGTGGGTTTATGATCATCACAATAAAAGGTTGGCAAGATCTGTAATGGTCACAAGGCAAACAAAAAATGAGCCTTACCTTATCTTTGTCTTCTACTACATCAATCAGTATGTCATCTGGATCCAGTATTCCTCCATCCATATATTCCAAATGGTGAATCTTAACTGAATATCCGGCATTCTATAAAATGAAAGATAGAATATATTTTGACTGTAACCATCAAAAATGGAAGTTGCATAGTGCCAATTAGACATGCGTCGTCGTTCCTTCAATGTTGCTGGGTCAAAATCCTGGAACTCCCTACCCAACAGCACTGTGGGAGCATCTTCAGCACACAGACTGCAGCGGTTCAAGGCGGCGGCTCACCACCACCTTCTCAAGGGTATCTAGGGAAAGCCAGCAAAGCCAAGATCCCAAGAATGAATTTCAAGAAGTAAAATTGAGGGATTTATTTTCTGAAGTAGCTGGAAGTATTGTTGGGTGTTTGACAACTTCTGTATAGAACTTCACAACACAAACGTTATCAACACGTTTCCCCGCCCCGCCCCATAAGTGAAAGCAGTTTGAATAAACCCTTTTTCTTGTATTTACAAAGCACAATTAATTACACATTTTGTTTGGAAAAGATCTACATAGGTTGAATGGAAGGATCCTTTTGCCACGACTGTTCTTACTGCAATGCAGCTTTTTAACTGACTAAAATCATTAGAACCCTTGAAGATCAATGGATATAAAAGTTGAGACTTATCTATTACACTTTAGGTATCACACAAGCAAATTTCGATGTCACATGTAAAAAGAAAATAAGTGAAAAGGTGACAAAGGAAAGCCTGTCATTTCCGACAGAGATAAATTGACCCGCAGCAAAACACACCTTCCAATTGACTTCAGGACTCACTTAAAGAAAAGTATTTAAAATTAAATCACTGATCTTTAATTACTACATTTAACTAGGCCTATGTAACCTGAACGTTTCTCATGTCCATTCACGTGCGCACTTTGGCTGCCGCTCCGGACCCGAACTGTTCATTTCTTTTTCCACTTTTTCTCCCCCTTTTCCTTTTCTCTCCATCCCTCCCTGAGCGCGCTCTCCTGTCGTCATGCCTCCTCTTTTCATCTCCTCTCTGATACTCTGCCCTCCCAAATCCCTACCCCAATCCTTCATTACTCTTCGATCTTCCTACTCTCCTGCCGCCGTCCCAGGCTTGACTCCCTCTTAGAAAAGCCTACAGCTTCCCTCCGTGCCTCTCTTGGCTTCCTACGACGTCCCCATCGAGGCACTCGTCACTGCCTCCTTACGAGTAGCAACCCCAACTGTCCCATCCTACTCTCTCATCGACCTTCCCACCCAGCGCACCCACTGGGGGCTAATCTTGCCAATCTCCTCCCCATGCAACTACTCCCTCCCAGCGCTGACCGTGTGGATGCCGGCAATGGGTCAGCTTGTGAAGGAATAAATACACCATTCTATGAAAGAATTCTGGCCTTATTAAAACATGACAAACTGGGTTTGGAAATCTAGAAACCATCTATGAAAAAGCTGTGATAGCATTCTGGCTACAGAGATAAGATAGTTGTTGACACTGAATCAATAACCTTATTGAAACAGAAGGTTAAAGGCTCCTGACAGACTGACCTTTGGGAACAAGACAATAGTTCACCCTGGTTAAGGTGTTCTAATTCGACTTCATAAAGAAGCACAAACATCTGCCTTTGTAAAAATGACATCAAATAAAACGCACCTGCTGTTACACCATTTTTTATGGTAAACTTAGAACCCCTAGAGGAGACACATAATTCTGTAATACTACCAGCTGAGGTGACTAAGAATTGCAGGGGTCAGCAGAAAAATGACTAGAGATAATTAGCTTACATCAGCAGAAAACCTTAAAGGAAATACCACTGGAAAAGGGTATAAATATTGAACTCTCAAATGGGATAGTAGACTCGCTGTAAAGGGGCAAAGCGATTCTTAGCTTCAGCGGTGGACCGGTCCGGACCTTTAGACCCAATTAAGCATCTTTAGGATTCGGCTACCTCAAACTTTAGTTGAAAGTGAACGTCTGAGGAATACGCCTGATCCAGGGTAGCCCTAAAGGGGCTAGGACTAGTAATTATCCCTTCAACCCATCACCGACCCTCTCCACATCTCCCTCCAGAATGTCCGTTCACTTGTGAACGAGGCCCTTGCCATCCATGAGCTTATCATGAATGATTGCATCGACATCATGGTCCTGATGGAAACTTGGTTGAGGGGTGATGAAACCTTACCCTTAAATGAAGCTGCCTGGCTATACCTTCCACCACTTGCCCCATCCAGACCGCTGTGGTGGTGGTGTGGCTCTCATCACCAAATCACACCTTGGCCTGTCCCCCTACTCCTCCAGCACTTTCTCCTCCTTTGAGCATCTCACCTTAGTTCAACCCTCTCGTCTTTCATTTAAAATTCTTATTCTCTACCGCCCACCCAAGTACCATAAAAATGTTATTACCGAGATATCTTCACTGTTTTCCTCCCTCAGCTTCTGCACTGAACGACTTCTCACCCTCGGTGATTTCAACCTCAATCTCAATCCATCATGCTCTCTCTCCACTGAGTTCACTAGCCTCCTATCCTCCCTTAGTCTCTCCCTCCATGTAAGCTCCCCAAACCATATTCACGGCCAACCCCTCGACCTCGCCATCTCTCGTGGCATCGCTACTCCCATCGTGTCAATCGCAGATAAGGCCATTTCTGACCACTTCCTCGTATCGCTCTCCACCCATATCCCCCCTTCCACCCACCCCCCCTACTTCCTTCTGTGTCCGCCCCTGGAAAAAAACTCTCTCCCAACTCTCTTACAACTGCACTTACGAAATCCCAACTATCCAGCCTTTGGCCTTCCATTCACCACGACATTTCTGCAGCTACCGTTCTGCTCAACCACACCCTCACCACCACCTTTGATGCCCTAGTCCCTATTAAAACAATTACTCTCTCACCCTGGCCATTCCCCATGATGCGGTCCTCATCTTCGCTCCCTTAAGTCTAAGGGACGCAGAATTGAATGGATATGGCGGACAACTGGTTCAGCCATTCACCACCAGATCTGGCTGGACCACATCATCGGGTCCTGCTCTCGCCTGCCAAAATTGCTCACTATTTCAGAATCATTCTGGAATGCAATGATAAACCCTAGCTTCTACTCTCCACTGCTAACCGTCTTCTTAAACCCGTTTCCTCCACCCTCACCTCCGACAACAAGTGCGAGGAGCTCATGGATTTCTTTGTCTCCAAGATGGAGACCATCCATTCAGCTGCCTCTGCCACTTCCTTTCCTTCCCCTAACCCACCGGGCCAAACTTCCTCTAAGGTTCCCCCCTGCCCTAGCCCTGAACTCTCATCTTTCTCCAGTTTCTCTCTGATCTCCCCTCATGACCTCTCCGCGCTCATCTTGTCCATGAGACCCACCTCCTGCTCCCTCGACCCCATTCCCACCAAACTGACCACCCAACTTCCTTTTCTGGCTCCCATGTTAGCTGATATTGTTAACGGTTCTCTCTCCTCAAGTACTGCCCCATCCTTCAAATCTGCCATCATCGCCCCTCTGCTCAAAAAAACAACCCTTGACCCCTCCGTCCTTGCAAACTACCATCCCATTTCCAACCTCCCTTTCCTCTCCAAAGTCCTCGAATATGTTGTCGCCTCCCAAATCCGTGCCCATCTTTCCCAGAACTCCATGTTTGAATCCCTCCAATCAAGTTTCCGCCCCTGCCATATTACCGAAACAGCTCTCAAAGTCACAAATGACATCCTTTGTGACTGTGACAAAGGTAAACAATCCCTCCTCGCCCTTCTTGACTTGTCTGCAGCCTTTTGACACGGTTGACCACTCCATCCTTCTCCAACGCCTCTCCACCATCGGTCAGCTGGGTGGGACTGCACTCGCTTGGTTCCATTCTTATCTATCTAATCATAGTCAGAGAATCACCTGCAACGGCTTCTCTTCCCACTCCCGCATCGTTACCTCTGGTGTCCCCCAAAGATCTATCCTTGGCCACCCCCCCTGCTATTTCGCATCTACATGCCGCCCCTTGGCGACATCATCCGAAAACACGACATCAATTTCCACATGAATGCTGACAACACCCAGCTCTATCTCACCACCACTTCTCTAGACCCCTCCCCAGTTTCTAAATTATCAGACTGCTTGGCTGACATCCAGTTCTGGATGAGCAGAAATTTTCTCCAATTAAATATTGGGAAGACCAAAGCCATGGTTTTTGGTCCCCACCACAAACTCCGTTCCCTAGCCACTGACTCCATCTCTCTCCCTAACATCTGTCTGAGACTGAACCACACTGTTCGCAACCTTGGTGTCATATTTGACCCAGAAATGAGCTTCCGACCACATATCCGCAGCATAACTAAGACCACCTATTTCCATCTCCATAGCATCGCCCGTCTCTGCCCTTGCCTCAGCTCATCCGCTGCTGAAACCCTCATCCATGCCTATTCCAACGCATTCCTGGCTGGCCTCCCAAGTTCTACCCTATTTAAACTTGGTCATCCAAAACTTGGCTGCCCGTGTCCTAACTCTCACCAAGTCCCGTTCAACCATCACCCCTGTGCTCAATGACCTATACTGGCTCCCGGTTAAGCAACACCTTGACTTCAAAATTCTCATCCTTGTTTTCAAATCCCTCCATGGCCTCGCCCATTCCTATCTCTAATCTCCTCCAGCCCCACAACCACCCCCCCAAGAGATATCTGCGCTCCTCTAATTCTGCCCGCTTGAGCATCCCTGATTATAATCGCTCAACCATTGATGGCCGTGCCTTCTGTTGCCTAGGCCCTAAGCTCTGGAATTCCCCGCCTAAAGCTCTTCGCCTCTCTACCTCGCTTTCTCTTCTTTAAGACTCTCCTTAAAACCTACCTCTTTGACCAAGCTTTTGGTCATCTGCCCTAATTTCTCCTTATGTGGCTCGGTGTCAAAATTTTGTCTTATAACAGTCCTGTGAAGTGCCCTGGGATGTTTTACGACGTTAAAGGCGCTATATAAATACAAGTCGTTGTTGCTATCAGTTTGTGAAACTGAGATTTTTATACCTGTGTTGCCAACAAGCATGTACTTGGTACAAATGATGACATCTCATTGCTGCAGATAAACACATGTCACTGGGAAAGAGCTGCACAGACATTTGTACCTCTTCTGTCAGGGGCTGGAAGTTTATTATATAATATAAAAAGAAAATACTGCAGATGCTGGAAATGTGAAATAAAAACAGAAAATGCTGGAGATACTCAGCAGGTCAGGCAGCATCTGTGAAGAGAGAAACAAAGTTAACGTTTCAGGTCGATGACCTTTCCTCAGAACTGGAAAAAAGCAGGAAATGGAACAGATTTTTAAGCAAGGTTAGGGGCTGGGAAATGGGGGAGGGGATGAAAGAACAAAAAGGAAGGTCTGTGATAGGATAGAAGGCAGGAGAAGTTAAGAGACATTAAGAGATATTCAAGGCAAAAGGAGATGGTAATGGGACAGGTTAAGAAACAAAGGATGGCTCGAGATGAAGTGTAAATTGCGCTGGCAGAATGAAAGACAGCTGCCATGTGGGAGAGAAGAAAAGACACAAACAAAAAGTGTGGATAAAAAATATATATATGATAGGGGCCAGGTTATGATCTGAAATTGTTGAACTCTATGTTGAGTCCAGAAAGCTGTAAAGTGCCTAATCGAAAGATGAGGTGCTGTTCCTCGAGCTTACGCTGAACTTCCGTGGAACAATGTAAGAGGCCGAGGACGGTGAGATCAGAGTGGGAATGGAGCGGTGAATTAAAGTGACAGGTGACTGGAAGCTCGGGGTCCCCCATACGGACTGAACGGAGGTGTTCCGCAAAGCGGTCACCCAATCTGCGTTTGGTCTCCCCAAGTTGGAAGTTTATTGGTGCATCCCAGAAATGCTTGTGAAGCGTAGTGACTGCGGTAATGTAGGGACAGCAAAGTCCCACAAACAGCAATGCGATAATGATCAGATAATCTGGGGTTTTTGTTTTAGTGGTGTTGGTTGAGGGATAAATATTCGCCAGGACACCGGGGAGAACTCCCCTGCTATTCTTTTAAATAAATAATGACCGTGGGATTTTTTACGTCCACCTGAGGGGGAAAATCAGGTCTTGGGTTTAACATTTCTACCAAAAGATGGCACCTCTTACAGTGCAGCACTCTCACAGCACTCCTTTGTGCTGAAGCCTCCGGAGCGGACTTTCTTCTGAGTCAGAAGTTTGTGTGTGTGAGTGCTTCCACTGAACAACTGCTGACAGCAGGGGTGGGGGGGATGATGGCTGGAACATATGAAATCATACCTCGGCAGGAGTCAGTATGTGATTTTAATGGTAATAGAAAAAATCCTCTGAAGCTGCTCGAGAACAGTCAATTTGTGTTTTTTCCCTCAGTAGGGATTGCTCAGGAGGAGACCACAGTGGTGGGAGAAAATGTTTTGTTTTTAAAAAAGTCACCATGGTAACATATTGCTTTGCATACTAGTTCACACTCCCACACAAACTAATTAGTAACTGTCTAGCCTTGATTCAGCTTCCATTTTGGTTGCTAATGGCTCTATACTTTCAAATTACAGTAATTACTGAAAGGGTCCCTACCAATTGACACAGTTTCATGACGATTCATAACATCGTTCGGCTGGAAGAGTGTGTGTGTATGTGAGTGTGCGAGTGTGCGTGTGTGTATGCTTATTACTTTATGTTTGTCTGGCCAAGACAATTGAGTTCTTTTACTGAGAATATTCTAGAGGAATAGAATTAAAAAGCAGGGAAGTTATGTTAAAATTGTATAGAACCTTGGTTACATCACACTTACTGTGCACAGTTCTGGTCTCCATATTATTAAAAAAAAGAATAAGAGTCACTGGCGAAGGTGCAAAAAGGATTTAAGGATGATACCAGAACTTGGAGATTACAACTATCCAGAAAGATTGAACAGGCTGGGGCTCTTTTCTCTAGAAAAGAGAAGGTTGAAAGGTCACCTCAGAGGTTTTAAAATTATGAAAGGGTTTGATAGGGTAGACGTAGAGAAGAGGTTTTCAATTGTCGGGGAATCCAAAACTACGAATCATAAATATAAGATAGTCACTATTAAACCCAATAAAGAATTCAGGAGAAACTTCTTTCCCCAGAGAGTGGTTAGAATGTGGAACTCGCTACCACACGGAGTAGTTGAGGTGAATAGCACAGATGCATTTAATGGGAAGCTAGATAAGCACATGAGGGGAGAAAGGGATAGAAGGATATGCTGACAGGGTGAGATGAAGAGGGGTGGGAGGAGGCTCGTGTGGAGTATAAACACCAGCATAGGCCAGTTGGGCCGAATGGCCAGTTTCTGTGCTGTACATTCTATGTAATATTAAAACATCTGTTCGATCACCAGCTTCGGATGAGTCCCATGGTTTGCAAGAAGTAGAGTTCTGTTAACTGTGTTATTACCTACAGGGATATAAAATGTGCGCAGGTGTTGATGATTAAACGTGTATATAATTTTTTTTTAATTCTTTGTTTCCAACTCCATCTGGTTTTGAAGGTGGGGTCATGCTGGGGTGATTCTGCAGCCTGCAGCAGCCCACTGATGGAGCCTGATACTATTCATGCTCAGGAGCGTTTTCTGGCAGAGAGCACTTGGATAGCAATCAGGTGCAGGAACTCTGGCACATTTTCTGCCTTTGCTGTATGACTTGGTACAAAACTACATAGTGCATTTATCCACCGAGCTCCATTTATATTATATGTCCTGATGAGATGATAAACCGAGGCCCCATCTGCTCTCTCAGGTGGACGTAAAAGATCCCACGGCACTATTTTGAAGAACAACAACAGGGGAGTTATCCCCAGTGTCCTGGGCCAATATTTATCATACCAACCAACATCGCTAAAGCAGATGATCTGGTCATTATCACATTGCGGTTTGTGGGATCTTGCTGTGCGCAAATTGGCTGCCGGGTTTCCTACATTACAACAGTGACTACACTTCAAAAGTACTTCATTGGGTGTAAAGCACCTTGGGACGTCCTGAGGACGTGAAAGGTGCGATAGAAATGCAAGTCTTTCTTTCATTTCATGGACTGTATTCACAGCGGGTGTCAGCACCTTCATGAAGGGAGGAAGGAAGATGGCAGATTTATTTTTAAATAGAAGAACCAGTTGAACAGCAATCTGATCACCAACACGGTTTTCTTTTGATTCATCATTCAGATTGTGACTACTTGAATCAAAGCAATAACAAGCCACATACCCTAATTACAGTACAGTGTCTTCACCACCACATTGGGTAAACTCTCTCACAATAGCAAGATCGCAGAGCAGCCTGTGACAAAGCAATGATCACAGCATCAAGACCAACCGACCTGGATGCAATTCATTCATTATGACTTATAAAATTAAAAACTTTTTCCCATTTATAACCTTGACATTTCCCTCATGTTGATAGTTCCCCATAGTAGCCTGGGGGTGTTGGGGGGGGGGGGGGGGGGGGGGCGCAGTAGGAAAAGAGAAAAGATAGCGTACAATCCTATTCCAATGCAAGTCTTTCTTTTTTTCATTATAAGCATGGAGAACATTTTCCATTAAAATGACATTTCTTAAGTGGATCATACTTGACCAGGCAATAATATCGCTTCTAACTCCTTAATACTCAATCCAACTTAAACACCGCCACAATACTCAGGCAGTGCCAGCAAGACTGAAAGCCTTCCTTGTTCAAGGCTGAAGCTCTCTTTGAAACTTGCCTGGATTTAAATCTTTGCACAGAACATTTATCTTCAAAAGATAGCCATCACTTCAACATAGATTATCATCGCTTCATTACAGTTTCTGCAAGAATCATTCCTTCGCACATGTGGTACAACATACATCTTTAAAAAGAACACTTTGCCTCATTAAAACAACTGTTCCAATGCTGCCTGCAATCTGTGCACATGTAATATAATGTTCTTCAGATTACAAAAATAACTCATGGAAGGCACTTCTTCCCCACCCCCGCCAGCCATCCCAAACGTACAGTTGGTAATTACGATGTTGATTTGATTCTCCTGCAGTCAACGACAATGCTACTGCCCAGGAATACAAATAAAACTTAAGCAAAAATTAAAAAAAGGAAAAATAACATTACAAAGAGAACAAATCATGAATTATGTCAGAAATTATGACTACATGGGTCTTTTGTATCCATTTGAAATCAACTGTTTACACAGCTTGATTGCCATGAAGGATTTAATTGCCATTAAGCAGTTAATCTAATTCAATTATTTGCAGGTCTTTTGCCATTATTCCTGTTGGAACAGCGTAAATGAGCAGATTCCACAGTTCTGGGAACATAGACATACAGCACTGCCTCTACAGGTGGCTAAATTCGAACCAGCTTTCTCCAATAACAATTAATGCAAGGGGTGCAAGAGCTTGTGATGACTTAGTGCGACATAATACTCGGCCACACGATTCACACAGGTAGATTAGGACCATTGCTTACAATAGGCCATATCATTTTAATCCATCGCATAAATGTGCGACACACACGGGGAAGCGGTGGCATGACACCAGTCAAGGGGTTCAGTCATTCCATAAAAAGGGGGGGGGGGGGGGGGGGGGGGGGGAGAGGGAGAGGGGGGGGGGGGGGGGGGGGGGGGGGGGGGGGAGGGGGGGGGGGGGGGGGGGGGGGGGGGGGGGGGGGGGGGGGGGGGGGAGGGGGGGGGGGGGGGGGGGGGGGGGGGGGGGGGGGGGGGGGGGGGGGGGGGGGGGGGGGGGGGG
>CM059427.1:103663012-103949478 GCA_030390025.1 Squalus acanthias | reverse complement strand
CCCTACGGCCCGGGCGCCACACCGCAAATCCTCCCCCTCTCGCACAACATGGAGAAACACAGCCCCGGACAAAGGGTCCGCCCCAATCCAAGAGATACCAAGAAGATGCCTTGAGATCAGAAGGGCGATTCTCATTGTGAAACGATGTCTTCTTGTGAAACTTACTAATTCTGTTATTGTAATTAGGAAAATTCAGCTCCTTTTCCCCATCTAGGGTAGACGGCTAAAACGGAAAATAAAAACTCTTCAGACCTCGGTGCTCCTAATTGAAATACCTGAATAAACTTTTTATGTTGGGAGCAAGCTTTTTTCCCCCCAGTTCCTCCTGCTTCTTCTCCCGAAGGCGCTAATGAATTGTTGCACGAGCCCTCTGAAACCTCACCCAAGTGGCCGTCATTCGCGTGCGAGGCCAGATGGTGACGGTCAGCAGACTGTTCGGCCACATGGAGCATCACCATTGCACCTGATCCTGCCCACTGAAAAATAACCTACTCCGCCTACGTAACAACAGTCACTGCAGTTCAAAGTAACTAACTGCAAAGTGATTTGAGGTGTTTCTGGATGACACCATAACGTATTGTAGAAATACAATTCTTAGCATAGATGCATTTAAGGGGAAGCTAGATAAGTACAGGAGATAGGAATAGAATCCAAAACTCTGCTGCCTGTATCCTAACTCACATCAAGACCCATCACCCCTGTGCTCACTGACCTACATTGGCTCCCGGTCTGACAACGTCTCAATTTTAAAATTGTCATCCCTGTTTACAAATCCCTCCATGGCCTCGCCCTTCCCTATCTCTAACCTCCTCCAGCCCCACACCCCTCCGGGATCTCTGCACTCCTCCAATTCTGGCCTCTTAAGCATCCCCAATTTCCTTCCCACCCCCATTGACGACCGTATCTTCAGTTGTCTACGCCCTAAGCTCTGGAATTCCCTCCCTAAACCTCTCCACATCTCTATCACTCTCTCCCCCTTTAAGACGCTCCTTAAAACCTATCACTTTGACCAAGCTTTTGGTCGCCTATCCTAATATCTCTTTATGTGGCTCTGTCAAATTTTGTCTGATAACGCTCCTGTGAAGAGTCTTGGGACGTTTTACTACGTTAAAGAAGCTATATAAATGCAAGTTGCTGTTGCTGATATGTTGATAGGGTGAGTAAGTAAATAGAGTGGGAGGAGGCTTGTATGGAGTGTAAACATAACCTGTTTCTGTGCTGTAAATTCTATGTAATAGCTATCTTGATTTGAGCAAATAAGTGCACACAATCCATATTCAAATGGAAGAATGCATCTGCAGGTTCAAATAATCTTTCAAGAGCAAGCACTCAATTGATAAAGAAATGGCCTAGGATTAACTAGGATATAACGCCATCCTTGGGGCATGTTTATTCGTTACGGAGTTTTACTTTAAACTTACTAATAAATGCTTTAGTAGGAGCCATGTTTCTAAATCAGTCCTGTTGGCCATAAAATTGCAACTATTTCAGTACTATCACCAACAATCTGACAATTTATGAAAAATATATATAATTTTCATTATATTGTCAGCTATGGCTCAGTGGGTAGCACTCTCACCTCTGAGTCAGAAGGTTGTGGGTTCAAGTCCAACTCCAGAGACTTGAGCACAAAATTCAAGGCTGACACTCCAGTGCAGTGGTGAGGGAGTGCGGCACAGTCGGAGGTGCCATCTTTTGGATGAGACATTAAACCGAGTCCACGTCTGCCCTCTCAGGTGGACGTAAAAGATCCCATGGCACTATTTCGAAGCGGAGATGCCGGTGTTGGACTGGGGTGGACAAAATTGAGAGGTCGCACAACACCAGGTTATAGTCCAACAGTTTTATTTGAAATCACAAGCTTTCGGAGCTATCGATCGCCCCTTCCCTTCCTCAGGTGAAGAAGGGGCGATCGATAGCTCCGAAAGCTTGTGATTTCAAATAAAACTGTTGGACTATAACCTGGTGTTGTGCGACCTCTCTATTTCGAAGAGCAGGGGAGTTCTCCCCGGTGTCCAGGCCAATATTTATCGCTCAACCAACATCACTAAAACAGATTATCTGGTCATTATCTCATTGCTGTTTGTGGGACCTTTCTGTGCATGTATTTTCCTACATTACAACAGTGACTTCACTTCTAAAGTGCTTAATTGGCTGGAAAGCGCTTTGGGACATCCTGAGGTCATGAAATATGCTATTATCCGATAGTGCCAGGCATTGGTTCTTAGTCTGAGTTAGTTTATTACAACTGTGGGTAGGAGCGCTGCAAATGGTCTTAGCGCCTCTGGTTCAGGGAAGTAGGAGTAATATCAACCAGAGTTCCCACTCCTCATTGCAATCCATTCTTCTTCTCTTCTTCTTAGGCAGTCCCTCAGAACTGAGGATGACTTGCTTCCACATTAAAAATGAGTTCTCAGGTGACTGATGAGTCCAATGCGGGACCTACAGTCTCTGTCACAGGTGGGGCAGACGGTGGTTAAAGGGGCGGGTGGGTGGGGTGCTTGGGTTGACATGCGCTCCTTGCGCTGCTTGCGCTTGGCTTCCGCTTGCTCCCGGTGAAGAGACTCGAGGTGTTCGGCACCTTCCCGGATGCTTCTCCTCCACTTTGTGCGGTCTTGGGCCAGGGATTCCCAGGTGTCGGTGGGGATGTTGCTCTTTTTCAAGGAGGCTTTGAGGGTGTCCTTGAAGCGTTTCCTCTGCCCACCTGGGGCTCTCTTGCTGTGTTGGAGCTCCGAGTAGAGCGCTTGTTTTGGGAGTCTCGTATCGGGCATGCGGACGATGTGACCCGTCCATCGGAGCTGATCGAGCGTGGTCAAAGCTTCGATGCTGGGGATGTTGGCCTGAGTGAGAACACTGATGTTGGTGCGCCTATCCTGCCAATAGATTTGCAGGATCTTGCGGAGGCAGTGTTGGTAGTACTTCTCCAGTGCTTTGAGGTGCCTGCTGTACATGGTCCATGTCTCTGAGGCATACAGGAGGGCGGGTATCACTACAGCTCTGTAGACCATGAGCTTAGTGCCGGGTTTGAGGTCCTGGTCTTCAAACACTCTCTTCCTCAGGCAATCCATTGACTCCCTATTGGCAAGTGCCCGGATATAGACATTGGGCATGGGGATGGGCATGAGCATGATTAGGCTTGGCGGGACTGCCCCCACAGCCTGCCGACCCTCACTGTGCTGCCGCGTGACAAGAGGCCACTTGGGCAAGGTACTGGAGGTCTGCTGGCATTTTGTGGACCTATACTCAATCATTTGTTAAGACCTTCAGGAGAGAAAACTTGTATTCATAGAGCACCTTTCACAACGTCCCAAAGCACTTAACAGCCAATGAAGTACTTTTGAAGTGTAGTCACTGTTGTAATGTAGGAAGCGTGGCAGCCAATTTAGATATAGCAAGGTCCCACAAACAGCAGTGTGATAATCTGTTTTAGTGATGTTAGTTGAGGGATAAATATTGGCAGGACACTGGGGAGACCTCCACTGCTCTTCTTCGAAATAGTGCCGTGGGATCTTTTACGTCCTCCTGAGATGGCAGACGGGGCCTCGGTTTAACGTCTCATCTGAAAGACGTCACCTCCGACAGTGCAGCACTCCCTCAGTACTGCACTGGAGGGTCAGACTAGATCTTTGTGCTCGAGGAGTGGGACTTGAACCCACGGCCATCTTACCCAGAGGCAAGAGTGCTACCCACTGAGCCACAGCTGACATGGGGAGAAAACTTATTAAAAACTGGGACAATGCACGGAGCGGAGGAACCTTGCAAAGGGTTAAAGTTTATACATCATTCCCCCCTCCCCGCCCCCCCCCCCCACTTGTTTTCTTGTTTCTCTTCTACTGTGAATGCTAAACGCACTAACAGCCCATTACGACATGCTCTGCCGATTCTGCAAATGCTCTCAAGCCACTCGGGCCTGAGTCACTTCAATGGAGCGATTGTGATTGAAGTGGACGTTTACCCAAACACACAGCTCAGTGGAAACAGGGGCTGGGTGATGCTCAGGCCCAAGTTCCCACTGAAGCCAAAGCGCAGGCATTCTCCACTAATGGGATTGGCACCACTGATACTGGCTCCGGAGAGCATTGTCCGAGCCCCACAGAAAGAGAAACATTATTCAAACATTATTCATACCTCACAGAGGAGGCAGAGCAATTATCACAGTCCCGTTGACAAGTACATCTCTCTCCATTGTCTGCATTTGTTTCAATGAGGCTGCTAATGGGGGCTTAACTAATGGGTCTAAATAAGCAATGTGATTTCCATAGTTGGGACTCGGGGCCTTTCGCGATACAACTAGGAAGCTTTTACTGCTTGCTTGCTTTGAGGGTGCGATTCAAATCTAGTATTCAACCTTTGACCCTTTCCTGGCAACATGTTTGAATCTTGTTTCCCCTTGTTCTGCGTGCTTGTCTGTATGTTACAACTGTATACAGTGCTGGTTAGACCCCACCTGGAGTACTGCGTGCGGTTCTGGGCACCGCACCTCAGGAAGGATATATTGGCCTTGGCAGATTCACCAGAATGATACCAGGGCTAAAAGGGTGAAATTATGAGGGCTGGTTTCATAGACTAGGCTTATATTCCCTCGAGTATAGAAGATTAAGGGGCGATCTAATTGAGGTGTTTAAGATGATTAAAGGATTTGATAGGGTAGATAGAGAGAAACTATTTCCGCTGTTGGGGGGGGGAGTCCAGAACAAGGGGACCTAACCTTAAAATTAGAGTCAGGCCGTTCAGGAGTGATGTCAGGAAGCACTTCTTCACACAAAGGGTAGTGGAAATCTGGAACTCTCTCCCCCAAAAAGCTTTTCTGGGTGGGGGTCAATTGAAAATTTCAAAACTGAGATTGATAGGTTTCTGACGAAGGGTCATCGATCTGAAACGTTAACTCTGTTTCTCTCTCCACAGATGCTGCCTGACCTGCTGAGTATTTCCAGCATTTTCTGTTTGTATTTCAGATTTCCAGCATCCGCAGTATTTTGCTTTTGTGTTGCTAGGTTTTTGTTAGGTAAGAGTATTAAGGGATATGGACCAAGGCGGGTAAATGGAGTTAAGATACAGATCAGCCATGATCTAATTGAATGGTGGAGCAGGCTGGAAAGGCTGAATGGCTCCTCCTCTCCCTACGTTTCTTTCTCTTTCACTGCGGGACTCTCATGTTTCGCTCCTGTGTAGCTTTGTCTCTCTCCAGCCTTTATATTGTGCATAGGCCCGGCAGTGCCAGCTCCTGATGTGCAGCATGCCACGACCCAAAAGCAAACCCTGCCTCGATTCCGTAAGGACCTCAGCTGGTAATAATAGGGTCTTCCCAGTAACTGGCCAGAGAGAATCCTGGCAAACTGCCGCCCACACCCACCCATTGGGGGCCAGTGCCACCAGCCCAAGTACTACTGCAATATAGAAGCAGCCGAAGTCTTTCAATCCCTTGTATCTAGGCTGACACTCCAGTGCAGTATTGAGGGAGTGCTGCACGGTCGGAGGTGCGATTTTTGCAAGAATGGTAAACCGAGGCTCTGTCTCCACTCCTTCACACCGTCCATCCTTCACACACTCCCTCCTTCACACCTGCCCTTCTTCACACACTCCCTTCTTCACACACTTCCTCCTTCACACACTCCCTTCTTCACACACTCCCTTCTTCACACCCTCCCTCCTTCACACCCTCCCTCCTTCACACCCTCCCTCCTTCACACACTCCCTCCTTCACACACTCCCTCCTCCACACACTCCCTTCTTCACACCCTCCCTCCTTCACACACTCCCTCCTCCACACACTCCCTTCTTCACACCCTCCATCCTTCACACACTCCCTCCTTCACATCCTCCCTCCTTCACATCCTCCCTCCTTCACACACTCCCTCCTTCACATCCTCCCTTCTTCACACCCTCCCTCCTTCACACACTCCCTCCTTCACACCCTCCCTCCTTCACACCCTCCCTCCTTCACACACTCCCTCCTTCACACTCTCCCTCCTTGGCTTTTGACCTGCTACTTCTTTCCCTCTTCCCCCCCTTACCCCCAGATTTAACAACTATATACAATCCCCCACCCCCACTTCATTCTAAGTAGCCATAGCCCTTTAAATGTTCCCAGCTATGGGCTGTACTGGGTAACCTGCCCCCTCCATCAGCCGGGACCCTGGCCTGGGCCAATTCGAATCATTTCAAATAACCAACCACGTGAACTCAGATGAGATAATTACCCTATTTCAACAACAACTTGTATTTATATAAGCGGATTTAACGTAGTAAAATGTCACAAGGTGCTAGACAGGAGCGTTATCTGACACAATCTGACACCGAGCCACATAAGGGGATATTAGGACAGGTGAAAGGTAGGTTTTAAGGAGCTTCTAAAGGAGGAGAGAGAGGCGGAGAGTTTTAGGGAGGGAATTCCAGAGTTTAGGGCTTAGACAGCTAAAGGCACAGCCGCCAATGGTGGAGCGATTAAAATCGGGGTTGCCCAAGAGGCCAGAATTGGAGGAGCGCCGAGATCTCGGAGGGTTGTAGGACTAAATGAGATTACAGAGACAAGATAAGAAAAATTTGCATTTTTAGGCGCATTTCCGGACATCCCAAAGCGCTTTACAGCCAATGTAGGAAATGCGACAGCCAATCTGTGTACAGCAAAATCCCACAAACAGCAATGTGATAATGACCAGATAATCTGTTTTAGTGATGTTGAGTGAGGGATTTATATTGGCCAGGACACTGGGGAGAACTTCCCTGCTCTTCTTCAAAATAGTGCCAAGGGATCTTTCACATCTTCCTGACAGGGCAGACGGGGCCTCGGTTTAATGTCTCATCTGAAAGACGGCATCTCGGACAGTGTGGCACCCTCTCAGTACTGCACTGAGGTGTTGGCCTAGATTTTGTGCTTAAATCTTTGGAGTGGGGCTTGAAGCCACGACCTTCTGACTCAGGGCTGGACTACCAGGGCTTGGGGCCACAGGCTGGACTATCAGCTGTACTGGTTAGAGGCTAAAGTTATAAATGAGGCGAGAGTGCTACCAACTGAGCCAAGGCTGAAATGTTAATAAATTCTCATGCCACTGAGCCACTGGCTGACACCAAGAGCAGCTCCCACCATGGGCTCAGATGTCGCTACTCGAGCGGGTTCATCGAGGACCGGGGAAATAACGGAGTCTGGCCGTCCCTTTGATGCGCTCTGCTTTTAATCAGCCGTCTGTTGTAACAAACCCGGCAATTTTCCAATGAATTACACATGGAATAAATAGCGGAGAGTACAATGAGAGCCAGTGTTCTTTTTACTGTAATAGGCCCACAGCACAGAGAATATGATTGGAAAAATAAAAATGAGGTAAGATTGCCTGGAAGGCTCTTGGCATTCTGTTGTGCTGAAGCAACACCTGGTCTCACCGTCCTTGTCCCCTCTTTGTTGCAGCTCTGATTGTACACCTATCTCACTGATTGCTAAGTGGGGCAGCAGTGCGATGCGCTCCGTCCTTTCATCTGCCCTTGTTTGCCTCATCACAAAAAGGACCCGAGCCTCTTCAGGCTCCTTTTGATGGCGGACCTGCGCATTTCTCTAAGTGCTCCCCTCTCCCTGGAAATTCAGTCTCTTAGGTACTCGTGCACCATTGTCCTTGAAAGGGAGAATGTGTGTTTGCTGCCAGAGAAGAGACTAGAGAGGCAAACAAGAGAGAAATGGTGGCTGTAGATGCATCGCTCACTGGAGATGGCCCAGGCTCATTTTATACTTTTAAACAGACGAGAATGATCGTACTTTTACTTAATTACCGTTTATTTGCAGATGGCATGAGAATTTATTAACATTTCAGCCTTGGCTCAGTTGGTAGTACTCCCACCTCACTTGTAACTTTAGCCTCTAACCAGTACACAACTGATGGTCCAGCCTGTGGCCCCAAGCCCTGGCAGTCCAGCCCTCGAAACCCTGGCAACTCAATCCTATATGCACTAAGCTGTGGCTCGGTGGTAGCACTCTCACCTCTGAGTTAGAAGGTGGTGGGTTCAAATCCCTTTCCAGAGACTTGAGCACAAAATCTAGGCTGACACCCCAATGCAGTGCTGAGGGAGTGCTGCACTGTCAGAGGTGCCGTCTTTTGGATGAGATGTTAAACTGAGGTCTGCCCTCTCAGGTGGACATAAAAGATCTCATGGCACTATTTCAGAGAACAGCAGGAGACAATTATCTGGTCAGTGCTGTTCATGGATCCTTGCTGTGAGCAAATTGGCTGCTGCATTTCCTACATTACAACAGTGACTACACTACAAGAATACTCTGCCCTCCCAAATCCCTAGCCCAATTCTTTATTACTCCTCGATCTTTCTACTTTCCTGCTGCCGTCCCTGGCTCGACTCCCTCTTACATAAGCCTACAGCTTTCCTCTGTGTCTCTCTTGGCATCCTCTGAAGGGCCCATCGAGGCACTCGTCGCTGCCTCCTTAGGAGCAGCAACCCTAACGGCCCCATCCTACTCTCTCGCCGACCTTCCCTCCCAGTGTGCCCGCTGGGGGCAACCCTTTCCTACCTCCTTCCCGTCTCACTCACTCCTCCCAGTGCTGACCCTGTGGACTACGCCAGGAGATCAGCCATCACCGACCCTCTCCCTCCAGAATGTCCGTTCACTTGTGAACAAGGCCCTTGCCATCCATGAGCTTATCGTGGATGATTACATCAACAGCATGGCCTTGACGGAAACCTGGCTGAGGGGTGATGACACCTTCCCCCTAAATGAAGCCTCCCTGCCTTTCCTGACCTTCCACCACTTGCCCCGCTCAAACGACCATGAAGGCGGTTTAGCCCTCATCACAAAATCACACCTTGGTCCGTCCCCCTACTCCTCTGGCACTCCTCATTTGAGCATCTCACCTTGTTCCACCCCTCTCGCTTCTCATTTAAAATCCTCTTTTTCTACCGTCCACCCAAGTACCACGCCAACTTTCTCACCGAGATATCTTCACTGCTTTCCTCCCTCAGCCTCTGCACCGAGTGTCAATCACAGATACGACCATCTCTGATCACTTCTTTGTATCGTTCTCCACCCACATCCCCCTTCCCCTTGCCAACCCCACTTCCTTCTATGTCTGCATCTGGAAAAAACTCTCCCCCATGTCACTTACAACTGCACTTTCAAATTCCCAACTCTCCAGCCTTTGGCCCTCCATTCACCACAACATTTCTGCAGCTACTGATCTGTTCAATCACACCCTTGCCACCACCTTTGATGCCCTCGTCCCCATTAAAACCATTACTCTCTCTCACCCTGTTCATTCACCCTGGTACGCCCTCATCTTCACTCCCTTAAGTCCAAGGGATGCAGACTTCAACGGATATGGCAGACAACTGGTTTAGCTGTTCACAGCCAGATCTGTCTGGACCACATAAAGCACTATCGGGTCCTGCTCTCCTCTGCCAAAACTGCTCACTGTTCCAGGATCATCCTGGAATTCAAAGATAACCCCAGCTTCTCTTCTCTCCAAACCGTCTTCTTAAACCCCTCTTCCCTGCCTCCTCCACCTTCATCTCCAACAGCAAGTGTGAGGTGCTCATGGACTTCTTTGTCACTAAGATTGAGACCATCCATTCAGCTGCCTCTGCTGCTTCCCTCCCTTCCCCTAGCCCACCAGGCCAAACGGGTTTCTCCCCTGCCCTAGCCCTAAACTCGCATATTTCTCTAGTTTCCCTCCTATCTCCCCTCTCCAAGCTCATCTTATCCATGAGACCCACGTCCTGCTCCCTTGACCCGATTCCCACCAAACTGCTGACTACCTAACTTCCCTTCCTGGCCCCCATGTTAGCTGATATTGTTAACGGTTCTCTCTCCTCAGGTACTGTTCCCTCCCTTCAAATCTGCCGTCATCACCCCTCTCCTCAAAAAACATACCTTTGACCCCTCTGTCCTTGCAAACTACCGCCTCATTTCTAACCTCCCTTTCCTCTGAAAATCCTTGAACGTGGTGTCGCTTCCCACATCTGTGCCCATCTTTTCCAGAACTCGATGTTTGAATCCCTCCAAACAGGTTTCCTCCCCGCCACAGTACTGAAACTGCCCTGATCAGACTCGCACTTCACATCCTATGTGACTGTGACCATGGTAAACTAACCCTCCTCGTCCTTCTCGACCTGTCTATCCTTGGCCTCCTCCTATTCCTCATCTACATGCTGCCCCTCGGCAACATCATCCGAAAACACAGCGTCAGGTTCCACATGTACGCTGACGACACCCAGCTCTACCTCACCACCACCTCTCTCCACCCCTCCACTCTCTCTAATTTGTCAGGCTGCTTATCCAACATCCAGTACTGGATGAGCAGAAATTTCCTCCAACTAAATATTGGGAAGACGGAAGCCATAGGGCTGGATTTTCCAAGCCCCGAGGTGGCGGGCAGGGAGGCGGGACAGCCGGTAAACTCGGAGAAAGTGGGGGCGGATGGCAAACCCGCCCCCATCCCGCCTCCGTGCCCTTTTGCCAGGAGGCGGGAAGATGTGCAGCTTCGGGTCCCGTCTCCTGGAGGCGGGAAAGGCATTTAATCCTTTTAACTGCCTGTTAACAGGGAGTTAACAGGCAGAAAAAAGGATTAGTGCCATTTTACCTTCACACGTGAAGGCTTCCTGACCTCAGAGAACCCCGCCGGGTTGGAGGAGACGTGGAGGAGGTCTGCGGCGGTCGGAGGCACCTGGAAGTAAGGTGTAGAGGTGAGTGATGGGTTCAAGTGTGGAGAGGTAAGTATGCAAGGTGAGTGATAAGTTTAAAAAAGTGTTCACTTACCTTGTTTTCTTTCTACAGCCTTTAGCCGCGGTGGATCGTGAGAGCCGACATCCTGCTTGTCAATTTCACAGACTGGCTGTTGGAACCTCCGTTCCAACAGCCATGTGAAATTTACAAATTTGAAAGGTTTGATGAGCCCTGAACACAAGGACTCATCAAACTAAAGAGAATGTCAGTGTTTGACAGCTTCCCAGAGCTGTCAAACGCTGACATTTCTTCTTTGAAGAAGTCTTGACAGATAGCACGTCTGACGTTGACGTGATCTGTCAGTGACATTCTCCCTAACTGGCCTGCTGAGCCCGCAGGGTGGGCTTAACAAGCTCAATCAGGGGAAAATCCCTCTGGTTGGTCAGTCGAGGATGGAGGCGGGACATTGACACGACAAGCAGCTGTCCTGCCTCCAACTCGCCTCCATTCACAAAATCCAGCCCATTGTCTTTGGTCCCCGCCACAAACTCCGTTCCCTAGCCACCAACTCCAGCCCTCTCCCTGGCAACTGTTTGAGACAGAACCAGACTTTTTGCAACCTTGGTATCGTATTTGACCCTGAGATGAGCTTCCGATCACATATTCGCATCATCACTAAGACCGCCTAATTCCAGCTCTAGAACATCGCCCGTCTCTGCCCCTGCCTCAGCTCATCTGCTGCTGAAACCCTCATCCATGCCTTTGTTACCTCTAGACTTGACTATTCCAACACTCTCCCATCTTCCACCCTCCATAAACTTGAGCTCATCCAAAACTCAGCTGCCCATGTCCTAACTCGCAACAAGTCCCATTTACCCATCACCCCTGTGCTCGCTGACCTACATTGGCTCCCGGTCTGGCAACGCCTTGATTTTAAAATTCTCATCTTTGTTCTCAAATCCCTCCTTGGCCTCGCCCCTCCCTATCTCCAGCTGTACAACCCTCCGAGATCTCTGCGCTCCTCCAATTCTGGCCTCTTACGCATTCCCGATTTTAATTGCTCCACCATTGGTGGCCGTGCCTTCAGCTGCCTAGGCCCTAAGCTCTGGAATTCCCTCCCTGAACCTCTCTGCCTCTCTACCTCTCTCTCCTCTTAAGACGGTCCTTAAAACCTACCTCTTTGACCATTTGTACTAATATCTCCTTATGTGGCTCGGTGTCAAAATTTTGTTTGATAACACTCCCGTGAAGCGCCTTGGGATGTTTTACTACGTTAAAGGCACTATATAAATACAAGTTGTTGTTTGTTGTTCAGTCATTAACGGAGCTGGTTGAGGCATGTATGCATGTATGGGGAGGGGGAGAGCGCAAATAATTCATTTGCTAATCCGGGCATTGTTAGCCTCAATATTTATTATTAGTGCAGGGAGTCCAAGCAAATGGACAGGCTGTGGTACAGCAACAAGCATGACATTAGCCTGCATTAGGACAGCCCGCTCCCAACTGCATATTTACTGCTGGGCGAGTGTTGTGTACTGAGCTATAATTTTAGCAATTTCTACAGCCCATATTTTAGATAGTCCCGTGGGACTGAAAGGTCCTATTGTTCTGTCACTCTGTAGAGCGTGTGCAGTTAAATTGGTTTGCACAGAAACCCACTGACAGATCTAATTTCACCTCGTCAAATGAATAATTCCTTTCAAAGTTGTTGCGAAATGCAGCAAGTGTATCGATGGTTGCTAAAATATCCTTGTTAAGACAAACTGTCAGAAAGCAAGGTGTGCTTTGATATAATGGGGTCGATTTTCATCTCCACTGCCTGGGTGGTAATTTGGTGGAGCGACATCTCCCACCCCTTATAGAATCGTTTGAAATCAACAGAATGAAAATCGGGTGGGTTCCATAGAGGCCGAGCGATCTGCTCCACCAGATTACCATCCAGGCAGTGAAGGCTAAAATCTACCCCAGCATCTTGGCGTTGTTTGTAGAAGATCTGGGGAGTTCTCCCCGGTGTCCTGGCCAACATTATCCCTCAACTAACATCACTTAAACAGCTTATCTGCTCGTTTATCCAATTGACTGTGGGACCTTGCTGTGCGCAAATTGCCTGTCGCGTTTCCTACATTACAACAGTGGCTGCACTTCGAAAGTACTTCATTGGCTGTAAAGCGCTCTGGGACGTCCTGAGGTCATGAAAGGCGGTATATAAATGTAAGTTCTTTCTTATCTCTCTCAGAAACATCTGTATGCAATGCTGTGGCTGGAGTTGGGTTACTGGCAGGTGTGTGTCATGAACCTCACTGTCATGGCCTCTCTCCATAGCCCCTCCTCTTTCAAAAAGCAAAGGTGGAGGGAAATTCCCAATGGGAAACACATTTTGCCCTTTCTGAAGGGATGGGGGGGGTGGGGCGAGGGTAGGGTAGGAGGAACGAATTGTACGAAAGCAAAAACAAGAAGAAAACCAACAAAAATAATGCAGTAATAAGGCTAAATAGCACCTGTAAATATACACGCTAATCCCTTTAATGGTACTCCTACCTTGAAGCATTGAGCTGGCAATTTTATTTTGGAGTCATTTAGAATAAGCATAACTGAAGTGGGATTGAGATGTATGACAGCTGCCTGAGCCCTAAGCTCTGGAATTCCCTCCCCCTCACCTCTTTGCCTCTCCATCTCTCCTCCTTTAAGACGCTCCTTAAGATCTATCTCTTTGATCAAGCTTTTGGTCACCTGTCCTAATATATCTTTATGTGGCTCTGTGTCAATTTCTGTCTGATTACGCTCCTGTGAAGGGTCTTGGGAAGTTTTACTACATTAAAGGCGCTATATAAATGCAAGTTCTTGTTGTTGAGATGGTTTAGGATATAACTGGACCAGCCACATAAATACTGTGGCAACAAGAGCAGGTCAGTGGCTAGGTATTCTGCGGCGAGTGTCTCACATCCTGACTCCCCAAAGACTTTCTACCATCTACAAGGCACAAGTAATGAGTGTGATGGAATACTCTCCACTTGCCTGGATGAGTGCAGCTCCAAAACACTCAAGAAGCTCGACACCATCCAGGACAAAGCAACCCGCTTGATTGGCAACCCATCTACCACATTAAACATTCACTCCCTCCACCACCGGCGTACCGTGGCTGCAGTGTGTACCATCTACAAGATGCACTGCAGCAACTCGCCAAGGCTTCTTCGGCAGCACCTCCCAAACCCGCGACCTCTTCCACCTAGAAGGACAAGGGCAGCAGGCGCATGGGAACACCACCACCTCCAAGTTCCCCTCCAAGTCACACACCATCCTAACTTAGAAGTATATCGCCGATCCTTCATCGTCGCTGGGTCAAAATCCTGGAACTCCCTCCCTAACAGCACTGTGGGGGTACCTTCACCACACGGACTGCAGCAGTTCAAGAAGGCGGCTCACCACCACCTTCTCAAGGGCAATTAGGGATGGGCAATAAATGCTGGCCTTGCCAGCAACGCCCACATCCCATGAACGAATAAAAAAAATATATAGTTGTAGATAATAACAACAAAGTTCTGGAAACACTCAGCAGGTCAGGCAGCATTGAGGAGCGAGAAACAGTTCTGACGAAGGGTCCTCGACTCGAAACATTGACTCTGTTTCTCTCTCCTCGATGCTGCCTGACCTGCTGAGTGTTTCCAGCACTTTCTGTTGTTATTTCAGATTTCCAGCATCCGCAGTATTTTGCTATTGTATAGTTGTAGATACATGCGTGAAGAAATGTATTTAAGATTGATAAATTTATGACGTTTATCAAATTATCATTTGTAAACCTTACGGGGGAAAAATTAGGTCGCGCCCCATTTGGGGCGCAAATATCGTCTGGACGCAAATATTAGCGCCTGGCGCTAATTATCGGCACTGACTGGAAACTTCACTTTTACCGCCCCGGGAGGTGAGTGGAGCGCTAAATCAGGCGCTGCACACCTGTCTTAAGGCGCAAAGGCCAAGGAGTGAGGCGCTAACTCAGAGCGCTGGCGAAGCTCATGTAATGTCAGTCAGCAATGGAACACACACACAATGGCACGGGCCAGTTCTTAAAGGGGATGGTTAATCTTGCTTTCCATCCACATCCTGTTCATTGCAGCCTTGAATCTCGGCCTGGAGAGACTTGCACATCAAATGTGCTGGAAAGAACAATGGAGAGTACCAGGCAAAGAGCTCAGAGTGCAGCTCCCACAGTCTCTGCTAAATCGATACAAGGAATGGCAAATCAAAATGAACCTGCAAAGTGCTACTCAGTACCCAAAACTCCTTCACACAACGTTGAATCTCTCCAGAAGTCTCTCCCTCTCTCTCTCAGAATGCATAGTTCAAAAATGCCACCAACAATAAAAGACAGGAAGAGGCCCCCTTTAAATAGCGCCCCCCCCAGCCCCACAGCGATTGATAGCGTTCCAGTCTTCTGGTCGTTGGATGCGCCAGGCGGTAAGGCAGGGGGCGCCACTCAATTTCCGCTCCGGGGCGCCACAAGGGCGTTGCACCATGGAATGACGTCACAATCTGCGTGCGCAGGTGGTCGCAGCGGTAAAGTTTAGCGCCGCCGCACAATCTCTAGTTAAGTTCCCGAGCGGCGCAAACATCGCTGCGCCCGGGCGTTAGCGGCTTTGCGCCCCATTAGCGCCCTCTTAAGGCGCTAACGGGAGGCGCAACCAACTGAATTTTTACCCCTACATCTTATAAATATAGCTGTTTATGAACTGTAGATGCAAGAGGGCAAAGAGAGAACTGAATATCATCATGGGAATAAAAAAGAACAGTTTGTGGCCTAAAGTAGGAATCAATACAAATGTAACAATGAGGAAATTTCCTGAAGGCCGGCATTCATATTAAACATGAGACTGACTAGAAGGTTTTGCGGGAATCCATTCATTCTTCAGTCAGAACAGTACGTATCACACCTCTCAAGTATCACAATTTTATTGGGACATCCTGATTTGTGCAGATCAATTTCAATCCTGTCCCATTGCCCGGACTTTGGAACAGCAATCCAGAATTATGCAAAGGCTTTCCAAGCCATTCCCAAAAATTCCTCCGAGCCTCCCGCCTCACGATCATGAGGGTGACCTTCCAGTCAGCTGAAATATTTGTTGTTGTTGTTGTTATTGGGTTGGACTAGGGTTGCCAACCCTCCAGGATTGCCCTGGAGTCTCCAGGAATTGAAGACTAAACTCCAGGACACTGCTGCCAGCGACCCGGGAGAAAAATCATAGGGGCATTAAAAAAAATGGTGTATTTGTTTCATTTTCTTTGAACACTTTCATTTATTAGTCATAAAAATATTGATGAAGGGGAAAAAGTCTGTTTTAATGGGCGGGGCAGTTGCAGGTCATGTGATGAAACCTCCAGGATGACATCCAACCAGAGTTGGCAACCCCAGCTTGAACCTAAAACTTCTTTCTAGAGTTCAGGCGCAGGATTGGAGCTAGGGTTTGGTCCTGATACTTGTTGGCAACTCTTAAAACTTGGCAGCTCCATGATAACAAACTTTATTTGACCCTAAGCAGCAGACGGATAGAAACTGGGCCTTGCCATTTGCAAGTCCATTTGAAACAAAACAACATCTCCTATTTGAAGTCGGAAAGCTTTTCCGTGCATGGTAAGTAACTCTTTGATTTTTTTTTCTTTCCTTTATTGGTTTATTCCATAGTGAATTTATGAATACGTTGATGTGAGGTCTAGCCTGATATTAAAGAGAGCTGACCTTTCCTTCATTGTTGGATGAGGCCTCTGGTTTGGTCATATGCCTGTTACCTGGCAGCTGCCTTCAGTGGCAACAGTTGCCATGGTTATCATCCAACTGAAAGAGCCTCGCTATTGTTTGAAACAATAACTCATCAAAACAACCTACTGAACAAGATATAAATAGAAACATATTTTATATTTGATAATGAAAAAATATATCATTGTGCGGGAGTCAATAGGTAAACACCGTTTGGGGTTTAAAGTTTCCCGGAGAGGTAGAGAGGCTGACAACTAGCTCTTTCTCTCTTATGTCCTTCACCATTGAAAACTTAGTGCTTCAAGTGGTATATAATTGTACTGTTGGCTTGGCTTGGCTGGTAGCACACTCACTTTTGAAGGTGGGGGGTTCAAAATCAACACTATAGGCCATGGGGTGTGTTGCTTTGTCAGAGGTGCCATCCTTCAGATGAGATACTAAACCCAGGCTCCGTCTGCCTAATCCGATCATTCAGGTGGATGCTACAAATCCGGTCGAACTATTCGAAAAGGGGCAGGGAGTTCTCCCAATCTCCTGCCCAACATTCCTCCCTCAGCCAACACCATAAGACAAAAGATTAATTGGTCGTCCATCTCATTGCTGTTTATGGGATTTTTCTGTGCGCAAAAGGGTTGCCTACATAATAAAAGTGACTGAATGCGAGATTCATTCATTGTACATAAAACAGTTTGCGATGCCTGAGAGTCGAGATAAGGTGCTCTATAAATGCAAGTCCTAAGCCCAGAGATTACTGTTTGCGATATTAGGAGACAAACTTAAATGTGTTTGTATAACCGAGGTGTTAATGACTAAAATAGTCAATAGGAGAATTCATCTAGTATCACTAATATCGCCAACAACAATCTCTAGACTGTAGTTCTGCATTGTAATTATCAGTATGAACTCAAGCCTCCTTGCTTGTGTAGCTATAGGTAAACAACTTAAACACTGATACAATTTATAACATTAGCCTCTAATCAAAACAGCACCAGTAGCAATGTGGCAGTGACGTATATGGAGATGGTGCAGCTTTCAGTGTGTAGATTTGGTGTCACTGGTGGTTCTTCGCTGGGACATTTTATTGCCTATGACAGGGGTGTCCAGCCCATGGCCCCAAGTCCTGGCTGTCCAGCCCTCAAAAACCATGGCAACTTGGTCCTATTTGCACTAAGCTGTGGCCCAGTGGCAGCTTTCACCTCTGAGTCAGATGGTTGTGGGTTCAAGTCCCACTCCAGGGACTTGAGCACAGAAATCTAGACCAATGCTCCCTTACAGTCAGAAACGGGAGAATTTATAATGGGGAACAAGGAAATGGCAGAGCAATTAAACAAATACTTTGGTTCTGTCTTCACGGAAGAGGATACAAATAACTTCCCAGAAATGCTAGGGAACCAAGGGTCTAGTGAGAAGGAGGAATTAAAGGAAATTAGTATTAGTAAAAAAATAGTGCTGGAGAAATTAATGGGACTGAAAGCTGATAAATCCCCAGGGCCTGATAATCTGCATCCCAGAGTACTAAAAGAGGTAGCCATGGAAATAGTGGATGCATTGGTTGTCATCTTCCAAAATTCTATAGATTATGGAACAGTTCTTGTAGATTGGAGGGTGGCAAATGTAACCCCACTATTTAAAAAAGGAGGGAGAGAGAAAACGGGGAACTACAGACCAGTTAGCCTAACATCTGTAGTAGGAAAAATGCTAGAGTCTATTATAAAGGATGTGATAACAGGACACTTAGAAAATATCAACGGGATTAGACAAAGTCAACATGGATTTATGAAAGGGAAATCGTGTTTGACAAACCTACTGGAGTTTTTTGAGGATGCAACTGGTAGAATAGATAAGGGAGAACCAGTGGATGTGGTGTATTTGGATTTTCAGAAGGCCTTTGATAAAGTCCCACATAAGAGGGTAGTGTGCAAAATTAAAGCACATGGAATTGGGGGTAATATACTGGCATGCATTGAAAATTGGTTAACAGACAGGAACCAGAGAGTAGGAATAAATGGGTCTTTTTCGGGGTGGCAGGTGGTGACTAGTGGGGTACTGCAGGGATCAGTGCTTGGGCCCCAGCTATTCACAATATATATCAATGATTTGGATGAGGGAACCAAATGTAATATTTCCAAGTTTGCTGACGACATGAAACTAGGTGGGATTGTGAGTTGTGAGGAGGATGCAAAGAGGCTTCAAGGCGATTTGGACAAGTTGAGTGAGTGGGCAAATACATGGCAGATGCAGTATAACGTGGATAAATGTGAAGTTATCCACTTCGGTAGGAAAAACAGAAAGGTAGAGTATTATTTAAATGGTGACAGATTGGGAAATGTTGATGTACAAAGGGACCTGGGTGTCCTTGTACACCAGTCACTGAAAGCAAACATGCAGGTGCAAACATGCAGGTGCAGCAAGCAGTTAGGAAGGCAAAAGGTATGTTGGCCTTCATTGCAAGAGGATTTGAGTACAGGAGCAAGGATGTCTTACTACAGTTGTACAGGGCCTTGGTGAGACCACACCTGGAGTACTGTGTGCAGTTTTGGTCTCTTTACCTAAGAAATGATATACTTGCCATAGAGGGAGTGCAGTGAAGGTTCACCAGACCCCGAGCTTTTGGTTGCTTGTCATTTTAATTCTCTGCCTCACTCCCATACTGGCCTCTCTGTCCTCGGCCTCCTACACTGTTCTAATGAAGCTCAGCGAAAGCCCAAGGAACAGCACCTCATCTTTCGATTAGGCACTTAACAACCTTCCTGACTCAATGCTAAGTTCAGCAATTTCAGATTATAACCACCGCTCCCATTTTTTCAGACAGCAGGTGCTGGTAATCATTCTGCTGTTGCCATTTACAGCTCCTCTAGACCCATCTTTTGATTCTTTAGTTGTCCCATTCCCTTTTGCCTTGCACCATCATCCCTTTTGTCATTTAATCACTCCTGCCTTCCACCCTATCACAGACCTTCCCTTTTGTTCTTTCCTCCCCTCCCTCCTTTCCCTGGCTCTGTATTTGCTTAAAACCTGTTACATCTCTAACTTTTTCCATTTCTGATGAAAGGTCATCGACCTGAAACGTTAACTCTGTTTCTCCCTCCACAGATGCTGCCTGACCGGCTGAGTGTTTCCAGCTTTTTCTGTTTTTATTCCATCAGAGCATGAGTCTATCCTCACCTGACACCACACAGACTAGCAGGGTTCCAGGGATAGCGTTAGGGAATCATTTTATTTTGCAATTATATAGGGCCTTGGTGAGACCACACCTGGAGTACTGTGTACAGTTTTGGTCTCCTTACCTGAGAAAGAATATACTTGCCATAGAGGGAGTGCAACAAAGATTCACCAGACTGATTCCTGGGATGGGGGGGATTGTCCTAGGAGAAGAGATTGAGTAGACAAGGCCTATATTCCATAGAATTTAGAAGAATGAGAGGTGATCTCACTGAAGCATAGAAAATTCTTACAGGACTTGACAGGGTAGATGCTGGGAGGATGTTTCCCCTGGCTGGGGAGTCTAGAACTTGGGGTCACAGTCTCAGAATAAGGGGTCAGCCATTTAGGACTGAGATGAGGAGGAATTTCTTCTCTCAAAAGGTTGTGAATCTTTGGAATTCTCTACCCCAGAGGGCTGTGGATGCTCAGTCGTTGAGTATATTCAAGACAGGGATCGATAGATTTTTGGATATTAAGGGAATCAAGGGATATGGGGATAGTGCGGGAAGGTGGAGTTGAGGTCGAAGATCAACATGATTTTATTGAATGGCAGAGCAGACTCGAAGGGCCGAATGGCCAACTCCTGCCCCAATTTCTTATGTTCTTATTTTCCCATTAACGATCACTAGAGCAAAGGAAAAGGAGTAGGCCATTCAGCCCGATGATCCCGTACTGTCATTTTATTAGTTTATCTTTACAACTCCAATTCCCCACACTTTCTCAATATCCTTGAATGCCCTTACTTGCCAAGTAAGCATCTCCCTCCCCTTTAAACATCTCAATTTACTCAGCAGACAAGTCCTTCCGGGCAGTGTATTCCACATTCTCCCAACCCTTTGTGTGAAGAAACTTTTCCTGAATTTGTTTTTAGCCAGCTTAATTTGAATTCTAAGATTATGTTCTTGTTCTAGAATCTACTACTGGGGGAAGTGTCCTTTCCCATCTACTTTTGTGAAGTCCCTTAATTATGTTGAAAGCCTCAATCTACAAACCCTTAAATTGCTTGGGTGTGAAATTGGTCTTTGGGGCTAGAGCAAAGCAGCAGCCCATGTTACTCCCAGCCAAATTTTCTTTCCTGTTGACTTCACTGGAAATGACAATTGGGCGGGGTGTAAAACAGGTTGCTGATTCGCTATCGGCCGCTCGTGCTATCGCCATAGACCAATTTCACCCCCCCCTCAACTCCAAGGCATTTAACCCATGTTTTCTTGCTCTCTCATTATAGCTATCTCTCTAAGCTGTTCAAGCTCTACAACTCCCCCCACCCGCCCCCCCACCTCTACTCTGGCATCTTGTCCACACCCCCCCCACCCCCAACCTCCCTTTGCCCTATCGTTGGCGGCTGTGTCTTCAGCCTCCCAGGCCCCACCCATGGGAATTCCCTCCCTGAACTCCTCTCCTCTCCACCTGCTCCTCCTCAAAACCCACCTCTTTGACAGAGCTTTTGGTCACCCCACCTAATATCTCCTTCCTTTTGGATCAGCGTCCAATTTTTTTTGCTGATGCCTGTCTTCTTCTTCTTAGGCAGTCCCTCGGAACCGAGGATGACTTTCTTCCACACTAAAAATGAGTTCTCAGGTGACTGATGAGTCCAATGTGGGACCTACAGTCTCTGTCACAGGTGGGGCAGACGGTGGTTGAAGGGGCGGGTGAGTGGGGTACTTGGGTTGATGTGCGCTTCTTCCGCTGTTTGCGCTTTGCTTCCGCTTGCTCCCAGCGAAGAGACTCGAGGTGTTCGGCACCTTCCCGGATGCTTCTCCTCCACTTTGTGTGATCTTGGGCCAGGGATTCCCAGGTGTCGGTGGGGGTGTTGCACTTTTTCAAGGAGGCTTTGAGGGTGTCCTTGAAGTGTTTCCTTTGTCCACCTGGGGCTCTCTTGCCGTGTCGGAGCTCCGAGTAGAGCGCTTGTTTTGGGAGTCTCGTATCGGGCATGCGGACGATGTGGCCCGTCCATCGGAGCTGATCGAGCGTGGTCAAAGTTTCAATGCTGTGGATGTTGGCCTGAGCGAGAACACTGACGTTGGTGCGCCTATCCTGCCAATGGATTTGCAGGATCTTGCGGAGGCAGCATTGGTGGTACCTCTCCAGTGCTTTGAGGTGCTTGCTGTACATGGTCCATGTCTCTGAAGCATACAGGAGGGCGGGTATCACTACTGCTCTGTAGACCATGAGCTTGGTGCTGGATTTGAGGTCCTGGTCTTCAAACACTCTCTTCCTCAGGCGACCGAAGGCTGCACTGGCACACTGAAGGCGGTGTTAGACTTCGTCATCGGCGTCTGCCCTTGTTGACAGTAGGCTCCCGAGGTATGGAAAGTGGTCCACGTTGTCCAAGGCCTCGTCATGGATTTTGATAATCGGGGGGCAGTACTGTGTGGCGGGGGCAGGTTGGTAGAGGACCTTTGTCTTACGGATGTTTAGTGTAAGGCCCATGCTCTCGTACGCTTCGGTGAAGGTGTTGACGATGGTTTGGAGTTCGACCTCCGAGTGTGTGCAGATGCAAGCATCGTCTGCATACTGTAATTCGACAACAGAGGATGGGATGACCTTGGATCTGGACTGGAGGCGACGGAGGCCTGTAGCAGTCTTGGGAAGAGCAGGTGATGTTGGACCCATGGTTCCTAAAGCTCTCCACCAATGGGGTCTTCCTCGCATCATATCTGGGTCTGTTGTAGACTAATTGATGGAGATTGATTGCTACGATTAGTCAACAACTCCATTATCATTGTATCATGCAACTACCAGGATGGTAAACGGCGAACTAGATGGACCTTGACCTTTTCCACTCTAGCAATTCCTATGTTCCTAAGCACATCAGGACATTTCTTCTGCATTAAAGGAGCTCTATAAGATGTTATAGTAGTAGTATTGACCCTATATTGATTTGGACATGAATCTGGCTTGGACACAGTACTATCAAATAGATTTTATATAAATGTACAAAATTGATGGGCAGGAAAAGACCAGCTGGTCCATCAAGCCTGTCCCACAACATAGTGGCCGGAGCATCATGGCTAGACACTTCCTCCCTCCCACCCCCCCTCACAGCCACGTAATCTTCTGGGAAAGGCAAGAAACCCAGGGCCAATAAGGGACAAAATACTCTGGAAAATTCCTCTCCGACCCCCTCAGGCTATCGAAACCAGTCCAGGAGATCACACGGACCAAGTGTTATCTGTAGAAGTGTTACCTTCTCTATGATGCGATTTCTGCCCCAGTCAAGAACCAGTCCAGCTCTCTCTTGAAGGCGTACAGAGAGTCAGCATCTACTGCATCAGCTGGCAATGTATTCATGTGACTCATTACACTGGGAAAAGAAGAACTGCCTAACATCCAGTCTAATCCTATTCCTACTCCGTATTTTGGATGAGACATTAAACCGAGGTTCCGTCTGTCGTCTCAGATGGATGTAAAAGATCCCACGGCACTATTTCGAAGAAGAGCGGGGGAGTTCTCCCCGGTGTCTATTTATCCCTCAACCAACATCACTAAAACAGATTATCTGGTTGTTATCACATTGCTGTTTGTGGGACCTTGCTGTGTGCAAATTGGCTGCCGTATTTCCTACATTACAACAGTGACTACACTTCAAAAGTACTTCATTGGTTATAAAGCGCTTTGGGACATCCTGAGGTTGTGAAAAGGCGCGATAGAAATGCAAGTCTTTCTTTCTTTTACATAGTTTAAACTTATGTCCCCTGCTCCTCCCCAATCTGCGAAACTGGAATAATCTATCAATAAGCCCACTATCCAGTCTGATGAGTCTGTTTGTTTAAATGACCCTTTCCTTGTTTATCTGCGGTACAAACTCTGTCCAACCCCCGCGGGAGTTCCCCCAGGATCCTGAAAGCCACAGTGCTGGGGCAACCCTGTGTGGGAAGAGACTCTGCAATGTGTGGGTGAAGACTGACCCCTGCAGTCCATCTGCCGTTGGTACCAACAACCAAGAGTTCAGAACCACTCAAAGCGCAGAGCAGCTTAGTACAAGGTCCCCCTTACTCTCGCTCAGCGGTTGGTCATTGCGATCGGCATTTTTGCAGACATTTATTCAGCCACAGCTTTAACAATTAAGCCACTAGGGTGCCAAGCGTCGAGTTACATAAGCAGCCGAAGTTGTAGGTTGACAAAAACAGAAAGCAAGAACCTGCATTTATATAGCGCCTTTCACAACGTCCCACGGCGCTTTACAACCAATGAAGTACCTTTGAAGCGCAGCCACTGTTGTAATGTAGGAAACGCGGCAGGAGACCAGGGAGAACTCCCCAGCTCTTTTCTTCGAAATGGGATCTTTTACGTCCACTTGAGAGGGCAGACGGGGGGCCTCGGTTTAACATCTCACCTGAAAGACGGCACCTCCGACAGTGCAGCACTCCCTCAGTACTGAACTGGAGTGTCAGCCTCGATTTTTTACTCAAGTCGTAGGAGTGGGACACAACCTTCTGACTCAGGGGCAAGAGTGCTACCCACTGATCCATGGCTGACTCTGTGTGATGCTTACCTTGACATTGGCTGGCAGTGGAAGATAAGCAACCCCGAATGTTTGAAAGTCAGGGGCCTGCAATCGTCTGGCGGAGAAACAAGACAATCGCGACTGGCAGCAGCAAAAATCGCAAATTTGTAGTAAAGAAAATGGATGTTTTTTTTTCCTTTTCTGAGGAACATTCCCCACCTTTGTTTGCCATACAGTTACTGACAAAGGAGCGGGGTCAGTGTAAGGTCACGATTGATCAGTGAAAAATGGTCATTTCCTGAGTTTTGACTGCAGCCTTTTCTTCTTGGAGACAAGTCAATATTTCCTTAATTTATTCAAAGAAACTTATATCGAAAACAACAGCTGGCTGGGAATTTGTGTCGGAAGGTCGTGGGTTCGAGTCCCACTCCAGAGAACTGAGCACATAATCCAGGCTGACACTCCCAGTGCAGGACTGAGGGTGCACTGTCGAGGGTGCCATCGTTCAGATGAGACATTTAGCCGAGGCCTTGTCTGCCCTCTCACGTGGATGTAAAAGCTGCTATGGCACTCTTCGAAGAAGAGCAGGGGAGTTCTCCCTGGTGTCCTGGTCAATATTTATCCTTCAACCAACATCACTAAAACAGATGATCTGGTCATTATCACATTGCTGTTTGTGGGAGCTTGCTGTGTGCAAATTGGCTGCCGCATTTCTGACAATACAACAGTGACTACACTACAAAAAGTACTTCATTGGCTGTAAAGCGCCTTGGGACGTACTACGATCATGAAAGGTGATGGATAGATGGATAGGTAGATAGATAGTTAGTATGAGGGCAAGTTCTCAATACCGTGCAGCTCCAAATGTTATTTAGGATTGGCTGTTTCCACTCTGACACCGCGCTTTATGTTCTTTATGCTTGCATCTTTTTTTCATTCAGAAAATGAAGGAAAATATACCCTTCAGTGTGATCTTACTGTTGGAGGCCAGGACTTCAAGCGCTTGAATATCTGGTTGTTTAGATCTGAACCCCTTGATTAGATTCCAGCCTGTAACTCAGGCCCAGGTATCCGTTATTCGATATATAAACTATCTGAACCCCTCGATTAGATTCAACGGCATTACCATCGCCAAATCCCCCACCATCAACATCCTGGGGGTCACCATTGACCAAAAACATAACTGGACCAGCCGCATAAATACTGTGGCAACAAGAGCAGGTCAGAGGCTGGGCATTCTGCGGCAAGTGTCTCACCTCCTGACTCCCCAAAGCTTTTCCACTATCTACAAGGCACAAGTAAGGAGTGTGATGGAATACTCTCCACTTGCCTGGATGAGTGCAGCTCGAACAACACTCAAGAAGCTCGACACCATCCAGGACAAAGCAGCCCACTTGATTGGCACCCCATCCACCATGTTAAACATTCACTCCCTCCACCACCGGTGTACCGTGGCTGCAGTGTGTGCCATCTACAAGATGCACTGCAGCAACTCGCCAAGGCTTCTTCGGTAGCACCTCCCAAACCCGCAACCTCTACCACCTAGAAGGACAAGGGCAGCATGGGAACACCACCACCTCCCAGTTCCCCTCCAAGTCACACACCATCCTGACTTGGAAGTATATCGCCAATCCTTCATAGTCGCTGGGTCAAAATCCTGGAACTCCCTCCCTAACAGCACTGTGGGAGTACCTTCACCACATGGACTGTAGTGGTTCAAGAAGGCAGCTCACCACCACCTTCTCAAGGGCAATTAGGAATGGGCAATAAATGTTGGCCTTGCCAGCGACGCCCACATCCCATGAACGATAAAAAAAAGATTCCAGCCTGTAACTCACTCCCAGGTATCCATTATTCTATATATAAACTATCTGAACCCCTCGATTAGATTCCAACCTGCAACTCACTCCCAGGTATCCATTATTCTATATATAAACTATTTGAACCCCTCGATTAGATTCCAGCCTGTAACTCACTCCCAGGTATCCATGATTCTATATATAAACTATCTGAACCCCTCGATTAGATTCCAGCCTGTAACTCACTCCCAGGTATCCATTATTCTATATATAAACCACCCAAATCCCTTGACTTGGAGATGTACATGTCAAGACACAATTGCATGATATAAGACACCTTCCCTCCCGGGAGCAGATGGTTAACCTCAGGGACCTGATATTCTTTTCACTGAGGTCATGCTCTTGGGATGTAATTGTACAATTATATTTGAATAGCTTTAATAATCCATGTATGTATTGACTCTTGTCTCAAAGAAGACAATGAATTGTGTAAGCCCAGGAAAAGCTATTTTTCTCAGATAAAACCTAACCTCCCACTGAACTCACCTTTTGTCAATATTTGTAGAAGGAGCAGATGATGGAAAGGATTTTCAGCAACCCCACCACACACTCACACTCACAGACACACACTCACACTCACAGACACACACTCACACTCACACACTAGCTCACAGATACACACTCACACACTAGCTCAGACACACACTCACACTAACTCACAGACACACACTCACACATTAACTCACTCACACAATCAAACGCACACGTTCACACACACGCACATAATCACACACATTCACACACACTCACATGCACACATTCACACACTAACTCACTCACACACTATCTCACTCACTCACTCACATGCATACATTCACACACTAACTCACTAGCTCACTCACATACTCACACACACACACACTCACACGCACACATTCACACACACTCACTCTCATTCACACTCATAGATACATAATTACACACTAACTCACACACTAATTCACAGACACACACTCACACTAACTCACTCACATGCACACATTCACACACTCACACGCACACATTCACACTCACACACACACAGACACACTCACACACTAACTCTCTAACATGCACACATTCACACTCACACACACTCACACACTCACACACTAACTCACTCACACACTCACACATTCACATGCACACCTTCACACACCCTCACACTCACACTCATTCACACTCACAGATACATACTCACACACTAATTCACACACTAACTCATACACTAGTTCACACACACTCATAGACACACTCACACACTAACTCACTCACTCACATACACTCACTCATACATACACACATACTCACTCACACACACATGCATTCTCACACTTACTCACACTCATGTACTCGCACTCACACACAGACTCACTCACACATTTACATACACAATATAAATGCAAAAAAGTGAAGTATGGAGAAACAGAGTGGGAAAGAATTGAGAGCATAAAAGGACCAACTGAACACAAGAATTATATTTGTCATTGTGGCTGAGGTTCATTTACTTACACAAAAAAAGTCAGTCTATATCTCTTCATTAAAATGATCATAAAAACGCTTAGCATTTTCCTACCAAATTCCTCCATGTGCTATGTTAGCGAGTGAGTGCGGTAGATTTTGGACTTGCCGCCTGAACGTAAATCCCGCCTTGTGGATTGGCCGTCCGTCATACAAACCACCTGATGGTCATTTCTGTCAATCCATGACACCCGGGCGGTGAGTTGAAAATCTACCCCAGTGTCTCAGTTAAAATAGCAGAGGGGGCAATGTTGATACGAACGTTTCGCGTGCTCGCACGGGCACGTGGCACATTGCAACATCTGGGCCTTGCCTCTCACCGGGCCGCACACCTGCTTGCAAGCACTCCGCCAGCTGTGCTCTGTAGCGAGCATGCTTGAGGTACGCAGAAACTGCCGCTGTGCTGACGTCTTTCCCCCGTGCTCGCAACAGAACAACGTCTTGATTTTAAAATTATCGTCCTTGTTTTCAAATCCAACAATGGCTCGTCCCTCCCTATGCGTTCCTCCAATTCTGGCTCTTGCACATCCCCGATTTTAACCGCTCCACCTTTGGTGGCCGTGCCTTTAGCTGCCTAGGCCGTAAGCTCTGGAATTCCTACCCTAAACCTCTCCACATCTTTACCTCTTCCTTGTCTTTTAAGACCCTCCTTAAGACCTACCTCTTTGACCAAGCTTTTGGCCACCTGTACTAATATTTCCTTATGTGGCTTGGTGTCAAATTTTGTCTGATTACGCTCCTGTGAAGTGCCCCGGGACGTTGTTGTTGCTGATAAATGATCATTCCTTGTAAGGCAGCAAACAGGCCGATTAATATGACCCGTGCATTGCTGCCGCCGCCACATGGCGGCGCTATACACTAAGTCACGGCAGTAATTCTGATCAACCAGCTCGCACCCACAGCTCCAATCTAGCAGGATGTCCCGACTCGCTGTCAAGGAATAACAGGTATTTGGGCGAGTTGCCAAAGGGGGAACCTGTACCCATGGAACTGTATCCCACCAAGGGGACAATGCCTTTGTGGATATGGGCACCATGTGGCAGAAGCAACAACAAACAGATCATATTAATCAACAACAACTTGCATTTATAGAAAGAAAATGCTTGCATTTATATAGCGCCTTTTACGACCTCAAGACACCCCAAAGTACCAAAGCCAATGAAGAACTTTTGAAGTGTAGTCACTATTGTAATGTAGGAATCTCACCAGCCAATTTGCACAAAGCAAGCTCCCACAAACAACAATGTGATAATGACCAGATAATCTGTATTTTTTTAGGTATTGCTTGAGGGATAAATATTGGCCAGGAAATCAGACTCTGCTTCGAAATAGTGCCATGGGATCTTTTACGTTCACCTGAGAGGGTAGACGGGGCCACGGTTTAACGTCTCATCTGAAAGACGGCACTCCGACAGTGCAGCACTCCCTCAGTACTGCACTGGAGTGTCAGCCTGGATTTTGTGCTCAGGTCTCTGAAGTGGGACTTGAACCCACAACCTTCTGACTTAGAGGCGAGAGAGCTACCCACTGAGGCACAGCTGACACCTATAGCACCATTAATGTAGCAAAACATCCCAAGGTGCTTCACAAGAACCGCTTGTCTTCAGGGGAGACAATTGATGAGAAGAGGGAAATAAGAAGTATCCCAAATATCGGACCCAACTATCCTATCAGCGTCAATGGCGGCCAAGGCAAGGGGTGGGTGCAGTGACGCCTGTCCCATGTTTAGAACCCTGACCTTGGGTTGGGGCAATTGAATATTTTGGGAAGGCACCACGGGCTATTTACAAATCGACAAGGGCAACTTGCTTAGGTTGGAGAGCGGGGAGGCGAGGCAATTGCTGTATTCCAGTATTGCCCACACAGCACTGTATCCCACAAGATCATGTCCCAGAGTGAGTGAGTTCCCACAGGACTGTATCCCAGAGTGAGTTAGTTCCCACAGGCTGTATCCCGGAGTGAGTCAGTTCACACAGGACTGTATCCCAGAGTGAGTCAGTTCCCACAGGCTGTATCCCAGAGTGAGTCAGTTCCCACAGGACTGTATCCGAGAGTCAGTCAGTTCCCACAGGACTGTATCCCAGAATGAGTCAGTTCCCACAGGACTGTATCCCAGAGTGAGTCAGTTCCCACCGGACTGTATCCCAGAGTGAGTCAGTTCCCACAGGACTGTATCCCAGAGTGAGTCAGTTCCCACAGGACAGTATCCCAGAGTGAGTCAGTTCCCACAGGACTGTATCCCAGAGTGAGTCTGTTCCCACAGGACTGTATCCCAGAGTGTGTCAGTTCCCACAGGACCGTATCCCAGAGTCAGTTAGTTCCCACAGGACTGTATCCCAGAGGGAGTCAGTTCCCACAGGACTGTATCCCAGAATGAGTCGGTTCCCACAGGGCTGTATCCCAGAGTGAGTTAGTTCCCACAGGACTGTATCCCAGAATGAGTCAGTTCCCACAGGGCTGTATCCCAGAATGAGTCACTTCCCACAGGACTGTATCCCAGAGTGAGTCCGTTCCCACAGGACTGTATCCCAGAATGAGTCAGTTCCCAAAGGACTGTATTCCAGAGTGAGTCTGTTCCCACAAGACTGTATCCCAGAGTGAATCAGTTCCCACAGGACTGTATCCCAGAGTGAGTCAGTTCCCACAGGACTGTATCCCAGAGTGAGTCAGTTCCCACAAGACTGTATTCCAGAGTGAGTCTGTTCCCACAGGACTATATCCCAGATTGTGTCAGTTCCCACAGGACTGTATCCCAGAGTGAATCAGTTCCCACAGGACTGTATCCCAGAGTGAGTCTGTTCCCACAGGACTGTATCCCAGAGTCAGTCAGTTCCCACAGGACTGTATTCCAGTGTGAGTCTGTTCCCACAGGACTGTATCCCAGAGTGCGTCTGTTCCCACAGGACTGTATCCCAGAGTGCGTCTGTTCCCACAGTACTGTATCCCAGAGTGAGTCACTTCCCACAGGACTGTATCCCAGAGTGAGTCACTTCCCACAGGACTGTATCCCAGAGTGAGTCACTTCCCACAGGACTGTATCCCAGAGTGCGTCAGTTCCCAAAGGAATGTATCCCAGAGTGAGTCACTTCCCACAGGACTGTATCCCAGAGTGAGTCAGTTCCCACAGGACTGTATCCCAGAGTGAGTCAGTTCCCACAGGACTGTATCCCAGAGTGAGTCAGTTCCCACAGGACTGTATCCCAGAGTGAGTCAGTTCCCACCGGACTGTATCCCAGAGTGAGTCAGTTCCCACCGGACTGTATCCCAGAGTGAGTCAGTTCCCACAGGACTGTATCCCAGAGTGAGTCAGTACCCACAGGACTGTATCCCAGAGTGAGTCAGTTCCCACAGGACTGTATCCCAGAGTGAGTCAGTTCCCACAGGACTGTATCCCAGAGTGAGTCTATTCCCACAGGACTGTATCCCAGAGGGAGTCAGTTCCCACAGGACTGTATCCCAGAGTGAATCTGTTCCCACAGGACTGTATCCCAGAATGAGTCACTTCCCACAGGATTGTATCCCAGAGTGAGTCAGTTCCCACAGGACTATATCCCAGAGTGAGTCAGTTCCCACAGGACTGTATCCCAGAGTGAGTCAGTTCCCACAGGACTGTATCCCAGAATGAGTCAGTTCCCACAGGACTGTATCCCAGAGTGAGTCAGTTCCCATAGGACCGTATCCCAGAGTGAGTCAGTTCCCACAGGACTGTATCCCAGAGTGAGTCAGTTCCCATAGGACCGTATCCCAGAGTGAGTCAGTTCCCACAGGACTGTATCCCAGAGTGAGTCAGTTCCCACAGGACTGTATCCCAGAGTGAGTCAGTTCCCACAGGACTATATCCCAGAGTGAGTCAGTTCCCACAGGACCTGGCCTGCTGAGTTTTTCCAGCGTTTTCTGTTGTTATTTCAGATTTCCAGCATCCGCAGTATTTTGCTATCGTATTAGTGTTTGGTTCACTGCCACCTCTTTTCTAGGAATGCCTACCTTGAAGAAGTTCTGCTCTTCTCTTCGACGGGATTTCCGTTTGGCTCTTCAACCTTGTTCATCTTCATTGATTTCAGTTTCCCTTCTCGTGTTTGATCAGGTATCTTCCAAGACTCGGTTTCACAGCCACATTACTTTCCTCAGCAACTGTCTCCGGTTCCGACTTATCCCACGTGGATTCCAACTAAACTTCCACCCTTCGTGTTTCGGATCAACCCAGGATTACAAATATCTCCAAGATATTCATCGTTCCTCGAACTACTGCTCTCGCCGCATCTTGAGATCCACGCTCAACGCCATGCGGCGCCACATGAACACTCTCGACCTCTCTCTTCAGCAGCACCGACGCACTCTATCTCAAAGCTGTCCGGGTCCACAGTTCCATTTCATCCTTAGACTCATCTGACGCTTCAACAAAAAACTTTTCTTCTTCCTTTCCGATGTCAAGGATCGCAAGCTTCAACAACTCTCGGACACTAACGCCCCTCCGGAACCTTCTTCCCCTTCACTTTCCTCTGACCCCCCTTCTCCCAATCTCACCCCCTGCCGCGTTTTCACTATCCCCTCTGACCTTCCCCTCTCTGACTCCGAACGATCAGTCCTCAGCAAAGGCCTGACCTTCATCCCCTTACGCCCCCATCTCAATGAATTTCGAGCTCGGCACGATGCTGAGCTCTTTTTCCGCCGCCTCCGTCTCCGTGCCCACTTCTCTGGCCAGGAGTCTTCCCCCCGCACGGCTGACCCTTTCTCCCGCTTTCAGAATTCTCGTTCCACCTGGACCCCTCCCTCTGGCCTCTTACCCTCTCTAGATCTTTTCATTGCTAACTGCCGCCGTGACATCGGCCAGCTCAATTTCTCTGCTCCCCTCACTCACTCCAACCTACCTCCCTCTGAACTTGCAGCACTCCATTCTCTCCGATCCAACCCTGACATTGTCATTAAACCTGCTGACAAGGGTGGTGCTGTTGTTGTTTGGCGAACCGACCTCTACCTAGCGGAAGTTGAACGCCAACTCTCTGACACCTCCTCCTACCTCCACCTGGACCATGACCCCACTACTGAACATCAAGCCACCGTGTCCAAGACCGTCACTGACCTCATCTCCTCTGGAGATCTTCCCCCCACGGCCGCCAACCTCATAGTTCCCCAACCGCGCACAGCCCGCTTCTACCTCCTTCCCAAGATCCACAAACAGGACTGCCCCGGTAGACCCATCGTTTCAGCCTGTTCTTGCCCCACGGAACTTATCTCTTCCTATCTCAACTCTATTTTTTCTCCCCTTGTCCAGTCTCTTCCCACCTACATCCGCGACTCTTCCGATGCCCTCCGCCATTTTAACAGTTTCCAGTTTCCCGGCCCCAACCGCCTCCTTTTCACTATGGACGTACAATCCCTCTACACCTCCATTCCCCACCAGGATGGCCTGAGGGCACTCCGCTTCTTCCTTGAACAGAGGCCCAACCAGTCCCCATCCACCACCACCCTCCTCCGCCTGGCTGAACTTGTTCTCACATTGAACAACTTCTCCTTTGACTCTACCCATTTCCTCCAAATTAAAGGTGTTGCTATGGGTACCCGCATGGGTCCTAGCTATGCCTGCCTTTTCGTGGGATATGTGGAACACTCTTTGTTCCAGTCCTACTCGGGTCCCCTCCCTCACCTCTTTTTCCGGTACATTGATGACTGTATCGGTGCCGTCTCCTGCTCTCGCCCTGAACTAGAACATTTCATTCACTATGCTTCCAATTTCCACCCTTCCCTCACCTTCACATGGTCCATCTCCGACTCTTCCCTTCCCTTCCTCGACTTCTCCATCTCCATCTCTGGGGATAGGTTATTGACTAACATTCACTACAAGCCCACTGACTCCCACAGCTACCTGGACTACACTTCCTCCCACCCCGCCTCCTGTAAGGACTCTATTCCATTCTCCCAGTTTCTCCGTCTCCGCCGCATCTGCTCTGATGATGCCACCTTCCATACCAGTGCTTCCGACATGTCTTCCTTTTTCCTCAACCGAGGATTCCCCTCTACCGTGGTCGACACGGCCCTCGACCGTGTCCGTTCTATCTCCCGCACTTCTGCCCTCACCCCTGCCCCTCCCTCCCGGAACCACGATAGGGTTCCCCTTGTCCTCACCTTTCACCCCACCAGCCTCCACATTCAACGGATCATCCTCCGCCATTTCCGCCACCTCCAGCGTGATCCCACCACCAAACACATCTTCCCCTCACCTCCCCTTTCAGCATTCCGCAGGGACCGCTCCCTCCGCGACACCCTAGTCCACTCCTCTACCACCCCCCAGCACCCCTTCCCCTTCGCCCGGCACCTTCCCGTGCACGCGCAGGAGATGCAACACATGCCCTTACACCTCCCCTCTTCCCACTGTCCAGGGCCCCAAACACCCCTTCCAGGTGAAACAGCGATTTACTTGTACTTCCTGCAATTTAGTATACTGTATTCGCTGCTCACGATGTGGTCTCCTCTACATTGGGGAGACCAAACGCAGATTGGGTGACCGCTTTGCGGAACACCTCCGTTCAGTCCGTAAGGGGGACCCCGAGCTCCCGGTGGCCTGTCACTTTAATTCACCGCTTCACTCCCACTCTGACCTCACCGTCCTCGGCCTATTACACTGTTCCACGGAAGCGCAGCGTAAGCTCGAGGAACAGCACCTCATCTTTCGTTTAGGCACGCTACAGCCCTCTGGACTCAATATCGAGTTCAACAATTTTAGATCATAACCTCAGCTCCAATCACATTTATATTTTATTTTTTCCACCCTTTTATTTGCCCCCCCCACCCTTTTTTTTCCTCCTAGAAGCTGGCAGCTGTCCTTCATTCTGCCAGTGGATTTCACACTTCTTTCAGCCTTAATCTGTCACATTAACACCACCTCTAGCCTTGCATATCTCTTAATGTCTCTTAATGTCTCTTCATCTCCCCCTTTGTTCTTTTATCACCTCCCCCTTTTCCCAGCTTTTCTCTGGCCTTAAATCTATTTGATTTCCGGCTCTTCACAGTTCTGACGAAAGGTCATCGACCTGAAACGTTAACTCTCTTTCTCTCTCCACGGATGCTGCCTGGCCTGCTGAGTTTTTCCAGCGTTTTCTGTTGTTATCCCACAGGACTATATCCCAGAGTGAGTCAGTTCCCACAGGACTGTATCCCAGAGTGAGTCAGTTCCCACAGGACTGTATCCCAGAGTGAGTCAGTTCCCACAGGACTGTATTCCAGAGTGAGTCTGTTCCCACAGGACTGTATTCCAGAGTGAGTCTGTTCCCACAGGACTGTACCCGAGAGTGATCAGTTCCCACAGTACTGTATCCCAGAGTGAGTCAGTTCCCAAAGGAATGTATCCCAGAGTGAGTCAGTTCCCACAGGACTGTATCCCAGAGTGAATCAGTTCCCACCGGACTGTATCCCAGAGTGAGTCAGTTCCCACAGGACTGTATCCCAGAGTGAGTCAGTTCCCACAGGACAGTATCCCAGAGTGTGTCAGTTCCCACCGGACTGTATCCCAGAGTGAGTCAGTTCCCACAGGACTGTATCCCAGAGTGAATCAGTTCCCACCGGACTGTATCCCAGAGTGAGTCAGTTCCCACAGGACTCTATCCCAAAGTGAGTCAGTTCCCACAGGACTGTATCCCAGAGTGAGTCAGTTCCCACCGGACTGTATCCCAGAGTGAGTCAGTTCCCACAGGACTGTATCCGAGAGTGAGTCAGTTCCCACAGGACTGTATCCCAGAGTGAGTCAGTTCCCACAGGACTGTATCCCAGAATGAGTCAGTTCCCACAGGACTGTATCCCAGAGGGAGTCAGTTCCCACAGGACTGTGTCCGAGAATGAGTCAGTTCCCACAGGACTGTATCCCAGAGTGAGTCAGTTCCCACAGGACTGTATCCCAGAGTGAGTCTGTTCCCACAGGACTGTATCCCAGAGTGAGTCAGTTCCCACAGGACTGTATCCCAGAGTGAGTCAGTTCCCACAGGACTGTATCCCAGAGTGAGTCAGTTCCCACAGGACTATATCCCAAAGTGAGTCAGTTCCCACAGGACCATATCCCAGAGTGAGTCAGTTCCCACAGGACCATATCCCAGAGTGAGTCAGTTCCCACAAGACTATATCCCAGAGTGAGTCAGTTCCCACAGGACTGTGTCCCAGAGGTAGTCAGTTCCCACAGGACTGTATCCCAGAGTGAGTCAGTTCCCACAGGACTGTATCCCAGAGTGAGTCAGTTCCCACAGGACTGTATCCCAGAGTGAGTCAGTTCCCACAGGACTGTATCCCAGAATGAGTCACTTCGCACAGGACTGTATCCCAGAGTGAGTCAGTTCCCACAGGACTGTATCCCAGAGTGAGTCAGTTCCCACAGGACTGTATCCCAGAGTGAGTCAGTTCCCACAGGACTGTATCCCAGAATGAGTCACTTCCCACAGGATTGTATCCCAGAATGAGTTAGTTCCCACAGGACTGTATCCCAGAGTGAGTGCGTTCCCACAGGGCTGTATCCCAGAATGAGTGCGTTCCCACAGGGCTGTATCCCAGAATGAGTCAGTTCCCACAGGACTGTATCCCAGAGGGAGTCAGTTCCCACAGGACTGTATCCCAGAATCAGTCAGTTCCCACAGGACTGTATCCCAGAGTGAGTCAGTTCCCACAGGACTGTATCACAGAATGAGTGAGTTCCCACAGGACTGTATCCCAGAGTGAGTCAGTTCCCACAGGACTGTATCCCAGAGTGAGTCAGTTCCCACAGGACTGTATCCCAGAATGAGTCAGTTCCCACAGGACTGTATCCCAGAGGGAGTCAGTTCCCACAGGACTGTATCCCAGAATCAGTCAGTTCCCACAGGACTGTATCCCAGAGTGAGTCAGTTCCCACAGGACTGTATCACAGAATGAGTGAGTTCCCACAGGACTGTATCCCAGAGTGAGTCAGTTCCCACAGGATTGTATCACAGAATGAGTGAGTTCCCACAGGACTGTATCCCAGAGTGAGTCAGTTCCCACAGGACTGTATCCCAGAGTGAGTCAGTTCCCACAGGACTGTATCCCAGAGTGAGTCATTTCCCCAACGACTATATCCCATAGTGAATCAGTTTCCACAGGACTATATCCCAGATTGAGTCAGTTCCCACAGGACTATATCCCAGATTGAGTCAGTTCCCACAGGACTGTATTCCAGAGTGTGTCTGTTCCCACAGGACTGTATCCGAGAGTGATCAGTTCCCACAGGACTGTATTCCAGAGTGAGTCAGTTCCCATAGGACTGTATCCCAGAGTGAGTCAGTTCCCACTGGACTATATCCCAGAATCAGTCAGTTCCCACAGGACTGTATCCCAGAGTGAGTCAGTCCCACAGGACTATATCCCAGAGTGAGTCAGTCCCACAGGACTGTATCCCAGAGTGAGTCAGTTCCCACAGGACTATATCCCAGATTGTGTCAGTTCCCACAGGACTGTATCCCAGAGTGAGTCACTTCCCACAGGACTGTATCCCAGAGTGAGTCAGTTCCCACAGGACTGTATCCCAGAGTGAGTCAGTTCCCACAGGACTGTATCCCAGAGTGAGTCAGTTCCCACAGGACTGTATCCCAGAGTGAGTCAGTTCCCACAGGACTGTATCCCAGAGTGAGTCAGTTCCCACAGGACTGTATCCCAGAGTGAGTCAGTTCCCACAGGACTGTATCCCAGAGTGAGTCAGTTCCCACAGGACTGTATCCCAGAGTGAGTCAGTTCCCACAGGACTGTATCCCAGAGTGAGTCAGTTCCCACAGGACTGTATCCCAGAGTGAGTCAGTTCCCACAGGACTGTATCCCAGAGTGAGTCAGTTCCCACAGGACTGTATCCCAGAGTGAGTCAGTTCCCACAGGACTGTATCCCAGAGTGAGTCAGTTCCCACAGGACTGTATCCCAGAGTGAGTCAGTTCCCACAGGACTGTATCCCAGAGTGAGTCAGTTCCCACAGGACTGTATCCCAGAGTGAGTCAGTTCCCACAGGACTGTATCCCAGAATGAGTGCGTTCCCACAGGACTGTATCCCAGAATGAGTCAGTTCCCACAGGACTGTATCCCAGAGTGAGTCAGTTCCCACAGGACTGTATCCCAGAATGAGTCAGTTCCCACAGGACTGTATCCCAGAGTGAGTCAGTTCCCACAGGACTGTATCCCAGAATGAGTCAGTTCCCACAGGACTGTATCCCAGAGTGAGTCAGTTCCCACAGGACTGTATCCCAGAGTGAGTCAGTTCCCACAGGACTGTATCCCAGAGTGAGTCAGTTCCCACAGGACTGTATCCCAGAGTGAGTCAGTTCCCACAGGACTGTATCCCAGAATGAGTCAGTTCCCACAGGACTGTATCCCAGAGTGAGTCAGTTCCCACAGGACTGTATCACAGAGTGAGTCAGTTCCCACAGGACTGTATCCCAGAGTGAGTCAGTTCCCACAGGACTGTATCCCAGAGTGAGTCAGTTCCCACAGGACTGTATCCCAGAGTGAGTCAGTTCCCACAGGACTGTATCCCAGAGTGAGTCAGTTCCCACAGGACTGTATCCCAGAGTGAGTCATTTCCCCAACGACTATATCCCATAGTGAATCAGTTTCCACAGGACTATATCCCAGATTGAGTCAGTTCCCACAGGACTATATCCCAGATTGAGTCAGTTCCCACAGGACTGTATTCCAGAGTGTGTCTGTTCCCACAGGACTGTATCCGAGAGTGATCAGTTCCCACAGGACTGTATTCCAGAGTGAGTCAGTTCCCATAGGACTGTATCCCAGAGTGAGTCAGTTCCCACTGGACTATATCCCAGAATCAGTCAGTTCCCACAGGACTGTATCCCAGAGTGAGTCAGTCCCACAGGACTATATCCCAGAGTGAGTCAGTCCCACAGGACTGTATCCCAGAGTGAGTCAGTTCCCACAGGACTATATCCCAGATTGTGTCAGTTCCCACAGGACTGTATCCCAGAGTGAGTCACTTCCCACAGGACTGTATCCCAGAGTGAGTCACTTCCCACAGGACTGTATCCCAGAGTGAGTCACTTCCCACAGGACTGTATCCCAGAGTGCGTCAGTTCCCAAAGGAATGTATCCCAGAGTGAGTCACTTCCCACAGGACTGCATCCCAGAGTGAGTCAGTTCCCACAGGACTGTATCCCAGAGTGAGTCAGTTCCCACAGGACTGTATCCCAGAGTGAGTCAGTTCCCACAGGACTCTATCCCAGAGTGAGTCAGTTCCCACAGGACTGTATCCCAGAGTGAGTCAGTTCCCACAGGACTGTATCCCAGAGTGAGTCAGTTCCCACAGGACTGTATCCCAGAGTGAGTCAGTTCCCACAGGACTGTATCCCAGAGTGAGTCAGTTCCACAGGACTATATCCCAGATTGAGTCAGTTCCCACAGGACTGTATCCCAGATTGAGTCAGTTCCCACAGGACTGTATCCAGAGTGTGTCTGTTCCCACAGGACTGTATCCGAGAGTGAGTCAGTTCCCACAGGACTGTATCCCAGAGTGAGTCAGTTCCCACAGGACTGTATCCCAGAGTGAGTCAGTTCCCACAGGACTGTATCCCAGAGTGAGTCAGTTCCCACAGGACTGTATCCCAGAGTGAGTCAGTTCCCACAGGACTGTATCCCAGAGTGAGTCAGTTCCCACAGGACTGTATCCCAGAGTGAGTCAGTTCCCACAGGACTGTATCCCAGAGTGAGTCAGTTCCCACAGGACTGTATCCCAGAGTGAGTCAGTTCCCACAGGACTGTATCCCAGAGTGAGTCAGTTCCCACAGGACTGTATCCCAGAGTGAGTCAGTTCCCACAGGACTGTATCCCAGAGTGAGTCAGTTCCCACAGGACTGTATCCCAGAGTGAGTCAGTTCCCACAGGACTGTATCCCAGAGTGAGTCAGTTCCCACAGGACTGTATCCCAGAGTGAGTCAGTTCCCACAGGACTGTATCCCAGAGTGAGTCAGTTCCCACAGGACTGTATCCCAGAGTGAGTCAGTTCCCACAGGACTGTATCCCAGAGTGAGTCAGTTCCCACAGGACTGTATCCCAGAGTGAGTCAGTTCCCACAGGACTGTATCCCAGAGTGAGTCAGTTCCCACAGGACTGTATCCCAGAGTGAGTCAGTTCCCACAGGACTGTATCCCAGAGTGAGTCAGTTCCCACAGGACTGTATCCCAGAGTGAGTCAGTTCCCACAGGACTGTATCCCAGAGTGAGTCAGTTCCCACAGGACTGTATCCCAGAGTGAGTCAGTTCCCACAGGACTGTATCCCAGAGTGAGTCAGTTCCCACAGGACTGTATCCCAGAGTGAGTCAGTTCCCACAGGACTGTATCCCAGAGTGAGTCAGTTCCCACAGGACTGTATCCCAGAGTGAGTCAGTTCCCACAGGACTGTATCCCAGAGTGAGTCAGTTCCCACAGGACTGTATCCCAGAGTGAGTCAGTTCCCACAGGACTGTATCCCAGAGTGAGTCAGTTCCCACAGGACTGTATCCCAGAGTGAGTCAGTTCCCACAGGACTGTATCCCAGAGTGAGTCAGTTCCCACAGGACTGTATCCCAGAGTGAGTCAGTTCCCACAGGACTGTATCCCAGAGTGAGTCAGTTCCCACAGGACTGTATCCCAGAGTGAGTCAGTTCCCACAGGACTGTATCCCAGAGTGAGTCAGTTCCCACAGGACTGTATCCCAGAGTGAGTCAGTTCCCACAGGACTGTATCCCAGAGTGAGTCAGTTCCCACAGGACTGTATCCCAGAGTGAGTCAGTTCCCACAGGACTGTATCCCAGAGTGAGTCAGTTCCCACAGGACTGTATCCCAGAGTGAGTCAGTTCCCACAGGACTGTATCCCAGAGTGAGTCAGTTCCCACAGGACTGTATCCCAGAGTGAGTCAGTTCCCACAGGACTGTATCCCAGAGTGAGTCAGTTCCCACAGGACTGTATCCCAGAGTGAGTCAGTTCCCACAGGACTGTATCCCAGAGTGAGTCAGTTCCCACAGGACTGTATCCCAGAGTGAGTCAGTTCCCACAGGACTGTATCCCAGAGTGAGTCAGTTCCCACAGGACTGTATCCCAGAGTGAGTCAGTTCCCACAGGACTGTATCCCAGAGTGAGTCAGTTCCCACAGGACTGTATCCCAGAGTGAGTCAGTTCCCACAGGACTGTATCCCAGAGTGAGTCAGTTCCCACAGGACTGTATCCCAGAGTGAGTCAGTTCCCACAGGACTGTATCCCAGAGTGAGTCAGTTCCCACAGGACTGTATCCCAGAGTGAGTCAGTTCCCACAGGACTGTATCCCAGAGTGAGTCAGTTCCCACAGGACTGTATCCCAGAGTGAGTCAGTTCCCACAGGACTGTATCCCAGAGTGAGTCAGTTCCCACAGGACTGTATCCCAGAGTGAGTCAGTTCCCACAGGACTGTATCCCAGAGTGAGTCAGTTCCCACAGGACTGTATCCCAGAGTGAGTCAGTTCCCACAGGACTGTATCCCAGAGTGAGTCAGTTCCCACAGGACTGTATCCCAGAGTGAGTCAGTTCCCACAGGACTGTATCCCAGAGTGAGTCAGTTCCCACAGGACTGTATCCCAGAGTGAGTCAGTTCCCACAGGACTGTATCCCAGAGTGAGTCAGTTCCCACAGGACTGTATCCCAGAGTGAGTCAGTTCCCACAGGACTGTATCCCAGAGTGAGTCAGTTCCCACAGGACTGTATCCCAGAGTGAGTCAGTTCCCACAGGACTGTATCCCAGAGTGAGTCAGTTCCCACAGGACTGTATCCCAGAGTGAGTCAGTTCCCACAGGACTGTATCCCAGAGTGAGTCAGTTCCCACAGGACTGTATCCCAGAGTGAGTCAGTTCCCACAGGACTGTATCCCAGAGTGAGTCAGTTCCCACAGGACTGTATCCCAGAGTGAGTCAGTTCCCACAGGACTGTATCCCAGAGTGAGTCAGTTCCCACAGGACTGTATCCCAGAGTGAGTCAGTTCCCACAGGACTGTATCCCAGAGTGAGTCAGTTCCCACAGGACTGTATCCCAGAGTGAGTCAGTTCCCACAGGACTGTATCCCAGAGTGAGTCAGTTCCCACAGGACTGTATCCCAGAGTGAGTCAGTTCCCACAGGACTGTATCCCAGAGTGAGTCAGTTCCCACAGGACTGTATCCCAGAGTGAGTCAGTTCCCACAGGACTGTATCCCAGAGTGAGTCAGTTCCCACAGGACTGTATCCCAGAGTGAGTCAGTTCCCACAGGACTGTATCCCAGAGTGAGTCAGTTCCCACAGGACTGTATCCCAGAGTGAGTCAGTTCCCACAGGACTGTATCCCAGAGTGAGTCAGTTCCCACAGGACTGTATCCCAGAGTGAGTCAGTTCCCACAGGACTGTATCCCAGAATGAGTCAGTTCCCACAGGACTGTATCCCAGAGTGAGTCAGTTCCCACAGGACTGTATCCCAGAGTGAGTCAGTTCCCACAGGACTGTATCCCAGAGTGAGTCAGTTCCCACAGGACTGTATCCCAGAGTGAGTCAGTTCCCACAGGACTGTATCCCAGAGTGAGTCAGTTCCCACAGGACTGTATCCCAGAGTGAGTCAGTTCCCACAGGACTGTATCCCAGAGTGAGTCAGTTCCCACAGGACTGTATCCCAGAGTGAGTCAGTTCCCACAGGACTGTATCCCAGAGTGAGTCAGTTCCCACAGGACTGTATCCCAGAGTGAGTCAGTTCCCACAGGACTGTATCCCAGAGTGAGTCAGTTCCCACAGGACTGTATCCCAGAGTGAGTCAGTTCCCACAGGACTGTATCCCAGAGTGAGTCAGTTCCCACAGGACTGTATCCCAGAGTGAGTCAGTTCCCACAGGACTGTATCCCAGAGTGAGTCAGTTCCCACAGGACTGTATCCCAGAGTGAGTCAGTTCCCACAGGACTGTATCCCAGAGTGAGTCAGTTCCCACAGGACTGTATCCCAGAGTGAGTCAGTTCCCACAGGACTGTATCCCAGAGTGAGTCAGTTCCCACAGGACTGTATCCCAGAGTGAGTCAGTTCCCACAGGACTGTATCCCAGAGTGAGTCAGTTCCCACAGGACTGTATCCCAGAGTGAGTCAGTTCCCACAGGACTGTATCCCAGAGTGAGTCAGTTCCCACAGGACTGTATCCCAGAGTGAGTCAGTTCCCACAGGACTGTATCCCAGAGTGAGTCAGTTCCCACAGGACTGTATCCCAGAGTGAGTCAGTTCCCACAGGACTGTATCCCAGAGTGAGTCAGTTCCCACAGGACTGTATCCCAGAGTGAGTCAGTTCCCACAGGACTGTATCCCAGAGTGAGTCAGTTCCCACAGGACTGTATCCCAGAGTGAGTCAGTTCCCACAGGACTGTATCCCAGAGTGAGTCAGTTCCCACAGGACTGTATCCCAGAGTGAGTCAGTTCCCACAGGACTGTATCCCAGAGTGAGTCAGTTCCCACAGGACTGTATCCCAGAGTGAGTCAGTTCCCACAGGACTGTATCCCAGAGTGAGTCAGTTCCCACAGGACTGTATCCCAGAATGAGTCAGTTCCCACAGGACTGTATCCCAGAGTGAGTCAGTTCCCACAGGACTGTATCCCAGAGTGAGTCAGTTCCCACAGGACTGTATCCCAGAGTGAGTCAGTTCCCACAGGACTGTATCCCAGAGTGAGTCAGTTCCCACAGGACTGTATCCCAGAGTGAGTCAGTTCCCACAGGACTGTATCCCAGAGTGAGTCAGTTCCCACAGGACTGTATCCCAGAGTGAGTCAGTTCCCACAGGACTGTATCCCAGAGTGAGTCAGTTCCCACAGGACTGTATCCCAGAGTGAGTCAGTTCCCACAGGACTGTATCCCAGAGTGAGTCAGTTCCCACAGGACTGTATCCCAGAGTGAGTCAGTTCCCACAGGACTGTATCCCAGAGTGAGTCAGTTCCCACAGGACTGTATCCCAGAGTGAGTCAGTTCCCACAGGACTGTATCCCAGAGTGAGTCAGTTCCCACAGGACTGTATCCCAGAATGAGTCAGTTCCCACAGGACTGTATCCCAGAGTGAGTCAGTTCCCACAGGACTGTATCCCAGAATGAGTCAGTTCCCACAGGACTGTATCCCAGAGTGAGTCAGTTCCCACAGGACTGTATCCCAGAGTGAGTCAGTTCCCACAGGACTGTATCCCAGAGTGAGTCAGTTCCCACAGGACTGTATCCCAGAGTGAGTCAGTTCCCACAGGACTGTATCCCAGAGTGAGTCAGTTCCCACAGGACTGTATCCCAGAGTGAGTCAGTTCCCACAGGACTGTATCCCAGAGTGAGTCAGTTCCCACAGGACTGTATCCCAGAGTGAGTCAGTTCCCACAGGACTGTATCCCAGAGTGAGTCAGTTCCCACAGGACTGTATCCCAGAGTGAGTCAGTTCCCACAGGACTGTATCCCAGAGTGAGTCAGTTCCCACAGGACTGTATCCCAGAGTGAGTCAGTTCCCACAGGACTGTATCCCAGAGTGAGTCAGTTCCCACAGGACTGTATCCCAGAGTGAGTCAGTTCCCACAGGACTGTATCCCAGAGTGAGTCAGTTCCCACAGGACTGTATCCCAGAGTGAGTCAGTTCCCACAGGACTGTATCCCAGAGTGAGTCAGTTCCCACAGGACTGTATCCCAGAGTGAGTCAGTTCCCACAGGACTGTATCCCAGAGTGAGTCAGTTCCCACAGGACTGTATCCCAGAGTGAGTCAGTTCCCACAGGACTGTATCCCAGAGTGAGTCAGTTCCCACAGGACTGTATCCCAGAGTGAGTCAGTTCCCACAGGACTGTATCCCAGAGTGAGTCAGTTCCCACAGGACTGTATCCCAGAGTGAGTCAGTTCCCACAGGACTGTATCCCAGAGTGAGTCAGTTCCCACAGGACTGTATCCCAGAGTGAGTCAGTTCCCACAGGACTGTATCCCAGAGTGAGTCAGTTCCCACAGGACTGTATCCCAGAGTGAGTCAGTTCCCACAGGACTGTATCCCAGAGTGAGTCAGTTCCCACAGGACTGTATCCCAGAGTGAGTCAGTTCCCACAGGACTGTATCCCAGAGTGAGTCAGTTCCCACAGGACTGTATCCCAGAGTGAGTCAGTTCCCACAGGACTGTATCCCAGAGTGAGTCAGTTCCCACAGGACTGTATCCCAGAGTGAGTCAGTTCCCACAGGACTGTATCCCAGAGTGAGTCAGTTCCCACAGGACTGTATCCCAGAGTGAGTCAGTTCCCACAGGACTGTATCCCAGAGTGAGTCAGTTCCCACAGGACTGTATCCCAGAGTGAGTCAGTTCCCACAGGACTGTATCCCAGAGTGAGTCAGTTCCCACAGGACTGTATCCCAGAGTGAGTCAGTTCCCACAGGACTGTATCCCAGAGTGAGTCAGTTCCCACAGGACTGTATCCCAGAGTGAGTCAGTTCCCACAGGACTGTATCCCAGAGTGAGTCAGTTCCCACAGGACTGTATCCCAGAGTGAGTCAGTTCCCACAGGACTGTATCCCAGAGTGAGTCAGTTCCCACAGGACTGTATCCCAGAGTGAGTCAGTTCCCACAGGACTGTATCCCAGAGTGAGTCAGTTCCCACAGGACTGTATCCCAGAGTGAGTCAGTTCCCACAGGACTGTATCCCAGAGTGAGTCAGTTCCCACAGGACTGTATCCCAGAGTGAGTCAGTTCCCACAGGACTGTATCCCAGAGTGAGTCAGTTCCCACAGGACTGTATCCCAGAGTGAGTCAGTTCCCACAGGACTGTATCCCAGAGTGAGTCAGTTCCCACAGGACTGTATCCCAGAGTGAGTCAGTTCCCACAGGACTGTATCCCAGAGTGAGTCAGTTCCCACAGGACTGTATCCCAGAGTGAGTCAGTTCCCACAGGACTGTATCCCAGAGTGAGTCAGTTCCCACAGGACTGTATCCCAGAGTGAGTCAGTTCCCACAGGACTGTATCCCAGAGTGAGTCAGTTCCCACAGGACTGTATCCCAGAGTGAGTCAGTTCCCACAGGACTGTATCCCAGAGTGAGTCAGTTCCCACAGGACTGTATCCCAGAGTGAGTCAGTTCCCACAGGACTGTATCCCAGAGTGAGTCAGTTCCCACAGGACTGTATCCCAGAGTGAGTCAGTTCCCACAGGACTGTATCCCAGAGTGAGTCAGTTCCCACAGGACTGTATCCCAGAGTGAGTCAGTTCCCACAGGACTGTATCCCAGAGTGAGTCAGTTCCCACAGGACTGTATCCCAGAGTGAGTCAGTTCCCACAGGACTGTATCCCAGAGTGAGTCAGTTCCCACAGGACTGTATCCCAGAGTGAGTCAGTTCCCACAGGACTGTATCCCAGAGTGAGTCAGTTCCCACAGGACTGTATCCCAGAGTGAGTCAGTTCCCACAGGACTGTATCCCAGAGTGAGTCAGTTCCCACAGGACTGTATCCCAGAGTGAGTCAGTTCCCACAGGACTGTATCCCAGAGTGAGTCAGTTCCCACAGGACTGTATCCCAGAGTGAGTCAGTTCCCACAGGACTGTATCCCAGAGTGAGTCAGTTCCCACAGGACTGTATCCCAGAGTGAGTCAGTTCCCACAGGACTGTATCCCAGAGTGAGTCAGTTCCCACAGGACTGTATCCCAGAGTGAGTCAGTTCCCACAGGACTGTATCCCAGAGTGAGTCAGTTCCCACAGGACTGTATCCCAGAGTGAGTCAGTTCCCACAGGACTGTATCCCAGAGTGAGTCAGTTCCCACAGGACTGTATCCCAGAGTGAGTCAGTTCCCACAGGACTGTATCCCAGAGTGAGTCAGTTCCCACAGGACTGTATCCCAGAGTGAGTCAGTTCCCACAGGACTGTATCCCAGAGTGAGTCAGTTCCCACAGGACTGTATCCCAGAGTGAGTCAGTTCCCACAGGACTGTATCCCAGAGTGAGTCAGTTCCCACAGGACTGTATCCCAGAGTGAGTCAGTTCCCACAGGACTGTATCCCAGAGTGAGTCAGTTCCCACAGGACTGTATCCCAGAGTGAGTCAGTTCCCACAGGACTGTATCCCAGAATGAGTCAGTTCCCACAGGACTGTATCCCAGAGTGAGTCAGTTCCCACAGGACTGTATCCCAGAGTGAGTCAGTTCCCACAGGACTGTATCCCAGAGTGAGTCAGTTCCCACAGGACTGTATCCCAGAGTGAGTCAGTTCCCACAGGACTGTATCCCAGAGTGAGTCAGTTCCCACAGGACTGTATCCCAGAGTGAGTCAGTTCCCACAGGACTGTATCCCAGAGTGAGTCAGTTCCCACAGGACTGTATCCCAGAGTGAGTCAGTTCCCACAGGACTGTATCCCAGAGTGAGTCAGTTCCCACAGGACTGTATCCCAGAGTGAGTCAGTTCCCACAGGACTGTATCCCAGAGTGAGTCAGTTCCCACAGGACTGTATCCCAGAGTGAGTCAGTTCCCACAGGACTGTATCCCAGAGTGAGTCAGTTCCCACAGGACTGTATCCCAGAGTGAGTCAGTTCCCACAGGACTGTATCCCAGAGTGAGTCAGTTCCCACAGGACTGTATCCCAGAGTGAGTCAGTTCCCACAGGACTGTATCCCAGAGTGAGTCAGTTCCCACAGGACTGTATCCCAGAGTGAGTCAGTTCCCACAGGACTGTATCCCAGAGTGAGTCAGTTCCCACAGGACTGTATCCCAGAGTGAGTCAGTTCCCACAGGACTGTATCCCAGAGTGAGTCAGTTCCCACAGGACTGTATCCCAGAGTGAGTCAGTTCCCACAGGACTGTATCCCAGAGTGAGTCAGTTCCCACAGGACTGTATCCCAGAGTGAGTCAGTTCCCACAGGACTGTATCCCAGAGTGAGTCAGTTCCCACAGGACTGTATCCCAGAGTGAGTCAGTTCCCACAGGACTGTATCCCAGAGTGAGTCAGTTCCCACAGGACTGTATCCCAGAGTGAGTCAGTTCCCACAGGACTGTATCCCAGAGTGAGTCAGTTCCCACAGGACTGTATCCCAGAGTGAGTCAGTTCCCACAGGACTGTATCCCAGAGTGAGTCAGTTCCCACAGGACTGTATCCCAGAGTGAGTCAGTTCCCACAGGACTGTATCCCAGAGTGAGTCAGTTCCCACAGGACTGTATCCCAGAGTGAGTCAGTTCCCACAGGACTGTATCCCAGAGTGAGTCAGTTCCCACAGGACTGTATCCCAGAGTGAGTCAGTTCCCACAGGACTGTATCCCAGAGTGAGTCAGTTCCCACAGGACTGTATCCCAGAGTGAGTCAGTTCCCACAGGACTGTATCCCAGAGTGAGTCAGTTCCCACAGGACTGTATCCCAGAGTGAGTCAGTTCCCACAGGACTGTATCCCAGAGTGAGTCAGTTCCCACAGGACTGTATCCCAGAGTGAGTCAGTTCCCACAGGACTGTATCCCAGAGTGAGTCAGTTCCCACAGGACTGTATCCCAGAGTGAGTCAGTTCCCACAGGACTGTATCCCAGAGTGAGTCAGTTCCCACAGGACTGTATCCCAGAGTGAGTCAGTTCCCACAGGACTGTATCCCAGAGTGAGTCAGTTCCCACAGGACTGTATCCCAGAGTGAGTCAGTTCCCACAGGACTGTATCCCAGAGTGAGTCAGTTCCCACAGGACTGTATCCCAGAGTGAGTCAGTTCCCACAGGACTGTATCCCAGAGTGAGTCAGTTCCCACAGGACTGTATCCCAGAGTGAGTCAGTTCCCACAGGACTGTATCCCAGAGTGAGTCAGTTCCCACAGGACTGTATCCCAGAGTGAGTCAGTTCCCACAGGACTGTATCCCAGAGTGAGTCAGTTCCCACAGGACTGTATCCCAGAGTGAGTCAGTTCCCACAGGACTGTATCCCAGAGTGAGTCAGTTCCCACAGGACTGTATCCCAGAGTGAGTCAGTTCCCACAGGACTGTATCCCAGAGTGAGTCAGTTCCCACAGGACTGTATCCCAGAGTGAGTCAGTTCCCACAGGACTGTATCCCAGAGTGAGTCAGTTCCCACAGGACTGTATCCCAGAGTGAGTCAGTTCCCACAGGACTGTATCCCAGAGTGAGTCAGTTCCCACAGGACTGTATCCCAGAGTGAGTCAGTTCCCACAGGACTGTATCCCAGAGTGAGTCAGTTCCCACAGGACTGTATCCCAGAGTGAGTCAGTTCCCACAGGACTGTATCCCAGAGTGAGTCAGTTCCCACAGGACTGTATCCCAGAGTGAGTCAGTTCCCACAGGACTGTATCCCAGAGTGAGTCAGTTCCCACAGGACTGTATCCCAGAGTGAGTCAGTTCCCACAGGACTGTATCCCAGAGTGAGTCAGTTCCCACAGGACTGTATCCCAGAGTGAGTCAGTTCCCACAGGACTGTATCCCAGAGTGAGTCAGTTCCCACAGGACTGTATCCCAGAGTGAGTCAGTTCCCACAGGACTGTATCCCAGAGTGAGTCAGTTCCCACAGGACTGTATCCCAGAGTGAGTCAGTTCCCACAGGACTGTATCCCAGAGTGAGTCAGTTCCCACAGGACTGTATCCCAGAGTGAGTCAGTTCCCACAGGACTGTATCCCAGAGTGAGTCAGTTCCCACAGGACTGTATCCCAGAGTGAGTCAGTTCCCACAGGACTGTATCCCAGAGTGAGTCAGTTCCCACAGGACTGTATCCCAGAGTGAGTCAGTTCCCACAGGACTGTATCCCAGAGTGAGTCAGTTCCCACAGGACTGTATCCCAGAGTGAGTCAGTTCCCACAGGACTGTATCCCAGAGTGAGTCAGTTCCCACAGGACTGTATCCCAGAGTGAGTCAGTTCCCACAGGACTGTATCCCAGAGTGAGTCAGTTCCCACAGGACTGTATCCCAGAGTGAGTCAGTTCCCACAGGACTGTATCCCAGAGTGAGTCAGTTCCCACAGGACTGTATCCCAGAGTGAGTCAGTTCCCACAGGACTGTATCCCAGAGTGAGTCAGTTCCCACAGGACTGTATCCCAGAGTGAGTCAGTTCCCACAGGACTGTATCCCAGAGTGAGTCAGTTCCCACAGGACTGTATCCCAGAGTGAGTCAGTTCCCACAGGACTGTATCCCAGAGTGAGTCAGTTCCCACAGGACTGTATCCCAGAGTGAGTCAGTTCCCACAGGACTGTATCCCAGAGTGAGTCAGTTCCCACAGGACTGTATCCCAGAGTGAGTCAGTTCCCACAGGACTGTATCCCAGAGTGAGTCAGTTCCCACAGGACTGTATCCCAGAGTGAGTCAGTTCCCACAGGACTGTATCCCAGAGTGAGTCAGTTCCCACAGGACTGTATCCCAGAGTGAGTCAGTTCCCACAGGACTGTATCCCAGAGTGAGTCAGTTCCCACAGGACTGTATCCCAGAGTGAGTCAGTTCCCACAGGACTGTATCCCAGAGTGAGTCAGTTCCCACAGGACTGTATCCCAGAGTGAGTCAGTTCCCACAGGACTGTATCCCAGAGTGAGTCAGTTCCCACAGGACTGTATCCCAGAGTGAGTCAGTTCCCACAGGACTGTATCCCAGAGTGAGTCAGTTCCCACAGGACTGTATCCCAGAGTGAGTCAGTTCCCACAGGACTGTATCCCAGAGTGAGTCAGTTCCCACAGGACTGTATCCCAGAGTGAGTCAGTTCCCACAGGACTGTATCCCAGAGTGAGTCAGTTCCCACAGGACTGTATCCCAGAGTGAGTCAGTTCCCACAGGACTGTATCCCAGAGTGAGTCAGTTCCCACAGGACTGTATCCCAGAGTGAGTCAGTTCCCACAGGACTGTATCCCAGAGTGAGTCAGTTCCCACAGGACTGTATCCCAGAGTGAGTCAGTTCCCACAGGACTGTATCCCAGAGTGAGTCAGTTCCCACAGGACTGTATCCCAGAGTGAGTCAGTTCCCACAGGACTGTATCCCAGAGTGAGTCAGTTCCCACAGGACTGTATCCCAGAGTGAGTCAGTTCCCACAGGACTGTATCCCAGAGTGAGTCAGTTCCCACAGGACTGTATCCCAGAGTGAGTCAGTTCCCACAGGACTGTATCCCAGAGTGAGTCAGTTCCCACAGGACTGTATCCCAGAGTGAGTCAGTTCCCACAGGACTGTATCCCAGAGTGAGTCAGTTCCCACAGGACTGTATCCCAGAGTGAGTCAGTTCCCACAGGACTGTATCCCAGAGTGAGTCAGTTCCCACAGGACTGTATCCCAGAGTGAGTCAGTTCCCACAGGACTGTATCCCAGAGTGAGTCAGTTCCCACAGGACTGTATCCCAGAGTGAGTCAGTTCCCACAGGACTGTATCCCAGAGTGAGTCAGTTCCCACAGGACTGTATCCCAGAGTGAGTCAGTTCCCACAGGACTGTATCCCAGAGTGAGTCAGTTCCCACAGGACTGTATCCCAGAGTGAGTCAGTTCCCACAGGACTGTATCCCAGAGTGAGTCAGTTCCCACAGGACTGTATCCCAGAGTGAGTCAGTTCCCACAGGACTGTATCCCAGAGTGAGTCAGTTCCCACAGGACTGTATCCCAGAGTGAGTCAGTTCCCACAGGACTGTATCCCAGAGTGAGTCAGTTCCCACAGGACTGTATCCCAGAGTGAGTCAGTTCCCACAGGACTGTATCCCAGAGTGAGTCAGTTCCCACAGGACTGTATCCGAGAGTGAGTCAGTTCCCACAGGACTGTATCCCAGAGTGAGTCAGTTCCCACAGGACTGTATCCCAGAGTGAGTCAGTTCCCACAGGACTGTATCCCAGAGTGAGTCAGTTCCCACAGGACTGTATCCCAGAGTGAGTCAGTTCCCACAGGACTGTATCCCAGAGTGAGTCAGTTCCCACAGGACTGTATCCCAGAGTGAGTCAGTTCCCACAGGACTGTATCCCAGAGTGAGTCAGTTCCCACAGGACTGTATCCCAGAGTGAGTCAGTTCCCACAGGACTGTATCCCAGAGTGAGTCAGTTCCCACAGGACTGTATCCCAGAATGAGTCACTTCCCACAGGATTGTATCCCAGAATGAGTTAGTTCCCACAGGACTGTATCCCAGAGTGAGTGCGTTCCCACAGGGCTGTATCCCAGAATGAGTGCGTTCCCACAGGGCTGTATCCCAGAATGAGTCAGTTCCCACAGGACTGTATCCCAGAGGGAGTCAGTTCCCACAGGACTGTATCCCAGAATCAGTCAGTTCCCACAGGACTGTATCCCAGAGTGAGTCAGTTCCCACAGGACTGTATCACAGAATGAGTGAGTTCCCACAGGACTGTATCCCAGAGTGAGTCAGTTCCCACAGGACTGTATCCCAGAGTGAGTCAGTTCCCACAGGACTGTATCCCAGAATGAGTCAGTTCCCACAGGACTGTATCCCAGAGGGAGTCAGTTCCCACAGGACTGTATCCCAGAATCAGTCAGTTCCCACAGGACTGTATCCCAGAGTGAGTCAGTTCCCACAGGACTGTATCACAGAATGAGTGAGTTCCCACAGGACTGTATCCCAGAGTGAGTCAGTTCCCACAGGATTGTATCACAGAATGAGTGAGTTCCCACAGGACTGTATCCCAGAGTGAGTCAGTTCCCACAGGACTGTATCCCAGAGTGAGTCAGTTCCCACAGGACTGTATCCCAGAGTGAGTCATTTCCCCAACGACTATATCCCATAGTGAATCAGTTTCTACAGGACTATATCCCAGATTGAGTCAGTTCCCACAGGACTATATCCCAGATTGAGTCAGTTCCCACAGGACTGTATTCCAGAGTGTGTCTGTTCCCACAGGACTGTATCCGAGAGTGATCAGTTCCCACAGGACTGTATTCCAGAGTGAGTCAGTTCCCATAGGACTGTATCCCAGAGTGAGTCAGTTCCCACTGGACTATATCCCAGAATCAGTCAGTTCCCACAGGACTGTATCCCAGAGTGAGTCAGTCCCACAGGACTGTATCCCAGAGTGAGTCAGTTCCCACAGGACTGTATCCCAGAGTGAGTCAGTTCCCACAGGACTATATCCCAGATTGTGTCAGTTCCCACAGGACTGTATCCCAGAGTGAGTCAGTTCCCACAGGACTGTATCCCAGAGTGAGTCAGTTCCCACAGGACTGTATCCCAGAGTGAGTCAGTTCCCACAGGACTGTATCCCAGAGTGAGTCAGTTCCCACAGGACTGTATCCCAGAGTGAGTCAGTTCCCACAGGACTGTATCCCAGAGTGAGTCAGTTCCCACAGGACTGTATCCCAGAGTGAGTCAGTTCCCACAGGACTGTATCCCAGAGTGAGTCAGTTCCCACAGGACTGTATCCCAGAGTGAGTCAGTTCCCACAGGACTGTATCCCAGAGTGAGTCAGTTCCCACAGGACTGTATCCCAGAGTGAGTCAGTTCCCACAGGACTGTATCCCAGAGTGAGTCAGTTCCCACAGGACTGTATCCCAGAGTGAGTCAGTTCCCACAGGACTGTATCCCAGAGTGAGTCAGTTCCCACAGGACTGTATCCCAGAGTGAGTCAGTTCCCACAGGACTGTATCCCAGAGTGAGTCAGTTCCCACAGGACTGTATCCCAGAGTGAGTCAGTTCCCACAGGACTGTATCCCAGAGTGAGTCAGTTCCCACAGGACTGTATCCCAGAGTGAGTCAGTTCCCACAGGACTGTATCCCAGAGTGAGTCAGTTCCCACAGGACTGTATCCCAGAGTGAGTCAGTTCCCACAGGACTGTATCCCAGAGTGAGTCAGTTCCCACAGGACTGTATCCCAGAGTGAGTCAGTTCCCACAGGACTGTATCCCAGAGTGAGTCAGTTCCCACAGGACTGTATCCCAGAGTGAGTCAGTTCCCACAGGACTGTATCCCAGAGTGAGTCAGTTCCCACAGGACTGTATCCCAGAGTGAGTCAGTTCCCACAGGACTGTATCCCAGAGTGAGTCAGTTCCCACAGGACTGTATCCCAGAGTGAGTCAGTTCCCACAGGACTGTATCCCAGAGTGAGTCAGTTCCCACAGGACTGTATCCCAGAGTGAGTCAGTTCCCACAGGACTGTATCCCAGAGTGAGTCAGTTCCCACAGGACTGTATCCCAGAGTGAGTCAGTTCCCACAGGACTGTATCCCAGAGTGAGTCAGTTCCCACAGGACTGTATCCCAGAGTGAGTCAGTTCCCACAGGACTGTATCCCAGAGTGAGTCAGTTCCCACAGGACTGTATCCCAGAGTGAGTCAGTTCCCACAGGACTGTATCCCAGAGTGAGTCAGTTCCCACAGGACTGTATCCCAGAGTGAGTCAGTTCCCACAGGACTGTATCCCAGAGTGAGTCAGTTCCCACAGGACTGTATCCCAGAGTGAGTCAGTTCCCACAGGACTGTATCCCAGAGTGAGTCAGTTCCCACAGGACTGTATCCCAGAGTGAGTCAGTTCCCACAGGACTGTATCCCAGAGTGAGTCAGTTCCCACAGGACTGTATCCCAGAGTGAGTCAGTTCCCACAGGACTGTATCCCAGAGTGAGTCAGTTCCCACAGGACTGTATCCCAGAGTGAGTCAGTTCCCACAGGACTGTATCCCAGAGTGAGTCAGTTCCCACAGGACTGTATCCCAGAGTGAGTCAGTTCCCACAGGACTGTATCCCAGAGTGAGTCAGTTCCCACAGGACTGTATCCCAGAGTGAGTCAGTTCCCACAGGACTGTATCCCAGAGTGAGTCAGTTCCCACAGGACTGTATCCCAGAGTGAGTCAGTTCCCACAGGACTGTATCCCAGAGTGAGTCAGTTCCCACAGGACTGTATCCCAGAGTGAGTCAGTTCCCACAGGACTGTATCCCAGAGTGAGTCAGTTCCCACAGGACTGTATCCCAGAGTGAGTCAGTTCCCACAGGACTGTATCCCAGAGTGAGTCAGTTCCCACAGGACTGTATCCCAGAGTGAGTCAGTTCCCACAGGACTGTATCCCAGAGTGAGTCAGTTCCCACAGGACTGTATCCCAGAGTGAGTCAGTTCCCACAGGACTGTATCCCAGAGTGAGTCAGTTCCCACAGGACTGTATCCCAGAGTGAGTCAGTTCCCACAGGACTGTATCCCAGAGTGAGTCAGTTCCCACAGGACTGTATCCCAGAGTGAGTCAGTTCCCACAGGACTGTATCCCAGAGTGAGTCAGTTCCCACAGGACTGTATCCCAGAGTGAGTCAGTTCCCACAGGACTGTATCCCAGAGTGAGTCAGTTCCCACAGGACTGTATCCCAGAGTGAGTCAGTTCCCACAGGACTGTATCCCAGAGTGAGTCAGTTCCCACAGGACTGTATCCCAGAGTGAGTCAGTTCCCACAGGACTGTATCCCAGAGTGAGTCAGTTCCCACAGGACTGTATCCCAGAGTGAGTCAGTTCCCACAGGACTGTATCCCAGAGTGAGTCAGTTCCCACAGGACTGTATCCCAGAGTGAGTCAGTTCCCACAGGACTGTATCCCAGAGTGAGTCAGTTCCCACAGGACTGTATCCCAGAGTGAGTCAGTTCCCACAGGACTGTATCCCAGAGTGAGTCAGTTCCCACAGGACTGTATCCCAGAGTGAGTCAGTTCCCACAGGACTGTATCCCAGAGTGAGTCAGTTCCCACAGGACTGTATCCCAGAGTGAGTCAGTTCCCACAGGACTGTATCCCAGAGTGAGTCAGTTCCCACAGGACTGTATCCCAGAGTGAGTCAGTTCCCACAGGACTGTATCCCAGAGTGAGTCAGTTCCCACAGGACTGTATCCCAGAGTGAGTCAGTTCCCACAGGACTGTATCCCAGAGTGAGTCAGTTCCCACAGGACTGTATCCCAGAGTGAGTCAGTTCCCACAGGACTGTATCCCAGAGTGAGTCAGTTCCCACAGGACTGTATCCCAGAGTGAGTCAGTTCCCACAGGACTGTATCCCAGAGTGAGTCAGTTCCCACAGGACTGTATCCCAGAGTGAGTCAGTTCCCACAGGACTGTATCCCAGAGTGAGTCAGTTCCCACAGGACTGTATCCCAGAGTGAGTCAGTTCCCACAGGACTGTATCCCAGAGTGAGTCAGTTCCCACAGGACTGTATCCCAGAGTGAGTCAGTTCCCACAGGACTGTATCCCAGAGTGAGTCAGTTCCCACAGGACTGTATCCCAGAGTGAGTCAGTTCCCACAGGACTGTATCCCAGAGTGAGTCAGTTCCCACAGGACTGTATCCCAGAGTGAGTCAGTTCCCACAGGACTGTATCCCAGAGTGAGTCAGTTCCCACAGGACTGTATCCCAGAGTGAGTCAGTTCCCACAGGACTGTATCCCAGAGTGAGTCAGTTCCCACAGGACTGTATCCCAGAGTGAGTCAGTTCCCACAGGACTGTATCCCAGAGTGAGTCAGTTCCCACAGGACTGTATCCCAGAGTGAGTCAGTTCCCACAGGACTGTATCCCAGAGTGAGTCAGTTCCCACAGGACTGTATCCCAGAGTGAGTCAGTTCCCACAGGACTGTATCCCAGAGTGAGTCAGTTCCCACAGGACTGTATCCCAGAGTGAGTCAGTTCCCACAGGACTGTATCCCAGAGTGAGTCAGTTCCCACAGGACTGTATCCCAGAGTGAGTCAGTTCCCACAGGACTGTATCCCAGAGTGAGTCAGTTCCCACAGGACTGTATCCCAGAGTGAGTCAGTTCCCACAGGACTGTATCCCAGAGTGAGTCAGTTCCCACAGGACTGTATCCCAGAGTGAGTCAGTTCCCACAGGACTGTATCCCAGAGTGAGTCAGTTCCCACAGGACTGTATCCCAGAGTGAGTCAGTTCCCACAGGACTGTATCCCAGAGTGAGTCAGTTCCCACAGGACTGTATCCCAGAGTGAGTCAGTTCCCACAGGACTGTATCCCAGAGTGAGTCAGTTCCCACAGGACTGTATCCCAGAGTGAGTCAGTTCCCACAGGACTGTATCCCAGAGTGAGTCAGTTCCCACAGGACTGTATCCCAGAGTGAGTCAGTTCCCACAGGACTGTATCCCAGAGTGAGTCAGTTCCCACAGGACTGTATCCCAGAGTGAGTCAGTTCCCACAGGACTGTATCCCAGAGTGAGTCAGTTCCCACAGGACTGTATCCCAGAGTGAGTCAGTTCCCACAGGACTGTATCCCAGAGTGAGTCAGTTCCCACAGGACTGTATCCCAGAGTGAGTCAGTTCCCACAGGACTGTATCCCAGAGTGAGTCAGTTCCCACAGGACTGTATCCCAGAGTGAGTCAGTTCCCACAGGACTGTATCCCAGAGTGAGTCAGTTCCCACAGGACTGTATCCCAGAGTGAGTCAGTTCCCACAGGACTGTATCCCAGAGTGAGTCAGTTCCCACAGGACTGTATCCCAGAGTGAGTCAGTTCCCACAGGACTGTATCCCAGAGTGAGTCAGTTCCCACAGGACTGTATCCCAGAGTGAGTCAGTTCCCACAGGACTGTATCCCAGAGTGAGTCAGTTCCCACAGGACTGTATCCCAGAGTGAGTCAGTTCCCACAGGACTGTATCCCAGAGTGAGTCAGTTCCCACAGGACTGTATCCCAGAGTGAGTCAGTTCCCACAGGACTGTATCCCAGAGTGAGTCAGTTCCCACAGGACTGTATCCCAGAGTGAGTCAGTTCCCACAGGACTGTATCCCAGAGTGAGTCAGTTCCCACAGGACTGTATCCCAGAGTGAGTCAGTTCCCACAGGACTGTATCCCAGAGTGAGTCAGTTCCCACAGGACTGTATCCCAGAGTGAGTCAGTTCCCACAGGACTGTATCCCAGAGTGAGTCAGTTCCCACAGGACTGTATCCCAGAGTGAGTCAGTTCCCACAGGACTGTATCCCAGAGTGAGTCAGTTCCCACAGGACTGTATCCCAGAGTGAGTCAGTTCCCACAGGACTGTATCCCAGAGTGAGTCAGTTCCCACAGGACTGTATCCCAGAGTGAGTCAGTTCCCACAGGACTGTATCCCAGAGTGAGTCAGTTCCCACAGGACTGTATCCCAGAGTGAGTCAGTTCCCACAGGACTGTATCCCAGAGTGAGTCAGTTCCCACAGGACTGTATCCCAGAGTGAGTCAGTTCCCACAGGACTGTATCCCAGAGTGAGTCAGTTCCCACAGGACTGTATCCCAGAGTGAGTCAGTTCCCACAGGACTGTATCCAGAGTGAGTCAGTTCCCACAGGACTGTATCCCAGAGTGAGTCAGTTCCCACAGGACTGTATCCCAGAGTGAGTCAGTTCCCACAGGACTGTATCCCAGAGTGAGTCAGTTCCCACAGGACTGTATCCCAGAGTGAGTCAGTTCCCACAGGACTGTATCCCAGAGTGAGTCAGTTCCCACAGGACTGTATCCCAGAGTGAGTCAGTTCCCACAGGACTGTATCCCAGATGAGTCAGTTCCCACAGGACTGTATCCCAGAGTGAGTCAGTTCCCACAGGACTGTATCCCAGAGTGAGTCAGTTCCCACAGGACTGTATCCCAGAGTGAGTCAGTTCCCACAGGACTGTATCCCAGAGTGAGTCAGTTCCCACAGGACTGTATCCCAGAGTGAGTCAGTTCCCACAGGACTGTATCCCAGAGTGAGTCAGTTCCCACAGGACTGTATCCCAGAGTGAGTCAGTTCCCACAGGACTGTATCCCAGAGTGAGTCAGTTCCCACAGGACTGTATCCAGAGTGAGTCAGTTCCCACAGGACTGTATCCCAGAGTGAGTCAGTTCCCACAGGACTGTATCCCAGAGTGAGTCAGTTCCCACAGGACTGTATCCCAGAGTGAGTCAGTTCCCACAGGACTGTATCCCAGAGTGAGTCAGTTCCCACAGGACTGTATCCCAGAGTGAGTCAGTTCCCACAGGACTGTATCCCAGAGTGAGTCAGTTCCCACAGGACTGTATCCCAGAGTGAGTCAGTTCCCACAGGACTGTATCCCAGAGTGAGTCAGTTCCCACAGGACTGTATCCCAGAGTGAGTCAGTTCCCACAGGACTGTATCCCAGAGTGAGTCAGTTCCCACAGGACTGTATCCCAGAGTGAGTCAGTTCCCACAGGACTGTATCCCAGAGTGAGTCAGTTCCCACAGGACTGTATCCCAGAGTGAGTCAGTTCCCACAGGACTGTATCCCAGAGTGAGTCAGTTCCCACAGGACTGTATCCCAGAGTGAGTCAGTTCCCACAGGACCTGTATCCCAGAGTGAGTCAGTTCCCACAGGACTGTATCCCAGAGTGAGTCAGTTCCCACAGGACTGTATCCCAGAGTGAGTCAGTTCCCACAGGACTGTATCCCAGAGTGAGTCAGTTCCCACAGGACTGTATCCCAGAGTGAGTCAGTTCCCACAGGACTGTATCCCAGAGTGAGTCAGTTCCCACAGGACTGTATCCCAGAGTGAGTCAGTTCCCACAGGACTGTATCCCAGAGTGAGTCAGTTCCCACAGGACTGTATCCCAGAGTGAGTCAGTTCCCACAGGACTATATCCCAGAGTGAGTCAGTTCCCACAGGACTGTATCCCAGAGTGAGTCAGTTCCCACAGGACTGTTATCCCAGAGTGAGTCAGTTCCCTACAGGACTATATCCCAGAGTGAGTCAGTTCCCACAGGACGTATCCCAGAGGTGTCAGTTCCCACAGGACTGTATCCCAGAGTGATCAGTTCCCACAGACTGTATCCCAGAGTGAGTCAGTTCCCACAGGACTCGTATCCCAAGTGAGTCAATTCCCACAGGACGTATCCCAGAGTGAGTCAGTTCCCACAGGACTATATCCCAGAGTGAGTCATTTTCCCACAGGACTGTATCCCAGAGTGAGTCAGTTCCCACAGGACTGTATCCAGAGTGAGTAGTTCCACAGGACTGGTATCCCAGAATGAGCAGTTCCACTGGACTGTATCCCAGAGTGAGTCAGTTCCCACAGGACCTGTATCCCAGAGTGAGTCAGTTCCGACAGGACTGTATCCAGAGTGAGTCAGTTCCACTGGACTAGTATCCCAGACGAGTGAGTCAGTTCCCACAGGACTGTATCCCAGAGTGAGTCAGTTCCCACAGGACTGTATCCCAGAGTGAGTCAGTTCCCACAGGACTGTATCCCAGAGTGAGTCAGTTCCCACAGGACTGTATCCCAGAGTGAGTCAGTTCCCACAGGACTGTATCCCAGAGTGAGTCAGTTCCCACAGGACTGTATCCCAGAGTGAGTCAGTTCCCACAGGACTGTATCCCAGAGTGAGTCAGTTCCCACAGGACTGTATCCCAGAGTGAGTCAGTTCCCACAGGACTGTATCCCAGAGTGAGTCAGTTCCCACAGGACTGTATCCCAGAGTGAGTCAGTTCCCACAGGACTGTATCCCAGAGTGAGTCAGTTCCCACAGGACTGTATCCCAGAGTGAGTCAGTTCCCACAGGACTGTATCCCAGAGTGAGTCAGTTCCCACAGGACTGTATCCCAGAGTGAGTCAGTTCCCACAGGACTGTATCCCAGAGTGAGTCAGTTCCCACAGGACTGTATCCCAGAGTGAGTCAGTTCCCACAGGACTGTATCCCAGAGTGAGTCAGTTCCCACAGGACTGTATCCCAGAGTGAGTCAGTTCCCACAGGACTGTATCCCAGAGTGAGTCAGTTCCCACAGGACTGTATCCCAGAGTGAGTCAGTTCCCACAGGACTGTATCCCAGAGTGAGTCAGTTCCCACAGGACTGTATCCCAGAGTGAGTCAGTTCCCACAGGACTGTATCCCAGAGTGAGTCAGTTCCCACAGGACTGTATCCCAGAGTGAGTCAGTTCCCACAGGACTGTATCCCAGAGTGAGTCAGTTCCCACAGGACTGTATCCCAGAGTGAGTCAGTTCCCACAGGACTGTATCCCAGAGTGAGTCAGTTCCCACAGGACTGTATCCCAGAGTGAGTCAGTTCCCACAGGACTGTATCCCAGAGTGAGTCAGTTCCCACAGGACTGTATCCCAGAGTGAGTCAGTTCCCACAGGACTGTATCCCAGAGTGAGTCAGTTCCCACAGGACTGTATCCCAGAGTGAGTCAGTTCCCACAGGACTGTATCCCAGAGTGAGTCAGTTCCCACAGGACTGTATCCCAGAGTGAGTCAGTTCCCACAGGACTGTATCCCAGAGTGAGTCAGTTCCCACAGGACTGTATCCCAGAGTGAGTCAGTTCCCACAGGACTGTATCCCAGAGTGAGTCAGTTCCCACAGGACTGTATCCCAGAGTGAGTCAGTTCCCACAGGACTGTATCCCAGAGTGAGTCAGTTCCCACAGGACTGTATCCCAGAGTGAGTCAGTTCCCACAGGACTGTATCCCAGAGTGAGTCAGTTCCCACAGGACTGTATCCCAGAGTGAGTCAGTTCCCACAGGACTGTATCCCAGAGTGAGTCAGTTCCCACAGGACTGTATCCCAGAGTGAGTCAGTTCCCACAGGACTGTATCCCAGAGTGAGTCAGTTCCCACAGGACTGTATCCCAGAGTGAGTCAGTTCCCACAGGACTGTATCCCAGAGTGAGTCAGTTCCCACAGGACTGTATCCCAGAGTGAGTCAGTTCCCACAGGACTGTATCCCAGAGTGAGTCAGTTCCCACAGGACTGTATCCCAGAGTGAGTCAGTTCCCACAGGACTGTATCCCAGAGTGAGTCAGTTCCCACAGGACTGTATCCCAGAGTGAGTCAGTTCCCACAGGACTGTATCCCAGAGTGAGTCAGTTCCCACAGGACTGTATCCCAGAGTGAGTCAGTTCCCACAGGACTGTATCCCAGAGTGAGTCAGTTCCCACAGGACTGTATCCCAGAGTGAGTCAGTTCCCACAGGACTGTATCCCAGAGTGAGTCAGTTCCCACAGGACTGTATCCCAGAGTGAGTCAGTTCCCACAGGACTGTATCCCAGAGTGAGTCAGTTCCCACAGGACTGTATCCCAGAGTGAGTCAGTTCCCACAGGACTGTATCCCAGAGTGAGTCAGTTCCCACAGGACTGTATCCCAGAGTGAGTCAGTTCCCACAGGACTGTATCCCAGAGTGAGTCAGTTCCCACAGGACTGTATCCCAGAGTGAGTCAGTTCCCACAGGACTGTATCCCAGAGTGAGTCAGTTCCCACAGGACTGTATCCCAGAGTGAGTCAGTTCCCACAGGACTGTATCCCAGAGTGAGTCAGTTCCCACAGGACTGTATCCCAGAGTGAGTCAGTTCCCACAGGACTGTATCCCAGAGTGAGTCAGTTCCCACAGGACTGTATCCCAGAGTGAGTCAGTTCCCACAGGACTGTATCCCAGAGTGAGTCAGTTCCCACAGGACTGTATCCCAGAGTGAGTCAGTTCCCACAGGACTGTATCCCAGAGTGAGTCAGTTCCCACAGGACTGTATCCCAGAGTGAGTCAGTTCCCACAGGACTGTATCCCAGAGTGAGTCAGTTCCCACAGGACTGTATCCCAGAGTGAGTCAGTTCCCACAGGACTGTATCCCAGAGTGAGTCAGTTCCCACAGGACTGTATCCCAGAGTGAGTCAGTTCCCACAGGACTGTATCCCAGAGTGAGTCAGTTCCCACAGGACTGTATCCCAGAGTGAGTCAGTTCCCACAGGACTGTATCCCAGAGTGAGTCAGTTCCCACAGGACTGTATCCCAGAGTGAGTCAGTTCCCACAGGACTGTATCCCAGAGTGAGTCAGTTCCCACAGGACTGTATCCCAGAGTGAGTCAGTTCCCACAGGACTGTATCCCAGAGTGAGTCAGTTCCCACAGGACTGTATCCCAGAGTGAGTCAGTTCCCACAGGACTGTATCCCAGAGTGAGTCAGTTCCCACAGGACTGTATCCCAGAGTGAGTCAGTTCCCACAGGACTGTATCCCAGAGTGAGTCAGTTCCCACAGGACTGTATCCCAGAGTGAGTCAGTTCCCACAGGACTGTATCCCAGAGTGAGTCAGTTCCCACAGGACTGTATCCCAGAGTGAGTCAGTTCCCACAGGACTGTATCCCAGAGTGAGTCAGTTCCCACAGGACTGTATCCCAGAGTGAGTCAGTTCCCACAGGACTGTATCCCAGAGTGAGTCAGTTCCCACAGGACTGTATCCCAGAGTGAGTCAGTTCCCACAGGACTGTATCCCAGAGTGAGTCAGTTCCCACAGGACTGTATCCCAGAGTGAGTCAGTTCCCACAGGACTGTATCCCAGAGTGAGTCAGTTCCCACAGGACTGTATCCCAGAGTGAGTCAGTTCCCACAGGACTGTATCCCAGAGTGAGTCAGTTCCCACAGGACTGTATCCCAGAGTGAGTCAGTTCCCACAGGACTGTATCCCAGAGTGAGTCAGTTCCCACAGGACTGTATCCCAGAGTGAGTCAGTTCCCACAGGACTGTATCCCAGAGTGAGTCAGTTCCCACAGGACTGTATCCCAGAGTGAGTCAGTTCCCACAGGACTGTATCCCAGAGTGAGTCAGTTCCCACAGGACTGTATCCCAGAGTGAGTCAGTTCCCACAGGACTGTATCCCAGAGTGAGTCAGTTCCCACAGGACTGTATCCCAGAGTGAGTCAGTTCCCACAGGACTGTATCCCAGAGTGAGTCAGTTCCCACAGGACTGTATCCCAGAGTGAGTCAGTTCCCACAGGACTGTATCCCAGAGTGAGTCAGTTCCCACAGGACTGTATCCCAGAGTGAGTCAGTTCCCACAGGACTGTATCCCAGAGTGAGTCAGTTCCCACAGGACTGTATCCCAGAGTGAGTCAGTTCCCACAGGACTGTATCCCAGAGTGAGTCAGTTCCCACAGGACTGTATCCCAGAGTGAGTCAGTTCCCACAGGACTGTATCCCAGAGTGAGTCAGTTCCCACAGGACTGTATCCCAGAGTGAGTCAGTTCCCACAGGACTGTATCCCAGAGTGAGTCAGTTCCCACAGGACTGTATCCCAGAGTGAGTCAGTTCCCACAGGACTGTATCCCAGAGTGAGTCAGTTCCCACAGGACTGTATCCCAGAGTGAGTCAGTTCCCACAGGACTGTATCCCAGAGTGAGTCAGTTCCCACAGGACTGTATCCCAGAGTGAGTCAGTTCCCACAGGACTGTATCCCAGAGTGAGTCAGTTCCCACAGGACTGTATCCCAGAGTGAGTCAGTTCCCACAGGACTGTATCCCAGAGTGAGTCAGTTCCCACAGGACTGTATCCCAGAGTGAGTCAGTTCCCACAGGACTGTATCCCAGAGTGAGTCAGTTCCCACAGGACTGTATCCCAGAGTGAGTCAGTTCCCACAGGACTGTATCCCAGAGTGAGTCAGTTCCCACAGGACTGTATCCCAGAGTGAGTCAGTTCCCACAGGACTGTATCCCAGAGTGAGTCAGTTCCCACAGGACTGTATCCCAGAGTGAGTCAGTTCCCACAGGACTGTATCCCAGAGTGAGTCAGTTCCCACAGGACTGTATCCCAGAGTGAGTCAGTTCCCACAGGACTGTATCCCAGAGTGAGTCAGTTCCCACAGGACTGTATCCCAGAGTGAGTCAGTTCCCACAGGACTGTATCCCAGAGTGAGTCAGTTCCCACAGGACTGTATCCCAGAGTGAGTCAGTTCCCACAGGACTGTATCCCAGAGTGAGTCAGTTCCCACAGGACTGTATCCCAGAGTGAGTCAGTTCCCACAGGACTGTATCCCAGAGTGAGTCAGTTCCCACAGGACTGTATCCCAGAGTGAGTCAGTTCCCACAGGACTGTATCCCAGAGTGAGTCAGTTCCCACAGGACTGTATCCCAGAGTGAGTCAGTTCCCACAGGACTGTATCCCAGAGTGAGTCAGTTCCCACAGGACTGTATCCCAGAGTGAGTCAGTTCCCACAGGACTGTATCCCAGAGTGAGTCAGTTCCCACAGGACTGTATCCCAGAGTGAGTCAGTTCCCACAGGACTGTATCCCAGAGTGAGTCAGTTCCCACAGGACTGTATCCCAGAGTGAGTCAGTTCCCACAGGACTGTATCCCAGAGTGAGTCAGTTCCCACAGGACTGTATCCCAGAGTGAGTCAGTTCCCACAGGACTGTATCCCAGAGTGAGTCAGTTCCCACAGGACTGTATCCCAGAGTGAGTCAGTTCCCACAGGACTGTATCCCAGAGTGAGTCAGTTCCCACAGGACTGTATCCCAGAGTGAGTCAGTTCCCACAGGACTGTATCCCAGAGTGAGTCAGTTCCCACAGGACTGTATCCCAGAGTGAGTCAGTTCCCACAGGACTGTATCCCAGAGTGAGTCAGTTCCCACAGGACTGTATCCCAGAGTGAGTCAGTTCCCACAGGACTGTATCCCAGAGTGAGTCAGTTCCCACAGGACTGTATCCCAGAGTGAGTCAGTTCCCACAGGACTGTATCCCAGAGTGAGTCAGTTCCCACAGGACTGTATCCCAGAGTGAGTCAGTTCCCACAGGACTGTATCCCAGAGTGAGTCAGTTCCCACAGGACTGTATCCCAGAGTGAGTCAGTTCCCACAGGACTGTATCCCAGAGTGAGTCAGTTCCCACAGGACTGTATCCCAGAGTGAGTCAGTTCCCACAGGACTGTATCCCAGAGTGAGTCAGTTCCCACAGGACTGTATCCCAGAGTGAGTCAGTTCCCACAGGACTGTATCCCAGAGTGAGTCAGTTCCCACAGGACTGTATCCCAGAGTGAGTCAGTTCCCACAGGACTGTATCCCAGAGTGAGTCAGTTCCCACAGGACTGTATCCCAGAGTGAGTCAGTTCCCACAGGACTGTATCCCAGAGTGAGTCAGTTCCCACAGGACTGTATCCCAGAGTGAGTCAGTTCCCACAGGACTGTATCCCAGAGTGAGTCAGTTCCCACAGGACTGTATCCCAGAGTGAGTCAGTTCCCACAGGACTGTATCCCAGAGTGAGTCAGTTCCCACAGGACTGTATCCCAGAGTGAGTCAGTTCCCACAGGACTGTATCCCAGAGTGAGTCAGTTCCCACAGGACTGTATCCCAGAGTGAGTCAGTTCCCACAGGACTGTATCCCAGAGTGAGTCAGTTCCCACAGGACTGTATCCCAGAGTGAGTCAGTTCCCACAGGACTGTATCCCAGAGTGAGTCAGTTCCCACAGGACTGTATCCCAGAGTGAGTCAGTTCCCACAGGACTGTATCCCAGAGTGAGTCAGTTCCCACAGGACTGTATCCCAGAGTGAGTCAGTTCCCACAGGACTGTATCCCAGAGTGAGTCAGTTCCCACAGGACTGTATCCCAGAGTGAGTCAGTTCCCACAGGACTGTATCCCAGAGTGAGTCAGTTCCCACAGGACTGTATCCCAGAGTGAGTCAGTTCCCACAGGACTGTATCCCAGAGTGAGTCAGTTCCCACAGGACTGTATCCCAGAGTGAGTCAGTTCCCACAGGACTGTATCCCAGAGTGAGTCAGTTCCCACAGGACTGTATCCCAGAGTGAGTCAGTTCCCACAGGACTGTATCCCAGAGTGAGTCAGTTCCCACAGGACTGTATCCCAGAGTGAGTCAGTTCCCACAGGACTGTATCCCAGAGTGAGTCAGTTCCCACAGGACTGTATCCCAGAGTGAGTCAGTTCCCACAGGACTGTATCCCAGAGTGAGTCAGTTCCCACAGGACTGTATCCCAGAGTGAGTCAGTTCCCACAGGACTGTATCCCAGAGTGAGTCAGTTCCCACAGGACTGTATCCCAGAGTGAGTCAGTTCCCACAGGACTGTATCCCAGAGTGAGTCAGTTCCCACAGGACTGTATCCCAGAGTGAGTCAGTTCCCACAGGACTGTATCCCAGAGTGAGTCAGTTCCCACAGGACTGTATCCCAGAGTGAGTCAGTTCCCACAGGACTGTATCCCAGAGTGAGTCAGTTCCCACAGGACTGTATCCCAGAGTGAGTCAGTTCCCACAGGACTGTATCCCAGAGTGAGTCAGTTCCCACAGGACTGTATCCCAGAGTGAGTCAGTTCCCACAGGACTGTATCCCAGAGTGAGTCAGTTCCCACAGGACTGTATCCCAGAGTGAGTCAGTTCCCACAGGACTGTATCCCAGAGTGAGTCAGTTCCCACAGGACTGTATCCCAGAGTGAGTCAGTTCCCACAGGACTGTATCCCAGAGTGAGTCAGTTCCCACAGGACTGTATCCCAGAGTGAGTCAGTTCCCACAGGACTGTATCCCAGAGTGAGTCAGTTCCCACAGGACTGTATCCCAGAGTGAGTCAGTTCCCACAGGACTGTATCCCAGAGTGAGTCAGTTCCCACAGGACTGTATCCCAGAGTGAGTCAGTTCCCACAGGACTGTATCCCAGAGTGAGTCAGTTCCCACAGGACTGTATCCCAGAGTGAGTCAGTTCCCACAGGACTGTATCCCAGAGTGAGTCAGTTCCCACAGGACTGTATCCCAGAGTGAGTCAGTTCCCACAGGACTGTATCCCAGAGTGAGTCAGTTCCCACAGGACTGTATCCCAGAGTGAGTCAGTTCCCACAGGACTGTATCCCAGAGTGAGTCAGTTCCCACAGGACTGTATCCCAGAGTGAGTCAGTTCCCACAGGACTGTATCCCAGAGTGAGTCAGTTCCCACAGGACTGTATCCCAGAGTGAGTCAGTTCCCACAGGACTGTATCCCAGAGTGAGTCAGTTCCCACAGGACTGTATCCCAGAGTGAGTCAGTTCCCACAGGACTGTATCCCAGAGTGAGTCAGTTCCCACAGGACTGTATCCCAGAGTGAGTCAGTTCCCACAGGACTGTATCCCAGAGTGAGTCAGTTCCCACAGGACTGTATCCCAGAGTGAGTCAGTTCCCACAGGACTGTATCCCAGAGTGAGTCAGTTCCCACAGGACTGTATCCCAGAGTGAGTCAGTTCCCACAGGACTGTATCCCAGAGTGAGTCAGTTCCCACAGGACTGTATCCCAGAGTGAGTCAGTTCCCACAGGACTGTATCCCAGAGTGAGTCAGTTCCCACAGGACTGTATCCCAGAGTGAGTCAGTTCCCACAGGACTGTATCCCAGAGTGAGTCAGTTCCCACAGGACTGTATCCCAGAGTGAGTCAGTTCCCACAGGACTGTATCCCAGAGTGAGTCAGTTCCCACAGGACTGTATCCCAGAGTGAGTCAGTTCCCACAGGACTGTATCCCAGAGTGAGTCAGTTCCCACAGGACTGTATCCCAGAGTGAGTCAGTTCCCACAGGACTGTATCCCAGAGTGAGTCAGTTCCCACAGGACTGTATCCCAGAGTGAGTCAGTTCCCACAGGACTGTATCCCAGAGTGAGTCAGTTCCCACAGGACTGTATCCCAGAGTGAGTCAGTTCCCACAGGACTGTATCCCAGAGTGAGTCAGTTCCCACAGGACTGTATCCCAGAGTGAGTCAGTTCCCACAGGACTGTATCCCAGAGTGAGTCAGTTCCCACAGGACTGTATCCCAGAGTGAGTCAGTTCCCACAGGACTGTATCCCAGAGTGAGTCAGTTCCCACAGGACTGTATCCCAGAGTGAGTCAGTTCCCACAGGACTGTATCCCAGAGTGAGTCAGTTCCCACAGGACTGTATCCCAGAGTGAGTCAGTTCCCACAGGACTGTATCCCAGAGTGAGTCAGTTCCCACAGGACTGTATCCCAGAGTGAGTCAGTTCCCACAGGACTGTATCCCAGAGTGAGTCAGTTCCCACAGGACTGTATCCCAGAGTGAGTCAGTTCCCACAGGACTGTATCCCAGAGTGAGTCAGTTCCCACAGGACTGTATCCCAGAGTGAGTCAGTTCCCACAGGACTGTATCCCAGAGTGAGTCAGTTCCCACAGGACTGTATCCCAGAGTGAGTCAGTTCCCACAGGACTGTATCCCAGAGTGAGTCAGTTCCCACAGGACTGTATCCCAGAGTGAGTCAGTTCCCACAGGACTGTATCCCAGAGTGAGTCAGTTCCCACAGGACTGTATCCCAGAGTGAGTCAGTTCCCACAGGACTGTATCCCAGAGTGAGTCAGTTCCCACAGGACTGTATCCCAGAGTGAGTCAGTTCCCACAGGACTGTATCCCAGAGTGAGTCAGTTCCCACAGGACTGTATCCCAGAGTGAGTCAGTTCCCACAGGACTGTATCCCAGAGTGAGTCAGTTCCCACAGGACTGTATCCCAGAGTGAGTCAGTTCCCACAGGACTGTATCCCAGAGTGAGTCAGTTCCCACAGGACTGTATCCCAGAGTGAGTCAGTTCCCACAGGACTGTATCCCAGAGTGAGTCAGTTCCCACAGGACTGTATCCCAGAGTGAGTCAGTTCCCACAGGACTGTATCCCAGAGTGAGTCAGTTCCCACAGGACTGTATCCCAGAGTGAGTCAGTTCCCACAGGACTGTATCCCAGAGTGAGTCAGTTCCCACAGGACTGTATCCCAGAGTGAGTCAGTTCCCACAGGACTGTATCCCAGAGTGAGTCAGTTCCCACAGGACTGTATCCCAGAGTGAGTCAGTTCCCACAGGACTGTATCCCAGAGTGAGTCAGTTCCCACAGGACTGTATCCCAGAGTGAGTCAGTTCCCACAGGACTGTATCCCAGAGTGAGTCAGTTCCCACAGGACTGTATCCCAGAGTGAGTCAGTTCCCACAGGACTGTATCCCAGAGTGAGTCAGTTCCCACAGGACTGTATCCCAGAGTGAGTCAGTTCCCACAGGACTGTATCCCAGAGTGAGTCAGTTCCCACAGGACTGTATCCCAGAGTGAGTCAGTTCCCACAGGACTGTATCCCAGAGTGAGTCAGTTCCCACAGGACTGTATCCCAGAGTGAGTCAGTTCCCACAGGACTGTATCCCAGAGTGAGTCAGTTCCCACAGGACTGTATCCCAGAGTGAGTCAGTTCCCACAGGACTGTATCCCAGAGTGAGTCAGTTCCCACAGGACTGTATCCCAGAGTGAGTCAGTTCCCACAGGACTGTATCCCAGAGTGAGTCAGTTCCCACAGGACTGTATCCCAGAGTGAGTCAGTTCCCACAGGACTGTATCCCAGAGTGAGTCAGTTCCCACAGGACTGTATCCCAGAGTGAGTCAGTTCCCACAGGACTGTATCCCAGAGTGAGTCAGTTCCCACAGGACTGTATCCCAGAGTGAGTCAGTTCCCACAGGACTGTATCCCAGAGTGAGTCAGTTCCCACAGGACTGTATCCCAGAGTGAGTCAGTTCCCACAGGACTGTATCCCAGAGTGAGTCAGTTCCCACAGGACTGTATCCCAGAGTGAGTCAGTTCCCACAGGACTGTATCCCAGAGTGAGTCAGTTCCCACAGGACTGTATCCCAGAGTGAGTCAGTTCCCACAGGACTGTATCCCAGAGTGAGTCAGTTCCCACAGGACTGTATCCCAGAGTGAGTCAGTTCCCACAGGACTGTATCCCAGAGTGAGTCAGTTCCCACAGGACTGTATCCCAGAGTGAGTCAGTTCCCACAGGACTGTATCCCAGAGTGAGTCAGTTCCCACAGGACTGTATCCCAGAGTGAGTCAGTTCCCACAGGACTGTATCCCAGAGTGAGTCAGTTCCCACAGGACTGTATCCCAGAGTGAGTCAGTTCCCACAGGACTGTATCCCAGAGTGAGTCAGTTCCCACAGGACTGTATCCCAGAGTGAGTCAGTTCCCACAGGACTGTATCCCAGAGTGAGTCAGTTCCCACAGGACTGTATCCCAGAGTGAGTCAGTTCCCACAGGACTGTATCCCAGAGTGAGTCAGTTCCCACAGGACTGTATCCCAGAGTGAGTCAGTTCCCACAGGACTGTATCCCAGAGTGAGTCAGTTCCCACAGGACTGTATCCCAGAGTGAGTCAGTTCCCACAGGACTGTATCCCAGAGTGAGTCAGTTCCCACAGGACTGTATCCCAGAGTGAGTCAGTTCCCACAGGACTGTATCCCAGAGTGAGTCAGTTCCCACAGGACTGTATCCCAGAGTGAGTCAGTTCCCACAGGACTGTATCCCAGAGTGAGTCAGTTCCCACAGGACTGTATCCCAGAGTGAGTCAGTTCCCACAGGACTGTATCCCAGAGTGAGTCAGTTCCCACAGGACTGTATCCCAGAGTGAGTCAGTTCCCACAGGACTGTATCCCAGAGTGAGTCAGTTCCCACAGGACTGTATCCCAGAGTGAGTCAGTTCCCACAGGACTGTATCCCAGAGTGAGTCAGTTCCCACAGGACTGTATCCCAGAGTGAGTCAGTTCCCACAGGACTGTATCCCAGAGTGAGTCAGTTCCCACAGGACTGTATCCCAGAGTGAGTCAGTTCCCACAGGACTGTATCCCAGAGTGAGTCAGTTCCCACAGGACTGTATCCCAGAGTGAGTCAGTTCCCACAGGACTGTATCCCAGAGTGAGTCAGTTCCCACAGGACTGTATCCCAGAGTGAGTCAGTTCCCACAGGACTGTATCCCAGAGTGAGTCAGTTCCCACAGGACTGTATCCCAGAGTGAGTCAGTTCCCACAGGACTGTATCCCAGAGTGAGTCAGTTCCCACAGGACTGTATCCCAGAGTGAGTCAGTTCCCACAGGACTGTATCCCAGAGTGAGTCAGTTCCCACAGGACTGTATCCCAGAGTGAGTCAGTTCCCACAGGACTGTATCCCAGAGTGAGTCAGTTCCCACAGGACTGTATCCCAGAGTGAGTCAGTTCCCACAGGACTGTATCCCAGAGTGAGTCAGTTCCCACAGGACTGTATCCCAGAGTGAGTCAGTTCCCACAGGACTGTATCCCAGAGTGAGTCAGTTCCCACAGGACTGTATCCCAGAGTGAGTCAGTTCCCACAGGACTGTATCCCAGAGTGAGTCAGTTCCCACAGGACTGTATCCCAGAGTGAGTCAGTTCCCACAGGACTGTATCCCAGAGTGAGTCAGTTCCCACAGGACTGTATCCCAGAGTGAGTCAGTTCCCACAGGACTGTATCCCAGAGTGAGTCAGTTCCCACAGGACTGTATCCCAGAGTGAGTCAGTTCCCACAGGACTGTATCCCAGAGTGAGTCAGTTCCCACAGGACTGTATCCCAGAGTGAGTCAGTTCCCACAGGACTGTATCCCAGAGTGAGTCAGTTCCCACAGGACTGTATCCCAGAGTGAGTCAGTTCCCACAGGACTGTATCCCAGAGTGAGTCAGTTCCCACAGGACTGTATCCCAGAGTGAGTCAGTTCCCACAGGACTGTATCCCAGAGTGAGTCAGTTCCCACAGGACTGTATCCCAGAGTGAGTCAGTTCCCACAGGACTGTATCCCAGAGTGAGTCAGTTCCCACAGGACTGTATCCCAGAGTGAGTCAGTTCCCACAGGACTGTATCCCAGAGTGAGTCAGTTCCCACAGGACTGTATCCCAGAGTGAGTCAGTTCCCACAGGACTGTATCCCAGAGTGAGTCAGTTCCCACAGGACTGTATCCCAGAGTGAGTCAGTTCCCACAGGACTGTATCCCAGAGTGAGTCAGTTCCCACAGGACTGTATCCCAGAGTGAGTCAGTTCCCACAGGACTGTATCCCAGAGTGAGTCAGTTCCCACAGGACTGTATCCCAGAGTGAGTCAGTTCCCACAGGACTGTATCCCAGAGTGAGTCAGTTCCCACAGGACTGTATCCCAGAGTGAGTCAGTTCCCACAGGACTGTATCCCAGAGTGAGTCAGTTCCCACAGGACTGTATCCCAGAGTGAGTCAGTTCCCACAGGACTGTATCCCAGAGTGAGTCAGTTCCCACAGGACTGTATCCCAGAGTGAGTCAGTTCCCACAGGACTGTATCCCAGAGTGAGTCAGTTCCCACAGGACTGTATCCCAGAGTGAGTCAGTTCCCACAGGACTGTATCCCAGAGTGAGTCAGTTCCCACAGGACTGTATCCCAGAGTGAGTCAGTTCCCACAGGACTGTATCCCAGAGTGAGTCAGTTCCCACAGGACTGTATCCCAGAGTGAGTCAGTTCCCACAGGACTGTATCCCAGAGTGAGTCAGTTCCCACAGGACTGTATCCCAGAGTGAGTCAGTTCCCACAGGACTGTATCCCAGAGTGAGTCAGTTCCCACAGGACTGTATCCCAGAGTGAGTCAGTTCCCACAGGACTGTATCCCAGAGTGAGTCAGTTCCCACAGGACTGTATCCCAGAGTGAGTCAGTTCCCACAGGACTGTATCCCAGAGTGAGTCAGTTCCCACAGGACTGTATCCCAGAGTGAGTCAGTTCCCACAGGACTGTATCCCAGAGTGAGTCAGTTCCCACAGGACTGTATCCCAGAGTGAGTCAGTTCCCACAGGACTGTATCCCAGAGTGAGTCAGTTCCCACAGGACTGTATCCCAGAGTGAGTCAGTTCCCACAGGACTGTATCCCAGAGTGAGTCAGTTCCCACAGGACTGTATCCCAGAGTGAGTCAGTTCCCACAGGACTGTATCCCAGAGTGAGTCAGTTCCCACAGGACTGTATCCCAGAGTGAGTCAGTTCCCACAGGACTGTATCCCAGAGTGAGTCAGTTCCCACAGGACTGTATCCCAGAGTGAGTCAGTTCCCACAGGACTGTATCCCAGAGTGAGTCAGTTCCCACAGGACTGTATCCCAGAGTGAGTCAGTTCCCACAGGACTGTATCCCAGAGTGAGTCAGTTCCCACAGGACTGTATCCCAGAGTGAGTCAGTTCCCACAGGACTGTATCCCAGAGTGAGTCAGTTCCCACAGGACTGTATCCCAGAGTGAGTCAGTTCCCACAGGACTGTATCCCAGAGTGAGTCAGTTCCCACAGGACTGTATCCCAGAGTGAGTCAGTTCCCACAGGACTGTATCCCAGAGTGAGTCAGTTCCCACAGGACTGTATCCCAGAGTGAGTCAGTTCCCACAGGACTGTATCCCAGAGTGAGTCAGTTCCCACAGGACTGTATCCCAGAGTGAGTCAGTTCCCACAGGACTGTATCCCAGAGTGAGTCAGTTCCCACAGGACTGTATCCCAGAGTGAGTCAGTTCCCACAGGACTGTATCCCAGAGTGAGTCAGTTCCCACAGGACTGTATCCCAGAGTGAGTCAGTTCCCACAGGACTGTATCCCAGAGTGAGTCAGTTCCCACAGGACTGTATCCCAGAGTGAGTCAGTTCCCACAGGACTGTATCCCAGAGTGAGTCAGTTCCCACAGGACTGTATCCCAGAGTGAGTCAGTTCCCACAGGACTGTATCCCAGAGTGAGTCAGTTCCCACAGGACTGTATCCCAGAGTGAGTCAGTTCCCACAGGACTGTATCCCAGAGTGAGTCAGTTCCCACAGGACTGTATCCCAGAGTGAGTCAGTTCCCACAGGACTGTATCCCAGAGTGAGTCAGTTCCCACAGGACTGTATCCCAGAGTGAGTCAGTTCCCACAGGACTGTATCCCAGAGTGAGTCAGTTCCCACAGGACTGTATCCCAGAGTGAGTCAGTTCCCACAGGACTGTATCCCAGAGTGAGTCAGTTCCCACAGGACTGTATCCCAGAGTGAGTCAGTTCCCACAGGACTGTATCCCAGAGTGAGTCAGTTCCCACAGGACTGTATCCCAGAGTGAGTCAGTTCCCACAGGACTGTATCCCAGAGTGAGTCAGTTCCCACAGGACTGTATCCCAGAGTGAGTCAGTTCCCACAGGACTGTATCCCAGAGTGAGTCAGTTCCCACAGGACTGTATCCCAGAGTGAGTCAGTTCCCACAGGACTGTATCCCAGAGTGAGTCAGTTCCCACAGGACTGTATCCCAGAGTGAGTCAGTTCCCACAGGACTGTATCCCAGAGTGAGTCAGTTCCCACAGGACTGTATCCCAGAGTGAGTCAGTTCCCACAGGACTGTATCCCAGAGTGAGTCAGTTCCCACAGGACTGTATCCCAGAGTGAGTCAGTTCCCACAGGACTGTATCCCAGAGTGAGTCAGTTCCCACAGGACTGTATCCCAGAGTGAGTCAGTTCCCACAGGACTGTATCCCAGAGTGAGTCAGTTCCCACAGGACTGTATCCCAGAGTGAGTCAGTTCCCACAGGACTGTATCCCAGAGTGAGTCAGTTCCCACAGGACTGTATCCCAGAGTGAGTCAGTTCCCACAGGACTGTATCCCAGAGTGAGTCAGTTCCCACAGGACTGTATCCCAGAGTGAGTCAGTTCCCACAGGACTGTATCCCAGAGTGAGTCAGTTCCCACAGGACTGTATCCCAGAGTGAGTCAGTTCCCACAGGACTGTATCCCAGAGTGAGTCAGTTCCCACAGGACTGTATCCCAGAGTGAGTCAGTTCCCACAGGACTGTATCCCAGAGTGAGTCAGTTCCCACAGGACTGTATCCCAGAGTGAGTCAGTTCCCACAGGACTGTATCCCAGAGTGAGTCAGTTCCCACAGGACTGTATCCCAGAGTGAGTCAGTTCCCACAGGACTGTATCCCAGAGTGAGTCAGTTCCCACAGGACTGTATCCCAGAGTGAGTCAGTTCCCACAGGACTGTATCCCAGAGTGAGTCAGTTCCCACAGGACTGTATCCCAGAGTGAGTCAGTTCCCACAGGACTGTATCCCAGAGTGAGTCAGTTCCCACAGGACTGTATCCCAGAGTGAGTCAGTTCCCACAGGACTGTATCCCAGAGTGAGTCAGTTCCCACAGGACTGTATCCCAGAGTGAGTCAGTTCCCACAGGACTGTATCCCAGAGTGAGTCAGTTCCCACAGGACTGTATCCCAGAGTGAGTCAGTTCCCACAGGACTGTATCCCAGAGTGAGTCAGTTCCCACAGGACTGTATCCCAGAGTGAGTCAGTTCCCACAGGACTGTATCCCAGAGTGAGTCAGTTCCCACAGGACTGTATCCCAGAGTGAGTCAGTTCCCACAGGACTGTATCCCAGAGTGAGTCAGTTCCCACAGGACTGTATCCCAGAGTGAGTCAGTTCCCACAGGACTGTATCCCAGAGTGAGTCAGTTCCCACAGGACTGTATCCCAGAGTGAGTCAGTTCCCACAGGACTGTATCCCAGAGTGAGTCAGTTCCCACAGGACTGTATCCCAGAGTGAGTCAGTTCCCACAGGACTGTATCCCAGAGTGAGTCAGTTCCCACAGGACTGTATCCCAGAGTGAGTCAGTTCCCACAGGACTGTATCCCAGAGTGAGTCAGTTCCCACAGGACTGTATCCCAGAGTGAGTCAGTTCCCACAGGACTGTATCCCAGAGTGAGTCAGTTCCCACAGGACTGTATCCCAGAGTGAGTCAGTTCCCACAGGACTGTATCCCAGAGTGAGTCAGTTCCCACAGGACTGTATCCCAGAGTGAGTCAGTTCCCACAGGACTGTATCCCAGAGTGAGTCAGTTCCCACAGGACTGTATCCCAGAGTGAGTCAGTTCCCACAGGACTGTATCCCAGAGTGAGTCAGTTCCCACAGGACTGTATCCCAGAGTGAGTCAGTTCCCACAGGACTGTATCCCAGAGTGAGTCAGTTCCCACAGGACTGTATCCCAGAGTGAGTCAGTTCCCACAGGACTGTATCCCAGAGTGAGTCAGTTCCCACAGGACTGTATCCCAGAGTGAGTCAGTTCCCACAGGACTGTATCCCAGAGTGAGTCAGTTCCCACAGGACTGTATCCCAGAGTGAGTCAGTTCCCACAGGACTGTATCCCAGAGTGAGTCAGTTCCCACAGGACTGTATCCCAGAGTGAGTCAGTTCCCACAGGACTGTATCCCAGAGTGAGTCAGTTCCCACAGGACTGTATCCCAGAGTGAGTCAGTTCCCACAGGACTGTATCCCAGAGTGAGTCAGTTCCCACAGGACTGTATCCCAGAGTGAGTCAGTTCCCACAGGACTGTATCCCAGAGTGAGTCAGTTCCCACAGGACTGTATCCCAGAGTGAGTCAGTTCCCACAGGACTGTATCCCAGAGTGAGTCAGTTCCCACAGGACTGTATCCCAGAGTGAGTCAGTTCCCACAGGACTGTATCCCAGAGTGAGTCAGTTCCCACAGGACTGTATCCCAGAGTGAGTCAGTTCCCACAGGACTGTATCCCAGAGTGAGTCAGTTCCCACAGGACTGTATCCCAGAGTGAGTCAGTTCCCACAGGACTGTATCCCAGAGTGAGTCAGTTCCCACAGGACTGTATCCCAGAGTGAGTCAGTTCCCACAGGACTGTATCCCAGAGTGAGTCAGTTCCCACAGGACTGTATCCCAGAGTGAGTCAGTTCCCACAGGACTGTATCCCAGAGTGAGTCAGTTCCCACAGGACTGTATCCCAGAGTGAGTCAGTTCCCACAGGACTGTATCCCAGAGTGAGTCAGTTCCCACAGGACTGTATCCCAGAGTGAGTCAGTTCCCACAGGACTGTATCCCAGAGTGAGTCAGTTCCCACAGGACTGTATCCCAGAGTGAGTCAGTTCCCACAGGACTGTATCCCAGAGTGAGTCAGTTCCCACAGGACTGTATCCCAGAGTGAGTCAGTTCCCACAGGACTGTATCCCAGAGTGAGTCAGTTCCCACAGGACTGTATCCCAGAGTGAGTCAGTTCCCACAGGACTGTATCCCAGAGTGAGTCAGTTCCCACAGGACTGTATCCCAGAGTGAGTCAGTTCCCACAGGACTGTATCCCAGAGTGAGTCAGTTCCCACAGGACTGTATCCCAGAGTGAGTCAGTTCCCACAGGACTGTATCCCAGAGTGAGTCAGTTCCCACAGGACTGTATCCCAGAGTGAGTCAGTTCCCACAGGACTGTATCCCAGAGTGAGTCAGTTCCCACAGGACTGTATCCCAGAGTGAGTCAGTTCCCACAGGACTGTATCCCAGAGTGAGTCAGTTCCCACAGGACTGTATCCCAGAGTGAGTCAGTTCCCACAGGACTGTATCCCAGAGTGAGTCAGTTCCCACAGGACTGTATCCCAGAGTGAGTCAGTTCCCACAGGACTGTATCCCAGAGTGAGTCAGTTCCCACAGGACTGTATCCCAGAGTGAGTCAGTTCCCACAGGACTGTATCCCAGAGTGAGTCAGTTCCCACAGGACTGTATCCCAGAGTGAGTCAGTTCCCACAGGACTGTATCCCAGAGTGAGTCAGTTCCCACAGGACTGTATCCCAGAGTGAGTCAGTTCCCACAGGACTGTATCCCAGAGTGAGTCAGTTCCCACAGGACTGTATCCCAGAGTGAGTCAGTTCCCACAGGACTGTATCCCAGAGTGAGTCAGTTCCCACAGGACTGTATCCCAGAGTGAGTCAGTTCCCACAGGACTGTATCCCAGAGTGAGTCAGTTCCCACAGGACTGTATCCCAGAGTGAGTCAGTTCCCACAGGACTGTATCCCAGAGTGAGTCAGTTCCCACAGGACTGTATCCCAGAGTGAGTCAGTTCCCACAGGACTGTATCCCAGAGTGAGTCAGTTCCCACAGGACTGTATCCCAGAGTGAGTCAGTTCCCACAGGACTGTATCCCAGAGTGAGTCAGTTCCCACAGGACTGTATCCCAGAGTGAGTCAGTTCCCACAGGACTGTATCCCAGAGTGAGTCAGTTCCCACAGGACTGTATCCCAGAGTGAGTCAGTTCCCACAGGACTGTATCCCAGAGTGAGTCAGTTCCCACAGGACTGTATCCCAGAGTGAGTCAGTTCCCACAGGACTGTATCCCAGAGTGAGTCAGTTCCCACAGGACTGTATCCCAGAGTGAGTCAGTTCCCACAGGACTGTATCCCAGAGTGAGTCAGTTCCCACAGGACTGTATCCCAGAGTGAGTCAGTTCCCACAGGACTGTATCCCAGAGTGAGTCAGTTCCCACAGGACTGTATCCCAGAGTGAGTCAGTTCCCACAGGACTGTATCCCAGAGTGAGTCAGTTCCCACAGGACTGTATCCCAGAGTGAGTCAGTTCCCACAGGACTGTATCCCAGAGTGAGTCAGTTCCCACAGGACTGTATCCCAGAGTGAGTCAGTTCCCACAGGACTGTATCCCAGAGTGAGTCAGTTCCCACAGGACTGTATCCCAGAGTGAGTCAGTTCCCACAGGACTGTATCCCAGAGTGAGTCAGTTCCCACAGGACTGTATCCCAGAGTGAGTCAGTTCCCACAGGACTGTATCCCAGAGTGAGTCAGTTCCCACAGGACTGTATCCCAGAGTGAGTCAGTTCCCACAGGACTGTATCCCAGAGTGAGTCAGTTCCCACAGGACTGTATCCCAGAGTGAGTCAGTTCCCACAGGACTGTATCCCAGAGTGAGTCAGTTCCCACAGGACTGTATCCCAGAGTGAGTCAGTTCCCACAGGACTGTATCCCAGAGTGAGTCAGTTCCCACAGGACTGTATCCCAGAGTGAGTCAGTTCCCACAGGACTGTATCCCAGAGTGAGTCAGTTCCCACAGGACTGTATCCCAGAGTGAGTCAGTTCCCACAGGACTGTATCCCAGAGTGAGTCAGTTCCCACAGGACTGTATCCCAGAGTGAGTCAGTTCCCACAGGACTGTATCCCAGAGTGAGTCAGTTCCCACAGGACTGTATCCCAGAGTGAGTCAGTTCCCACAGGACTGTATCCCAGAGTGAGTCAGTTCCCACAGGACTGTATCCCAGAGTGAGTCAGTTCCCACAGGACTGTATCCCAGAGTGAGTCAGTTCCCACAGGACTGTATCCCAGAGTGAGTCAGTTCCCACAGGACTGTATCCCAGAGTGAGTCAGTTCCCACAGGACTGTATCCCAGAGTGAGTCAGTTCCCACAGGACTGTATCCCAGAGTGAGTCAGTTCCCACAGGACTGTATCCCAGAGTGAGTCAGTTCCCACAGGACTGTATCCCAGAGTGAGTCAGTTCCCACAGGACTGTATCCCAGAGTGAGTCAGTTCCCACAGGACTGTATCCCAGAGTGAGTCAGTTCCCACAGGACTGTATCCCAGAGTGAGTCAGTTCCCACAGGACTGTATCCCAGAGTGAGTCAGTTCCCACAGGACTGTATCCCAGAGTGAGTCAGTTCCCACAGGACTGTATCCCAGAGTGAGTCAGTTCCCACAGGACTGTATCCCAGAGTGAGTCAGTTCCCACAGGACTGTATCCCAGAGTGAGTCAGTTCCCACAGGACTGTATCCCAGAGTGAGTCAGTTCCCACAGGACTGTATCCCAGAGTGAGTCAGTTCCCACAGGACTGTATCCCAGAGTGAGTCAGTTCCCACAGGACTGTATCCCAGAGTGAGTCAGTTCCCACAGGACTGTATCCCAGAGTGAGTCAGTTCCCACAGGACTGTATCCCAGAGTGAGTCAGTTCCCACAGGACTGTATCCCAGAGTGAGTCAGTTCCCACAGGACTGTATCCCAGAGTGAGTCAGTTCCCACAGGACTGTATCCCAGAGTGAGTCAGTTCCCACAGGACTGTATCCCAGAGTGAGTCAGTTCCCACAGGACTGTATCCCAGAGTGAGTCAGTTCCCACAGGACTGTATCCCAGAGTGAGTCAGTTCCCACAGGACTGTATCCCAGAGTGAGTCAGTTCCCACAGGACTGTATCCCAGAGTGAGTCAGTTCCCACAGGACTGTATCCCAGAGTGAGTCAGTTCCCACAGGACTGTATCCCAGAGTGAGTCAGTTCCCACAGGACTGTATCCCAGAGTGAGTCAGTTCCCACAGGACTGTATCCCAGAGTGAGTCAGTTCCCACAGGACTGTATCCCAGAGTGAGTCAGTTCCCACAGGACTGTATCCCAGAGTGAGTCAGTTCCCACAGGACTGTATCCCAGAGTGAGTCAGTTCCCACAGGACTGTATCCCAGAGTGAGTCAGTTCCCACAGGACTGTATCCCAGAGTGAGTCAGTTCCCACAGGACTGTATCCCAGAGTGAGTCAGTTCCCACAGGACTGTATCCCAGAGTGAGTCAGTTCCCACAGGACTGTATCCCAGAGTGAGTCAGTTCCCACAGGACTGTATCCCAGAGTGAGTCAGTTCCCACAGGACTGTATCCCAGAGTGAGTCAGTTCCCACAGGACTGTATCCCAGAGTGAGTCAGTTCCCACAGGACTGTATCCCAGAGTGAGTCAGTTCCCACAGGACTGTATCCCAGAGTGAGTCAGTTCCCACAGGACTGTATCCCAGAGTGAGTCAGTTCCCACAGGACTGTATCCCAGAGTGAGTCAGTTCCCACAGGACTGTATCCCAGAGTGAGTCAGTTCCCACAGGACTGTATCCCAGAGTGAGTCAGTTCCCACAGGACTGTATCCCAGAGTGAGTCAGTTCCCACAGGACTGTATCCCAGAGTGAGTCAGTTCCCACAGGACTGTATCCCAGAGTGAGTCAGTTCCCACAGGACTGTATCCCAGAGTGAGTCAGTTCCCACAGGACTGTATCCCAGAGTGAGTCAGTTCCCACAGGACTGTATCCCAGAGTGAGTCAGTTCCCACAGGACTGTATCCCAGAGTGAGTCAGTTCCCACAGGACTGTATCCCAGAGTGAGTCAGTTCCCACAGGACTGTATCCCAGAGTGAGTCAGTTCCCACAGGACTGTATCCCAGAGTGAGTCAGTTCCCACAGGACTGTATCCCAGAGTGAGTCAGTTCCCACAGGACTGTATCCCAGAGTGAGTCAGTTCCCACAGGACTGTATCCCAGAGTGAGTCAGTTCCCACAGGACTGTATCCCAGAGTGAGTCAGTTCCCACAGGACTGTATCCCAGAGTGAGTCAGTTCCCACAGGACTGTATCCCAGAGTGAGTCAGTTCCCACAGGACTGTATCCCAGAGTGAGTCAGTTCCCACAGGACTGTATCCCAGAGTGAGTCAGTTCCCACAGGACTGTATCCCAGAGTGAGTCAGTTCCCACAGGACTGTATCCCAGAGTGAGTCAGTTCCCACAGGACTGTATCCCAGAGTGAGTCAGTTCCCACAGGACTGTATCCCAGAGTGAGTCAGTTCCCACAGGACTGTATCCCAGAGTGAGTCAGTTCCCACAGGACTGTATCCCAGAGTGAGTCAGTTCCCACAGGACTGTATCCCAGAGTGAGTCAGTTCCCACAGGACTGTATCCCAGAGTGAGTCAGTTCCCACAGGACTGTATCCCAGAGTGAGTCAGTTCCCACAGGACTGTATCCCAGAGTGAGTCAGTTCCCACAGGACTGTATCCCAGAGTGAGTCAGTTCCCACAGGACTGTATCCCAGAGTGAGTCAGTTCCCACAGGACTGTATCCCAGAGTGAGTCAGTTCCCACAGGACTGTATCCCAGAGTGAGTCAGTTCCCACAGGACTGTATCCCAGAGTGAGTCAGTTCCCACAGGACTGTATCCCAGAGTGAGTCAGTTCCCACAGGACTGTATCCCAGAGTGAGTCAGTTCCCACAGGACTGTATCCCAGAGTGAGTCAGTTCCCACAGGACTGTATCCCAGAGTGAGTCAGTTCCCACAGGACTGTATCCCAGAGTGAGTCAGTTCCCACAGGACTGTATCCCAGAGTGAGTCAGTTCCCACAGGACTGTATCCCAGAGTGAGTCAGTTCCCACAGGACTGTATCCCAGAGTGAGTCAGTTCCCACAGGACTGTATCCCAGAGTGAGTCAGTTCCCACAGGACTGTATCCCAGAGTGAGTCAGTTCCCACAGGACTGTATCCCAGAGTGAGTCAGTTCCCACAGGACTGTATCCCAGAGTGAGTCAGTTCCCACAGGACTGTATCCCAGAGTGAGTCAGTTCCCACAGGACTGTATCCCAGAGTGAGTCAGTTCCCACAGGACTGTATCCCAGAGTGAGTCAGTTCCCACAGGACTGTATCCCAGAGTGAGTCAGTTCCCACAGGACTGTATCCCAGAGTGAGTCAGTTCCCACAGGACTGTATCCCAGAGTGAGTCAGTTCCCACAGGACTGTATCCCAGAGTGAGTCAGTTCCCACAGGACTGTATCCCAGAGTGAGTCAGTTCCCACAGGACTGTATCCCAGAGTGAGTCAGTTCCCACAGGACTGTATCCCAGAGTGAGTCAGTTCCCACAGGACTGTATCCCAGAGTGAGTCAGTTCCCACAGGACTGTATCCCAGAGTGAGTCAGTTCCCACAGGACTGTATCCCAGAGTGAGTCAGTTCCCACAGGACTGTATCCCAGAGTGAGTCAGTTCCCACAGGACTGTATCCCAGAGTGAGTCAGTTCCCACAGGACTGTATCCCAGAGTGAGTCAGTTCCCACAGGACTGTATCCCAGAGTGAGTCAGTTCCCACAGGACTGTATCCCAGAGTGAGTCAGTTCCCACAGGACTGTATCCCAGAGTGAGTCAGTTCCCACAGGACTGTATCCCAGAGTGAGTCAGTTCCCACAGGACTGTATCCCAGAGTGAGTCAGTTCCCACAGGACTGTATCCCAGAGTGAGTCAGTTCCCACAGGACTGTATCCCAGAGTGAGTCAGTTCCCACAGGACTGTATCCCAGAGTGAGTCAGTTCCCACAGGACTGTATCCCAGAGTGAGTCAGTTCCCACAGGACTGTATCCCAGAGTGAGTCAGTTCCCACAGGACTGTATCCCAGAGTGAGTCAGTTCCCACAGGACTGTATCCCAGAGTGAGTCAGTTCCCACAGGACTGTATCCCAGAGTGAGTCAGTTCCCACAGGACTGTATCCCAGAGTGAGTCAGTTCCCACAGGACTGTATCCCAGAGTGAGTCAGTTCCCACAGGACTGTATCCCAGAGTGAGTCAGTTCCCACAGGACTGTATCCCAGAGTGAGTCAGTTCCCACAGGACTGTATCCCAGAGTGAGTCAGTTCCCACAGGACTGTATCCCAGAGTGAGTCAGTTCCCACAGGACTGTATCCCAGAGTGAGTCAGTTCCCACAGGACTGTATCCCAGAGTGAGTCAGTTCCCACAGGACTGTATCCCAGAGTGAGTCAGTTCCCACAGGACTGTATCCCAGAGTGAGTCAGTTCCCACAGGACTGTATCCCAGAGTGAGTCAGTTCCCACAGGACTGTATCCCAGAGTGAGTCAGTTCCCACAGGACTGTATCCCAGAGTGAGTCAGTTCCCACAGGACTGTATCCCAGAGTGAGTCAGTTCCCACAGGACTGTATCCCAGAGTGAGTCAGTTCCCACAGGACTGTATCCCAGAGTGAGTCAGTTCCCACAGGACTGTATCCCAGAGTGAGTCAGTTCCCACAGGACTGTATCCCAGAGTGAGTCAGTTCCCACAGGACTGTATCCCAGAGTGAGTCAGTTCCCACAGGACTGTATCCCAGAGTGAGTCAGTTCCCACAGGACTGTATCCCAGAGTGAGTCAGTTCCCACAGGACTGTATCCCAGAGTGAGTCAGTTCCCACAGGACTGTATCCCAGAGTGAGTCAGTTCCCACAGGACTGTATCCCAGAGTGAGTCAGTTCCCACAGGACTGTATCCCAGAGTGAGTCAGTTCCCACAGGACTGTATCCCAGAGTGAGTCAGTTCCCACAGGACTGTATCCCAGAGTGAGTCAGTTCCCACAGGACTGTATCCCAGAGTGAGTCAGTTCCCACAGGACTGTATCCCAGAGTGAGTCAGTTCCCACAGGACTGTATCCCAGAGTGAGTCAGTTCCCACAGGACTGTATCCCAGAGTGAGTCAGTTCCCACAGGACTGTATCCCAGAGTGAGTCAGTTCCCACAGGACTGTATCCCAGAGTGAGTCAGTTCCCACAGGACTGTATCCCAGAGTGAGTCAGTTCCCACAGGACTGTATCCCAGAGTGAGTCAGTTCCCACAGGACTGTATCCCAGAGTGAGTCAGTTCCCACAGGACTGTATCCCAGAGTGAGTCAGTTCCCACAGGACTGTATCCCAGAGTGAGTCAGTTCCCACAGGACTGTATCCCAGAGTGAGTCAGTTCCCACAGGACTGTATCCCAGAGTGAGTCAGTTCCCACAGGACTGTATCCCAGAGTGAGTCAGTTCCCACAGGACTGTATCCCAGAGTGAGTCAGTTCCCACAGGACTGTATCCCAGAGTGAGTCAGTTCCCACAGGACTGTATCCCAGAGTGAGTCAGTTCCCACAGGACTGTATCCCAGAGTGAGTCAGTTCCCACAGGACTGTATCCCAGAGTGAGTCAGTTCCCACAGGACTGTATCCCAGAGTGAGTCAGTTCCCACAGGACTGTATCCCAGAGTGAGTCAGTTCCCACAGGACTGTATCCCAGAGTGAGTCAGTTCCCACAGGACTGTATCCCAGAGTGAGTCAGTTCCCACAGGACTGTATCCCAGAGTGAGTCAGTTCCCACAGGACTGTATCCCAGAGTGAGTCAGTTCCCACAGGACTGTATCCCAGAGTGAGTCAGTTCCCACAGGACTGTATCCCAGAGTGAGTCAGTTCCCACAGGACTGTATCCCAGAGTGAGTCAGTTCCCACAGGACTGTATCCCAGAGTGAGTCAGTTCCCACAGGACTGTATCCCAGAGTGAGTCAGTTCCCACAGGACTGTATCCCAGAGTGAGTCAGTTCCCACAGGACTGTATCCCAGAGTGAGTCAGTTCCCACAGGACTGTATCCCAGAGTGAGTCAGTTCCCACAGGACTGTATCCCAGAGTGAGTCAGTTCCCACAGGACTGTATCCCAGAGTGAGTCAGTTCCCACAGGACTGTATCCCAGAGTGAGTCAGTTCCCACAGGACTGTATCCCAGAGTGAGTCAGTTCCCACAGGACTGTATCCCAGAGTGAGTCAGTTCCCACAGGACTGTATCCCAGAGTGAGTCAGTTCCCACAGGACTGTATCCCAGAGTGAGTCAGTTCCCACAGGACTGTATCCCAGAGTGAGTCAGTTCCCACAGGACTGTATCCCAGAGTGAGTCAGTTCCCACAGGACTGTATCCCAGAGTGAGTCAGTTCCCACAGGACTGTATCCCAGAGTGAGTCAGTTCCCACAGGACTGTATCCCAGAGTGAGTCAGTTCCCACAGGACTGTATCCCAGAGTGAGTCAGTTCCCACAGGACTGTATCCCAGAGTGAGTCAGTTCCCACAGGACTGTATCCCAGAGTGAGTCAGTTCCCACAGGACTGTATCCCAGAGTGAGTCAGTTCCCACAGGACTGTATCCCAGAGTGAGTCAGTTCCCACAGGACTGTATCCCAGAGTGAGTCAGTTCCCACAGGACTGTATCCCAGAGTGAGTCAGTTCCCACAGGACTGTATCCCAGAGTGAGTCAGTTCCCACAGGACTGTATCCCAGAGTGAGTCAGTTCCCACAGGACTGTATCCCAGAATGAGTCAGTTCCCACAGGACTGTATCCCAGAGTGAGTCAGTTCCCACAGGACTGTATCCCAGAGTGAGTCAGTTCCCACAGGACTGTATCCCAGAGTGAGTCAGTTCCCACAGGACTGTATCCCAGAGTGAGTCAGTTCCCACAGGACTGTATCCCAGAGTGAGTCAGTTCCCACAGGACTGTATCCCAGAGTGAGTCAGTTCCCACAGGACTGTATCCCAGAGTGAGTCAGTTCCCACAGGACTGTATCCCAGAGTGAGTCAGTTCCCACAGGACTGTATCCCAGAGTGAGTCAGTTCCCACAGGACTGTATCCCAGAGTGAGTCAGTTCCCACAGGACTGTATCCCAGAGTGAGTCAGTTCCCACAGGACTGTATCCCAGAGTGAGTCAGTTCCCACAGGACTGTATCCCAGAGTGAGTCAGTTCCCACAGGACTGTATCCCAGAGTGAGTCAGTTCCCACAGGACTGTATCCCAGAGTGAGTCAGTTCCCACAGGACTGTATCCCAGAGTGAGTCAGTTCCCACAGGACTGTATCCCAGAGTGAGTCAGTTCCCACAGGACTGTATCCCAGAGTGAGTCAGTTCCCACAGGACTGTATCCCAGAGTGAGTCAGTTCCCACAGGACTGTATCCCAGAGTGAGTCAGTTCCCACAGGACTGTATCCCAGAGTGAGTCAGTTCCCACAGGACTGTATCCCAGAGTGAGTCAGTTCCCACAGGACTGTATCCCAGAGTGAGTCAGTTCCCACAGGACTGTATCCCAGAGTGAGTCAGTTCCCACAGGACTGTATCCCAGAGTGAGTCAGTTCCCACAGGACTGTATCCCAGAGTGAGTCAGTTCCCACAGGACTGTATCCCAGAGTGAGTCAGTTCCCACAGGACTGTATCCCAGAGTGAGTCAGTTCCCACAGGACTGTATCCCAGAGTGAGTCAGTTCCCACAGGACTGTATCCCAGAGTGAGTCAGTTCCCACAGGACTGTATCCCAGAGTGAGTCAGTTCCCACAGGACTGTATCCCAGAGTGAGTCAGTTCCCACAGGACTGTATCCCAGAGTGAGTCAGTTCCCACAGGACTGTATCCCAGAGTGAGTCAGTTCCCACAGGACTGTATCCCAGAGTGAGTCAGTTCCCACAGGACTGTATCCCAGAGTGAGTCAGTTCCCACAGGACTGTATCCCAGAGTGAGTCAGTTCCCACAGGACTGTATCCCAGAGTGAGTCAGTTCCCACAGGACTGTATCCCAGAGTGAGTCAGTTCCCACAGGACTGTATCCCAGAGTGAGTCAGTTCCCACAGGACTGTATCCCAGAGTGAGTCAGTTCCCACAGGACTGTATCCCAGAGTGAGTCAGTTCCCACAGGACTGTATCCCAGAGTGAGTCAGTTCCCACAGGACTGTATCCCAGAGTGAGTCAGTTCCCACAGGACTGTATCCCAGAGTGAGTCAGTTCCCACAGGACTGTATCCCAGAGTGAGTCAGTTCCCACAGGACTGTATCCCAGAGTGAGTCAGTTCCCACAGGACTGTATCCCAGAGTGAGTCAGTTCCCACAGGACTGTATCCCAGAGTGAGTCAGTTCCCACAGGACTGTATCCCAGAGTGAGTCAGTTCCCACAGGACTGTATCCCAGAGTGAGTCAGTTCCCACAGGACTGTATCCCAGAGTGAGTCAGTTCCCACAGGACTGTATCCCAGAGTGAGTCAGTTCCCACAGGACTGTATCCCAGAGTGAGTCAGTTCCCACAGGACTGTATCCCAGAGTGAGTCAGTTCCCACAGGACTGTATCCCAGAGTGAGTCAGTTCCCACAGGACTGTATCCCAGAGTGAGTCAGTTCCCACAGGACTGTATCCCAGAGTGAGTCAGTTCCCACAGGACTGTATCCCAGAGTGAGTCAGTTCCCACAGGACTGTATCCCAGAGTGAGTCAGTTCCCACAGGACTGTATCCCAGAGTGAGTCAGTTCCCACAGGACTGTATCCCAGAGTGAGTCAGTTCCCACAGGACTGTATCCCAGAGTGAGTCAGTTCCCACAGGACTGTATCCCAGAGTGAGTCAGTTCCCACAGGACTGTATCCCAGAGTGAGTCAGTTCCCACAGGACTGTATCCCAGAGTGAGTCAGTTCCCACAGGACTGTATCCCAGAGTGAGTCAGTTCCCACAGGACTGTATCCCAGAGTGAGTCAGTTCCCACAGGACTGTATCCCAGAGTGAGTCAGTTCCCACAGGACTGTATCCCAGAGTGAGTCAGTTCCCACAGGACTGTATCCCAGAGTGAGTCAGTTCCCACAGGACTGTATCCCAGAGTGAGTCAGTTCCCACAGGACTGTATCCCAGAGTGAGTCAGTTCCCACAGGACTGTATCCCAGAGTGAGTCAGTTCCCACAGGACTGTATCCCAGAGTGAGTCAGTTCCCACAGGACTGTATCCCAGAGTGAGTCAGTTCCCACAGGACTGTATCCCAGAGTGAGTCAGTTCCCACAGGACTGTATCCCAGAGTGAGTCAGTTCCCACAGGACTGTATCCCAGAGTGAGTCAGTTCCCACAGGACTGTATCCCAGAGTGAGTCAGTTCCCACAGGACTGTATCCCAGAGTGAGTCAGTTCCCACAGGACTGTATCCCAGAGTGAGTCAGTTCCCACAGGACTGTATCCCAGAGTGAGTCAGTTCCCACAGGACTGTATCCCAGAGTGAGTCAGTTCCCACAGGACTGTATCCCAGAGTGAGTCAGTTCCCACAGGACTGTATCCCAGAGTGAGTCAGTTCCCACAGGACTGTATCCCAGAGTGAGTCAGTTCCCACAGGACTGTATCCCAGAGTGAGTCAGTTCCCACAGGACTGTATCCCAGAGTGAGTCAGTTCCCACAGGACTGTATCCCAGAGTGAGTCAGTTCCCACAGGACTGTATCCCAGAGTGAGTCAGTTCCCACAGGACTGTATCCCAGAGTGAGTCAGTTCCCACAGGACTGTATCCCAGAGTGAGTCAGTTCCCACAGGACTGTATCCCAGAGTGAGTCAGTTCCCACAGGACTGTATCCCAGAATGAGTCAGTTCCCACAGGACTGTATCCCAGAGTGAGTCAGTTCCCACAGGACTGTATCCCAGAGTGAGTCAGTTCCCACAGGGCTGTATCCCAGAATGAGTCGTTCCCACAGGACTGTATCCCAGAATGAGTCAGTTCCCACAGGACTGTATCCCAGAGTGAGTCAGTTCCCACAGGACTGTATCCCAGAATGAGTCAGTTCCCACAGGACTGTATCCCAGAGTGAGTCAGTTCCCACAGGACTGTATCCCAGAATGAGTCAGTTCCCACAGGACTGTATCCCAGAGTGAGTCAGTTCCCACAGGACTGTATCCCAGAGTGAGTCAGTTCCCACAGGACTGTATCCCAGAATGAGTCAGTTCCCACAGGACTGTATCCCAGAGTGAGTCAGTTCCCACAGGACTGTATCCCAGAATGAGTCAGTTCCCACAGGACTGTATCCCAGAGTGAGTCAGTTCCCACAGGACTGTATCACAGAATGAGTCAGTTCCCACAGGACTGTATCCCAGAGTGAGTCAGTTCCCACAGGACTGTATCACAGAGTGAGTCAGTTCCCACAGGACTGTATCCCAGAGTGAGTCAGTTCCCACAGGACTGTATCCCAGAGTGAGTCAGTTCCCACAGGACTGTATCCCAGAGTGAGTCATTTCCCCAGGACTATATCCCAGAGTGAGTCAGTTCCCACAGGACTATATCCCAGATTGAGTCAGTTCCCACAGGACTGTATCCCAGATTGAGTCAGTTCCCACAGGACTGTATTCCAGAGTGAGTCAGTTCCCACAGGACTGTATCCGAGAGTGATCAGTTCCCACAGGACTGTATTCCAGAGTGAGTCAGTTCCCACAGGACTGTATCCCAGAGTGAGTCAGTTCCCACAGGACTATATCCCAGAATGAGTCAGTTCCCACAGGACTGTATCCCAGAGTGAGTCAGTTCCCACAGGACTGTATCCCAGAGTGAGTCAGTTCCCACAGGACTGTATCCCAGAGTGAGTCAGTTCCCACAGGACTATATCCCAGATTGTGTCAGTTCCCACAGGACTGTATCCCAGAGTGAGTCAGTTCCCACAGGACTGTATCCCAGAGTGAGTCAGTTCCCACAGGACTGTATCCCAGAGTGAGTCAGTTCCCACAGGACTGTATCCCAGAGTGAGTCAGTTCCCACAGGACTGTATCCCAGAGTGAGTCAGTTCCCACAGGACTGTATCCCAGAGTGAGTCAGTTCCCACAGGACTGTATCCCAGAGTGAGTCAGTTCCCACAGGACTGTATCCCAGAGTGAGTCAGTTCCCACAGGACTGTATCCCAGAGTGAGTCAGTTCCCACAGGACTGTATCCCAGAGTGAGTCAGTTCCCACAGGACTGTATCCCAGAGTGAGTCAGTTCCCACAGGACTGTATCCCAGAGTGAGTCAGTTCCCACAGGACTGTATCCCAGAGTGAGTCAGTTCCCACAGGACTGTATCCCAGAGTGAGTCAGTTCCCACAGGACTGTATCCCAGAGTGAGTCAGTTCCCACAGGACTGTATCCCAGAGTGAGTCAGTTCCCACAGGACTGTATCCCAGAGTGAGTCAGTTCCCACAGGACTGTATCCCAGAGTGAGTCAGTTCCCACAGGACTGTATCCCAGAGTGAGTCAGTTCCCACAGGACTGTATCCCAGAGTGAGTCAGTTCCCACAGGACTGTATCCCAGAGTGAGTCAGTTCCCACAGGACTGTATCCCAGAGTGAGTCAGTTCCCACAGGACTGTATCCCAGAGTGAGTCAGTTCCCACAGGACTGTATCCCAGAGTGAGTCAGTTCCCACAGGACTGTATCCCAGAGTGAGTCAGTTCCCACAGGACTGTATCCCAGAGTGAGTCAGTTCCCACAGGACTGTATCCCAGAGTGAGTCAGTTCCCACAGGACTGTATCCCAGAGTGAGTCAGTTCCCACAGGACTGTATCCCAGAGTGAGTCAGTTCCCACAGGACTGTATCCCAGAGTGAGTCAGTTCCCACAGGACTGTATCCCAGAGTGAGTCAGTTCCCACAGGACTGTATCCCAGAGTGAGTCAGTTCCCACAGGACTGTATCCCAGAGTGAGTCAGTTCCCACAGGACTGTATCCCAGAGTGAGTCAGTTCCCACAGGACTGTATCCCAGAGTGAGTCAGTTCCCACAGGACTGTATCCCAGAGTGAGTCAGTTCCCACAGGACTGTATCCCAGAGTGAGTCAGTTCCCACAGGACTGTATCCCAGAGTGAGTCAGTTCCCACAGGACTGTATCCCAGAGTGAGTCAGTTCCCACAGGACTGTATCCCAGAGTGAGTCAGTTCCCACAGGACTGTATCCCAGAGTGAGTCAGTTCCCACAGGACTGTATCCCAGAGTGAGTCAGTTCCCACAGGACTGTATCCCAGAGTGAGTCAGTTCCCACAGGACTGTATCCCAGAGTGAGTCAGTTCCCACAGGACTGTATCCCAGAGTGAGTCAGTTCCCACAGGACTGTATCCCAGAGTGAGTCAGTTCCCACAGGACTGTATCCCAGAGTGAGTCAGTTCCCACAGGACTGTATCCCAGAGTGAGTCAGTTCCCACAGGACTGTATCCCAGAGTGAGTCAGTTCCCACAGGACTGTATCCCAGAGTGAGTCAGTTCCCACAGGACTGTATCCCAGAGTGAGTCAGTTCCCACAGGACTGTATCCCAGAGTGAGTCAGTTCCCACAGGACTGTATCCCAGAGTGAGTCAGTTCCCACAGGACTGTATCCCAGAGTGAGTCAGTTCCCACAGGACTGTATCCCAGAGTGAGTCAGTTCCCACAGGACTGTATCCCAGAGTGAGTCAGTTCCCACAGGACTGTATCCCAGAGTGAGTCAGTTCCCACAGGACTGTATCCCAGAGTGAGTCAGTTCCCACAGGACTGTATCCCAGAGTGAGTCAGTTCCCACAGGACTGTATCCCAGAGTGAGTCAGTTCCCACAGGACTGTATCCCAGAGTGAGTCAGTTCCCACAGGACTGTATCCCAGAGTGAGTCAGTTCCCACAGGACTGTATCCCAGAGTGAGTCAGTTCCCACAGGACTGTATCCCAGAGTGAGTCAGTTCCCACAGGACTGTATCCCAGAGTGAGTCAGTTCCCACAGGACTGTATCCCAGAGTGAGTCAGTTCCCACAGGACTGTATCCCAGAGTGAGTCAGTTCCCACAGGACTGTATCCCAGAGTGAGTCAGTTCCCACAGGACTGTATCCCAGAGTGAGTCAGTTCCCACAGGACTGTATCCCAGAGTGAGTCAGTTCCCACAGGACTGTATCCCAGAGTGAGTCAGTTCCCACAGGACTGTATCCCAGAGTGAGTCAGTTCCCACAGGACTGTATCCCAGAGTGAGTCAGTTCCCACAGGACTGTATCCCAGAGTGAGTCAGTTCCCACAGGACTGTATCCCAGAGTGAGTCAGTTCCCACAGGACTGTATCCCAGAGTGAGTCAGTTCCCACAGGACTGTATCCCAGAGTGAGTCAGTTCCCACAGGACTGTATCCCAGAGTGAGTCAGTTCCCACAGGACTGTATCCCAGAGTGAGTCAGTTCCCACAGGACTGTATCCCAGAGTGAGTCAGTTCCCACAGGACTGTATCCCAGAGTGAGTCAGTTCCCACAGGACTGTATCCCAGAGTGAGTCAGTTCCCACAGGACTGTATCCCAGAGTGAGTCAGTTCCCACAGGACTGTATCCCAGAGTGAGTCAGTTCCCACAGGACTGTATCCCAGAGTGAGTCAGTTCCCACAGGACTGTATCCCAGAGTGAGTCAGTTCCCACAGGACTGTATCCCAGAGTGAGTCAGTTCCCACAGGACTGTATCCCAGAGTGAGTCAGTTCCCACAGGACTGTATCCCAGAGTGAGTCAGTTCCCACAGGACTGTATCCCAGAGTGAGTCAGTTCCCACAGGACTGTATCCCAGAGTGAGTCAGTTCCCACAGGACTGTATCCCAGAGTGAGTCAGTTCCCACAGGACTGTATCCCAGAGTGAGTCAGTTCCCACAGGACTGTATCCCAGAGTGAGTCAGTTCCCACAGGACTGTATCCCAGAGTGAGTCAGTTCCCACAGGACTGTATCCCAGAGTGAGTCAGTTCCCACAGGACTGTATCCCAGAGTGAGTCAGTTCCCACAGGACTGTATCCCAGAGTGAGTCAGTTCCCACAGGACTGTATCCCAGAGTGAGTCAGTTCCCACAGGACTGTATCCCAGAGTGAGTCAGTTCCCACAGGACTGTATCCCAGAGTGAGTCAGTTCCCACAGGACTGTATCCCAGAGTGAGTCAGTTCCCACAGGACTGTATCCCAGAGTGAGTCAGTTCCCACAGGACTGTATCCCAGAGTGAGTCAGTTCCCACAGGACTGTATCCCAGAGTGAGTCAGTTCCCACAGGACTGTATCCCAGAGTGAGTCAGTTCCCACAGGACTGTATCCCAGAGTGAGTCAGTTCCCACAGGACTGTATCCCAGAGTGAGTCAGTTCCCACAGGACTGTATCCCAGAGTGAGTCAGTTCCCACAGGACTGTATCCCAGAGTGAGTCAGTTCCCACAGGACTGTATCCCAGAGTGAGTCAGTTCCCACAGGACTGTATCCCAGAGTGAGTCAGTTCCCACAGGACTGTATCCCAGAGTGAGTCAGTTCCCACAGGACTGTATCCCAGAGTGAGTCAGTTCCCACAGGACTGTATCCCAGAGTGAGTCAGTTCCCACAGGACTGTATCCCAGAGTGAGTCAGTTCCCACAGGACTGTATCCCAGAGTGAGTCAGTTCCCACAGGACTGTATCCCAGAGTGAGTCAGTTCCCACAGGACTGTATCCCAGAGTGAGTCAGTTCCCACAGGACTGTATCCCAGAGTGAGTCAGTTCCCACAGGACTGTATCCCAGAGTGAGTCAGTTCCCACAGGACTGTATCCCAGAGTGAGTCAGTTCCCACAGGACTGTATCCCAGAGTGAGTCAGTTCCCACAGGACTGTATCCCAGAGTGAGTCAGTTCCCACAGGACTGTATCCCAGAGTGAGTCAGTTCCCACAGGACTGTATCCCAGAGTGAGTCAGTTCCCACAGGACTGTATCCCAGAGTGAGTCAGTTCCCACAGGACTGTATCCCAGAGTGAGTCAGTTCCCACAGGACTGTATCCCAGAGTGAGTCAGTTCCCACAGGACTGTATCCCAGAGTGAGTCAGTTCCCACAGGACTGTATCCCAGAGTGAGTCAGTTCCCACAGGACTGTATCCCAGAGTGAGTCAGTTCCCACAGGACTGTATCCCAGAGTGAGTCAGTTCCCACAGGACTGTATCCCAGAGTGAGTCAGTTCCCACAGGACTGTATCCCAGAGTGAGTCAGTTCCCACAGGACTGTATCCCAGAGTGAGTCAGTTCCCACAGGACTGTATCCCAGAGTGAGTCAGTTCCCACAGGACTGTATCCCAGAGTGAGTCAGTTCCCACAGGACTGTATCCCAGAGTGAGTCAGTTCCCACAGGACTGTATCCCAGAGTGAGTCAGTTCCCACAGGACTGTATCCCAGAGTGAGTCAGTTCCCACAGGACTGTATCCCAGAGTGAGTCAGTTCCCACAGGACTGTATCCCAGAGTGAGTCAGTTCCCACAGGACTGTATCCCAGAGTGAGTCAGTTCCCACAGGACTGTATCCCAGAGTGAGTCAGTTCCCACAGGACTGTATCCCAGAGTGAGTCAGTTCCCACAGGACTGTATCCCAGAGTGAGTCAGTTCCCACAGGACTGTATCCCAGAGTGAGTCAGTTCCCACAGGACTGTATCCCAGAGTGAGTCAGTTCCCACAGGACTGTATCCCAGAGTGAGTCAGTTCCCACAGGACTGTATCCCAGAGTGAGTCAGTTCCCACAGGACTGTATCCCAGAGTGAGTCAGTTCCCACAGGACTGTATCCCAGAGTGAGTCAGTTCCCACAGGACTGTATCCCAGAGTGAGTCAGTTCCCACAGGACTGTATCCCAGAGTGAGTCAGTTCCCACAGGACTGTATCCCAGAGTGAGTCAGTTCCCACAGGACTGTATCCCAGAGTGAGTCAGTTCCCACAGGACTGTATCCCAGAGTGAGTCAGTTCCCACAGGACTGTATCCCAGAGTGAGTCAGTTCCCACAGGACTGTATCCCAGAGTGAGTCAGTTCCCACAGGACTGTATCCCAGAGTGAGTCAGTTCCCACAGGACTGTATCCCAGAGTGAGTCAGTTCCCACAGGACTGTATCCCAGAGTGAGTCAGTTCCCACAGGACTGTATCCCAGAGTGAGTCAGTTCCCACAGGACTGTATCCCAGAGTGAGTCAGTTCCCACAGGACTGTATCCCAGAGTGAGTCAGTTCCCACAGGACTGTATCCCAGAGTGAGTCAGTTCCCACAGGACTGTATCCCAGAGTGAGTCAGTTCCCACAGGACTGTATCCCAGAGTGAGTCAGTTCCCACAGGACTGTATCCCAGAGTGAGTCAGTTCCCACAGGACTGTATCCCAGAGTGAGTCAGTTCCCACAGGACTGTATCCCAGAGTGAGTCAGTTCCCACAGGACTGTATCCCAGAGTGAGTCAGTTCCCACAGGACTGTATCCCAGAGTGAGTCAGTTCCCACAGGACTGTATCCCAGAGTGAGTCAGTTCCCACAGGACTGTATCCCAGAGTGAGTCAGTTCCCACAGGACTGTATCCCAGAGTGAGTCAGTTCCCACAGGACTGTATCCCAGAGTGAGTCAGTTCCCACAGGACTGTATCCCAGAGTGAGTCAGTTCCCACAGGACTGTATCCCAGAGTGAGTCAGTTCCCACAGGACTGTATCCCAGAGTGAGTCAGTTCCCACAGGACTGTATCCCAGAGTGAGTCAGTTCCCACAGGACTGTATCCCAGAGTGAGTCAGTTCCCACAGGACTGTATCCCAGAGTGAGTCAGTTCCCACAGGACTGTATCCCAGAGTGAGTCAGTTCCCACAGGACTGTATCCCAGAGTGAGTCAGTTCCCACAGGACTGTATCCCAGAGTGAGTCAGTTCCCACAGGACTGTATCCCAGAGTGAGTCAGTTCCCACAGGACTGTATCCCAGAGTGAGTCAGTTCCCACAGGACTGTATCCCAGAGTGAGTCAGTTCCCACAGGACTGTATCCCAGAGTGAGTCAGTTCCCACAGGACTGTATCCCAGAGTGAGTCAGTTCCCACAGGACTGTATCCCAGAGTGAGTCAGTTCCCACAGGACTGTATCCCAGAGTGAGTCAGTTCCCACAGGACTGTATCCCAGAGTGAGTCAGTTCCCACAGGACTGTATCCCAGAGTGAGTCAGTTCCCACAGGACTGTATCCCAGAGTGAGTCAGTTCCCACAGGACTGTATCCCAGAGTGAGTCAGTTCCCACAGGACTGTATCCCAGAGTGAGTCAGTTCCCACAGGACTGTATCCCAGAGTGAGTCAGTTCCCACAGGACTGTATCCCAGAGTGAGTCAGTTCCCACAGGACTGTATCCCAGAGTGAGTCAGTTCCCACAGGACTGTATCCCAGAGTGAGTCAGTTCCCACAGGACTGTATCCCAGAGTGAGTCAGTTCCCACAGGACTGTATCCCAGAGTGAGTCAGTTCCCACAGGACTGTATCCCAGAGTGAGTCAGTTCCCACAGGACTGTATCCCAGAGTGAGTCAGTTCCCACAGGACTGTATCCCAGAGTGAGTCAGTTCCCACAGGACTGTATCCCAGAGTGAGTCAGTTCCCACAGGACTGTATCCCAGAGTGAGTCAGTTCCCACAGGACTGTATCCCAGAGTGAGTCAGTTCCCACAGGACTGTATCCCAGAGTGAGTCAGTTCCCACAGGACTGTATCCCAGAGTGAGTCAGTTCCCACAGGACTGTATCCCAGAGTGAGTCAGTTCCCACAGGACTGTATCCCAGAGTGAGTCAGTTCCCACAGGACTGTATCCCAGAGTGAGTCAGTTCCCACAGGACTGTATCCCAGAGTGAGTCAGTTCCCACAGGACTGTATCCCAGAGTGAGTCAGTTCCCACAGGACTGTATCCCAGAGTGAGTCAGTTCCCACAGGACTGTATCCCAGAGTGAGTCAGTTCCCACAGGACTGTATCCCAGAGTGAGTCAGTTCCCACAGGACTGTATCCCAGAGTGAGTCAGTTCCCACAGGACTGTATCCCAGAGTGAGTCAGTTCCCACAGGACTGTATCCCAGAGTGAGTCAGTTCCCACAGGACTGTATCCCAGAGTGAGTCAGTTCCCACAGGACTGTATCCCAGAGTGAGTCAGTTCCCACAGGACTGTATCCCAGAGTGAGTCAGTTCCCACAGGACTGTATCCCAGAGTGAGTCAGTTCCCACAGGACTGTATCCCAGAGTGAGTCAGTTCCCACAGGACTGTATCCCAGAGTGAGTCAGTTCCCACAGGACTGTATCCCAGAGTGAGTCAGTTCCCACAGGACTGTATCCCAGAGTGAGTCAGTTCCCACAGGACTGTATCCCAGAGTGAGTCAGTTCCCACAGGACTGTATCCCAGAGTGAGTCAGTTCCCACAGGACTGTATCCCAGAGTGAGTCAGTTCCCACAGGACTGTATCCCAGAGTGAGTCAGTTCCCACAGGACTGTATCCCAGAGTGAGTCAGTTCCCACAGGACTGTATCCCAGAGTGAGTCAGTTCCCACAGGACTGTATCCCAGAGTGAGTCAGTTCCCACAGGACTGTATCCCAGAGTGAGTCAGTTCCCACAGGACTGTATCCCAGAGTGAGTCAGTTCCCACAGGACTGTATCCCAGAGTGAGTCAGTTCCCACAGGACTGTATCCCAGAGTGAGTCAGTTCCCACAGGACTGTATCCCAGAGTGAGTCAGTTCCCACAGGACTGTATCCCAGAGTGAGTCAGTTCCCACAGGACTGTATCCCAGAGTGAGTCAGTTCCCACAGGACTGTATCCCAGAGTGAGTCAGTTCCCACAGGACTGTATCCCAGAGTGAGTCAGTTCCCACAGGACTGTATCCCAGAGTGAGTCAGTTCCCACAGGACTGTATCCCAGAGTGAGTCAGTTCCCACAGGACTGTATCCCAGAGTGAGTCAGTTCCCACAGGACTGTATCCCAGAGTGAGTCAGTTCCCACAGGACTGTATCCCAGAGTGAGTCAGTTCCCACAGGACTGTATCCCAGAGTGAGTCAGTTCCCACAGGACTGTATCCCAGAGTGAGTCAGTTCCCACAGGACTGTATCCCAGAGTGAGTCAGTTCCCACAGGACTGTATCCCAGAGTGAGTCAGTTCCCACAGGACTGTATCCCAGAGTGAGTCAGTTCCCACAGGACTGTATCCCAGAGTGAGTCAGTTCCCACAGGACTGTATCCCAGAGTGAGTCAGTTCCCACAGGACTGTATCCCAGAGTGAGTCAGTTCCCACAGGACTGTATCCCAGAGTGAGTCAGTTCCCACAGGACTGTATCCCAGAGTGAGTCAGTTCCCACAGGACTGTATCCCAGAGTGAGTCAGTTCCCACAGGACTGTATCCCAGAGTGAGTCAGTTCCCACAGGACTGTATCCCAGAGTGAGTCAGTTCCCACAGGACTGTATCCCAGAGTGAGTCAGTTCCCACAGGACTGTATCCCAGAGTGAGTCAGTTCCCACAGGACTGTATCCCAGAGTGAGTCAGTTCCCACAGGACTGTATCCCAGAGTGAGTCAGTTCCCACAGGACTGTATCCCAGAGTGAGTCAGTTCCCACAGGACTGTATCCCAGAGTGAGTCAGTTCCCACAGGACTGTATCCCAGAGTGAGTCAGTTCCCACAGGACTGTATCCCAGAGTGAGTCAGTTCCCACAGGACTGTATCCCAGAGTGAGTCAGTTCCCACAGGACTGTATCCCAGAGTGAGTCAGTTCCCACAGGACTGTATCCCAGAGTGAGTCAGTTCCCACAGGACTGTATCCCAGAGTGAGTCAGTTCCCACAGGACTGTATCCCAGAGTGAGTCAGTTCCCACAGGACTGTATCCCAGAGTGAGTCAGTTCCCACAGGACTGTATCCCAGAGTGAGTCAGTTCCCACAGGACTGTATCCCAGAGTGAGTCAGTTCCCACAGGACTGTATCCCAGAGTGAGTCAGTTCCCACAGGACTGTATCCCAGAGTGAGTCAGTTCCCACAGGACTGTATCCCAGAGTGAGTCAGTTCCCACAGGACTGTATCCCAGAGTGAGTCAGTTCCCACAGGACTGTATCCCAGAGTGAGTCAGTTCCCACAGGACTGTATCCCAGAGTGAGTCAGTTCCCACAGGACTGTATCCCAGAGTGAGTCAGTTCCCACAGGACTGTATCCCAGAGTGAGTCAGTTCCCACAGGACTGTATCCCAGAGTGAGTCAGTTCCCACAGGACTGTATCCCAGAGTGAGTCAGTTCCCACAGGACTGTATCCCAGAGTGAGTCAGTTCCCACAGGACTGTATCCCAGAGTGAGTCAGTTCCCACAGGACTGTATCCCAGAGTGAGTCAGTTCCCACAGGACTGTATCCCAGAGTGAGTCAGTTCCCACAGGACTGTATCCCAGAGTGAGTCAGTTCCCACAGGACTGTATCCCAGAGTGAGTCAGTTCCCACAGGACTGTATCCCAGAGTGAGTCAGTTCCCACAGGACTGTATCCCAGAGTGAGTCAGTTCCCACAGGACTGTATCCCAGAGTGAGTCAGTTCCCACAGGACTGTATCCCAGAGTGAGTCAGTTCCCACAGGACTGTATCCCAGAGTGAGTCAGTTCCCACAGGACTGTATCCCAGAGTGAGTCAGTTCCCACAGGACTGTATCCCAGAGTGAGTCAGTTCCCACAGGACTGTATCCCAGAGTGAGTCAGTTCCCACAGGACTGTATCCCAGAGTGAGTCAGTTCCCACAGGACTGTATCCCAGAGTGAGTCAGTTCCCACAGGACTGTATCCCAGAGTGAGTCAGTTCCCACAGGACTGTATCCCAGAGTGAGTCAGTTCCCACAGGACTGTATCCCAGAGTGAGTCAGTTCCCACAGGACTGTATCCCAGAGTGAGTCAGTTCCCACAGGACTGTATCCCAGAGTGAGTCAGTTCCCACAGGACTGTATCCCAGAGTGAGTCAGTTCCCACAGGACTGTATCCCAGAGTGAGTCAGTTCCCACAGGACTGTATCCCAGAGTGAGTCAGTTCCCACAGGACTGTATCCCAGAGTGAGTCAGTTCCCACAGGACTGTATCCCAGAGTGAGTCAGTTCCCACAGGACTGTATCCCAGAGTGAGTCAGTTCCCACAGGACTGTATCCCAGAGTGAGTCAGTTCCCACAGGACTGTATCCCAGAGTGAGTCAGTTCCCACAGGACTGTATCCCAGAGTGAGTCAGTTCCCACAGGACTGTATCCCAGAGTGAGTCAGTTCCCACAGGACTGTATCCCAGAGTGAGTCAGTTCCCACAGGACTGTATCCCAGAGTGAGTCAGTTCCCACAGGACTGTATCCCAGAGTGAGTCAGTTCCCACAGGACTGTATCCCAGAGTGAGTCAGTTCCCACAGGACTGTATCCCAGAGTGAGTCAGTTCCCACAGGACTGTATCCCAGAGTGAGTCAGTTCCCACAGGACTGTATCCCAGAGTGAGTCAGTTCCCACAGGACTGTATCCCAGAGTGAGTCAGTTCCCACAGGACTGTATCCCAGAGTGAGTCAGTTCCCACAGGACTGTATCCCAGAGTGAGTCAGTTCCCACAGGACTGTATCCCAGAGTGAGTCAGTTCCCACAGGACTGTATCCCAGAGTGAGTCAGTTCCCACAGGACTGTATCCCAGAGTGAGTCAGTTCCCACAGGACTGTATCCCAGAGTGAGTCAGTTCCCACAGGACTGTATCCCAGAGTGAGTCAGTTCCCACAGGACTGTATCCCAGAGTGAGTCAGTTCCCACAGGACTGTATCCCAGAGTGAGTCAGTTCCCACAGGACTGTATCCCAGAGTGAGTCAGTTCCCACAGGACTGTATCCCAGAGTGAGTCAGTTCCCACAGGACTGTATCCCAGAGTGAGTCAGTTCCCACAGGACTGTATCCCAGAGTGAGTCAGTTCCCACAGGACTGTATCCCAGAGTGAGTCAGTTCCCACAGGACTGTATCCCAGAGTGAGTCAGTTCCCACAGGACTGTATCCCAGAGTGAGTCAGTTCCCACAGGACTGTATCCCAGAGTGAGTCAGTTCCCACAGGACTGTATCCCAGAGTGAGTCAGTTCCCACAGGACTGTATCCCAGAGTGAGTCAGTTCCCACAGGACTGTATCCCAGAGTGAGTCAGTTCCCACAGGACTGTATCCCAGAGTGAGTCAGTTCCCACAGGACTGTATCCCAGAGTGAGTCAGTTCCCACAGGACTGTATCCCAGAGTGAGTCAGTTCCCACAGGACTGTATCCCAGAGTGAGTCAGTTCCCACAGGACTGTATCCCAGAGTGAGTCAGTTCCCACAGGACTGTATCCCAGAGTGAGTCAGTTCCCACAGGACTGTATCCCAGAGTGAGTCAGTTCCCACAGGACTGTATCCCAGAGTGAGTCAGTTCCCACAGGACTGTATCCCAGAGTGAGTCAGTTCCCACAGGACTGTATCCCAGAGTGAGTCAGTTCCCACAGGACTGTATCCCAGAGTGAGTCAGTTCCCACAGGACTGTATCCCAGAGTGAGTCAGTTCCCACAGGACTGTATCCCAGAGTGAGTCAGTTCCCACAGGACTGTATCCCAGAGTGAGTCAGTTCCCACAGGACTGTATCCCAGAGTGAGTCAGTTCCCACAGGACTGTATCCCAGAGTGAGTCAGTTCCCACAGGACTGTATCCCAGAGTGAGTCAGTTCCCACAGGACTGTATCCCAGAGTGAGTCAGTTCCCACAGGACTGTATCCCAGAGTGAGTCAGTTCCCACAGGACTGTATCCCAGAGTGAGTCAGTTCCCACAGGACTGTATCCCAGAGTGAGTCAGTTCCCACAGGACTGTATCCCAGAGTGAGTCAGTTCCCACAGGACTGTATCCCAGAGTGAGTCAGTTCCCACAGGACTGTATCCCAGAGTGAGTCAGTTCCCACAGGACTGTATCCCAGAGTGAGTCAGTTCCCACAGGACTGTATCCCAGAGTGAGTCAGTTCCCACAGGACTGTATCCCAGAGTGAGTCAGTTCCCACAGGACTGTATCCCAGAGTGAGTCAGTTCCCACAGGACTGTATCCCAGAGTGAGTCAGTTCCCACAGGACTGTATCCCAGAGTGAGTCAGTTCCCACAGGACTGTATCCCAGAGTGAGTCAGTTCCCACAGGACTGTATCCCAGAGTGAGTCAGTTCCCACAGGACTGTATCCCAGAGTGAGTCAGTTCCCACAGGACTGTATCCCAGAGTGAGTCAGTTCCCACAGGACTGTATCCCAGAGTGAGTCAGTTCCCACAGGACTGTATCCCAGAGTGAGTCAGTTCCCACAGGACTGTATCCCAGAGTGAGTCAGTTCCCACAGGACTGTATCCCAGAGTGAGTCAGTTCCCACAGGACTGTATCCCAGAGTGAGTCAGTTCCCACAGGACTGTATCCCAGAGTGAGTCAGTTCCCACAGGACTGTATCCCAGAGTGAGTCAGTTCCCACAGGACTGTATCCCAGAGTGAGTCAGTTCCCACAGGACTGTATCCCAGAGTGAGTCAGTTCCCACAGGACTGTATCCCAGAGTGAGTCAGTTCCCACAGGACTGTATCCCAGAGTGAGTCAGTTCCCACAGGACTGTATCCCAGAGTGAGTCAGTTCCCACAGGACTGTATCCCAGAGTGAGTCAGTTCCCACAGGACTGTATCCCAGAGTGAGTCAGTTCCCACAGGACTGTATCCCAGAGTGAGTCAGTTCCCACAGGACTGTATCCCAGAGTGAGTCAGTTCCCACAGGACTGTATCCCAGAGTGAGTCAGTTCCCACAGGACTGTATCCCAGAGTGAGTCAGTTCCCACAGGACTGTATCCCAGAGTGAGTCAGTTCCCACAGGACTGTATCCCAGAGTGAGTCAGTTCCCACAGGACTGTATCCCAGAGTGAGTCAGTTCCCACAGGACTGTATCCCAGAGTGAGTCAGTTCCCACAGGACTGTATCCCAGAGTGAGTCAGTTCCCACAGGACTGTATCCCAGAGTGAGTCAGTTCCCACAGGACTGTATCCCAGAGTGAGTCAGTTCCCACAGGACTGTATCCCAGAGTGAGTCAGTTCCCACAGGACTGTATCCCAGAGTGAGTCAGTTCCCACAGGACTGTATCCCAGAGTGAGTCAGTTCCCACAGGACTGTATCCCAGAGTGAGTCAGTTCCCACAGGACTGTATCCCAGAGTGAGTCAGTTCCCACAGGACTGTATCCCAGAGTGAGTCAGTTCCCACAGGACTGTATCCCAGAGTGAGTCAGTTCCCACAGGACTGTATCCCAGAGTGAGTCAGTTCCCACAGGACTGTATCCCAGAGTGAGTCAGTTCCCACAGGACTGTATCCCAGAGTGAGTCAGTTCCCACAGGACTGTATCCCAGAGTGAGTCAGTTCCCACAGGACTGTATCCCAGAGTGAGTCAGTTCCCACAGGACTGTATCCCAGAGTGAGTCAGTTCCCACAGGACTGTATCCCAGAGTGAGTCAGTTCCCACAGGACTGTATCCCAGAGTGAGTCAGTTCCCACAGGACTGTATCCCAGAGTGAGTCAGTTCCCACAGGACTGTATCCCAGAGTGAGTCAGTTCCCACAGGACTGTATCCCAGAGTGAGTCAGTTCCCACAGGACTGTATCCCAGAGTGAGTCAGTTCCCACAGGACTGTATCCCAGAGTGAGTCAGTTCCCACAGGACTGTATCCCAGAGTGAGTCAGTTCCCACAGGACTGTATCCCAGAGTGAGTCAGTTCCCACAGGACTGTATCCCAGAGTGAGTCAGTTCCCACAGGACTGTATCCCAGAGTGAGTCAGTTCCCACAGGACTGTATCCCAGAGTGAGTCAGTTCCCACAGGACTGTATCCCAGAGTGAGTCAGTTCCCACAGGACTGTATCCCAGAGTGAGTCAGTTCCCACAGGACTGTATCCCAGAGTGAGTCAGTTCCCACAGGACTGTATCCCAGAGTGAGTCAGTTCCCACAGGACTGTATCCCAGAGTGAGTCAGTTCCCACAGGACTGTATCCCAGAGTGAGTCAGTTCCCACAGGACTGTATCCCAGAGTGAGTCAGTTCCCACAGGACTGTATCCCAGAGTGAGTCAGTTCCCACAGGACTGTATCCCAGAGTGAGTCAGTTCCCACAGGACTGTATCCCAGAGTGAGTCAGTTCCCACAGGACTGTATCCCAGAGTGAGTCAGTTCCCACAGGACTGTATCCCAGAGTGAGTCAGTTCCCACAGGACTGTATCCCAGAGTGAGTCAGTTCCCACAGGACTGTATCCCAGAGTGAGTCAGTTCCCACAGGACTGTATCCCAGAGTGAGTCAGTTCCCACAGGACTGTATCCCAGAGTGAGTCAGTTCCCACAGGACTGTATCCCAGAGTGAGTCAGTTCCCACAGGACTGTATCCCAGAGTGAGTCAGTTCCCACAGGACTGTATCCCAGAGTGAGTCAGTTCCCACAGGACTGTATCCCAGAGTGAGTCAGTTCCCACAGGACTGTATCCCAGAGTGAGTCAGTTCCCACAGGACTGTATCCCAGAGTGAGTCAGTTCCCACAGGACTGTATCCCAGAGTGAGTCAGTTCCCACAGGACTGTATCCCAGAGTGAGTCAGTTCCCACAGGACTGTATCCCAGAGTGAGTCAGTTCCCACAGGACTGTATCCCAGAGTGAGTCAGTTCCCACAGGACTGTATCCCAGAGTGAGTCAGTTCCCACAGGACTGTATCCCAGAGTGAGTCAGTTCCCACAGGACTGTATCCCAGAGTGAGTCAGTTCCCACAGGACTGTATCCCAGAGTGAGTCAGTTCCCACAGGACTGTATCCCAGAGTGAGTCAGTTCCCACAGGACTGTATCCCAGAGTGAGTCAGTTCCCACAGGACTGTATCCCAGAGTGAGTCAGTTCCCACAGGACTGTATCCCAGAGTGAGTCAGTTCCCACAGGACTGTATCCCAGAGTGAGTCAGTTCCCACAGGACTGTATCCCAGAGTGAGTCAGTTCCCACAGGACTGTATCCCAGAGTGAGTCAGTTCCCACAGGACTGTATCCCAGAGTGAGTCAGTTCCCACAGGACTGTATCCCAGAGTGAGTCAGTTCCCACAGGACTGTATCCCAGAGTGAGTCAGTTCCCACAGGACTGTATCCCAGAGTGAGTCAGTTCCCACAGGACTGTATCCCAGAGTGAGTCAGTTCCCACAGGACTGTATCCCAGAGTGAGTCAGTTCCCACAGGACTGTATCCCAGAGTGAGTCAGTTCCCACAGGACTGTATCCCAGAGTGAGTCAGTTCCCACAGGACTGTATCCCAGAGTGAGTCAGTTCCCACAGGACTGTATCCCAGAGTGAGTCAGTTCCCACAGGACTGTATCCCAGAGTGAGTCAGTTCCCACAGGACTGTATCCCAGAATGAGTCAGTTCCCACAGGACTGTATCCCAGAATGAGTCAGTTCCCACAGGACTGTATCCCAGAGTGAGTCAGTTCCCACAGGACTGTATCCCAGAATGAGTGCGTTCCCACAGGGCTGTATCCCAGAATGAGTCAGTTCCCACAGGACTGTATCCCAGAGGAGTCAGTTCCCACAGGACTGTATCCCAGAATGAGTCAGTTCCCACAGGACTGTATCCCAGAGTGAGTCAGTTCCCACAGGACTGTATCACAGAATGAGTCAGTTCCCACAGGACTGTATCCCAGAGTGAGTCAGTTCCCACAGGACTGTATCCCAGAGTGAGTCAGTTCCCACAGGACTGTATCCCAGAATGAGTCAGTTCCCACAGGACTGTATCCCAGAGGGAGTCAGTTCCCACAGGACTGTATCCCAGAATGAGTCAGTTCCCACAGGACTGTATCCCAGAGTGAGTCAGTTCCCACAGGACTGTATCCCAGAATGAGTGAGTTCCCACAGGACTGTATCCCAGAGTGAGTCAGTTCCCACAGGATTGTATCCCAGAATGAGTGAGTTCCCACAGGACTGTATCCCAGAGTGAGTCAGTTCCCACAGGACTGTATCCCAGAGTGAGTCAGTTCCCACAGGACTGTATCCCAGAGTGAGTCAGTTCCCACAGGACTGTATCCCAGAGTGAGTCAGTTCCCACAGGACTATATCCCAGATTGAGTCAGTTCCCACAGGACTATATCCCAGATTGAGTCAGTTCCCACAGGACTGTATTCCAGAGTGAGTCTGTTCCCACAGGACTGTATCCCAGAGTGAGTCAGTTCCCACAGGACTGTATTCCAGAGTGAGTCAGTTCCCACAGGACTGTATCCCAGAGTGAGTCAGTTCCCACAGGACTATATCCCAGAATGAGTCAGTTCCCACAGGACTGTATCCCAGAGTGAGTCAGTTCCCACAGGACTGTATCCCAGAATGAGTCAGTTCCCACAGGACTGTATCCCAGAGTGAGTCAGTTCCCACAGGACTGTATCCCAGATTGTGTCAGTTCCCACAGGACTGTATCCCAGAGTGAGTCAGTTCCCACAGGACTGTATCCCAGAGTGAGTCAGTTCCCACAGGACTGTATCCCAGAGTGAGTCAGTTCCCACAGGACTGTATCCCAGAGTGAGTCAGTTCCCACAGGACTGTATCCCAGATGAGTCAGTTCCCACAGGACTGTATCCCAGAGTGAGTCAGTTCCCACAGGACTGTATCCCAGAGTGAGTCAGTTCCCACAGGACTGTATCCCAGAGTGAGTCAGTTCCCACAGGACTGTATCCCAGAGTGAGTCAGTTCCCACAGGACTGTATCCCAGAGTGAGTCAGTTCCCACAGGACTGTATCCCAGAGTGAGTCAGTTCCCACAGGACTGTATCCCAGAGTGAGTCAGTTCCCACAGGACTGTATCCCAGAGTGAGTCAGTTCCCACAGGACTGTATCCCAGAGTGAGTCAGTTCCCACAGGACTGTATCCCAGAGTGAGTCAGTTCCCACAGGACTGTATCCCAGAGTGAGTCAGTTCCCACAGGACTGTATCCCAGAGTGAGTCAGTTCCCACAGGACTGTATCCCAGAGTGAGTCAGTTCCCACAGGACTGTATCCCAGAGTGAGTCAGTTCCCACAGGACTGTATCCCAGAGTGAGTCAGTTCCCACAGGACTGTATCCCAGAGTGAGTCAGTTCCCACAGGACTGTATCCCAGAGTGAGTCAGTTCCCACAGGACTGTATCCCAGAGTGAGTCAGTTCCCACAGGACTGTATCCCAGAGTGAGTCAGTTCCCACAGGACTGTATCCCAGAGTGAGTCAGTTCCCACAGGACTGTATCCCAGAGTGAGTCAGTTCCCACAGGACTGTATCCCAGAGTGAGTCAGTTCCCACAGGACTGTATCCCAGAGTGAGTCAGTTCCCACAGGACTGTATCCCAGAGTGAGTCAGTTCCCACAGGACTGTATCCCAGAGTGAGTCAGTTCCCACAGGACTGTATCCCAGAGTGAGTCAGTTCCCACAGGACTGTATCCCAGAGTGAGTCAGTTCCCACAGGACTGTATCCCAGAGTGAGTCAGTTCCCACAGGACTGTATCCCAGAGTGAGTCAGTTCCCACAGGACTGTATCCCAGAGTGAGTCAGTTCCCACAGGACTGTATCCCAGAGTGAGTCAGTTCCCACAGGACTGTATCCCAGAGTGAGTCAGTTCCCACAGGACTGTATCCCAGAGTGAGTCAGTTCCCACAGGACTGTATCCCAGAGTGAGTCAGTTCCCACAGGACTGTATCCCAGAGTGAGTCAGTTCCCACAGGACTGTATCCCAGAGTGAGTCAGTTCCCACAGGACTGTATCCCAGAGTGAGTCAGTTCCCACAGGACTGTATCCCAGAGTGAGTCAGTTCCCACAGGACTGTATCCCAGAGTGAGTCAGTTCCCACAGGACTGTATCCCAGAGTGAGTCAGTTCCCACAGGACTGTATCCCAGAGTGAGTCAGTTCCCACAGGACTGTATCCCAGAGTGAGTCAGTTCCCACAGGACTGTATCCCAGAGTGAGTCAGTTCCCACAGGACTGTATCCCAGAGTGAGTCAGTTCCCACAGGACTGTATCCCAGAGTGAGTCAGTTCCCACAGGACTGTATCCCAGAGTGAGTCAGTTCCCACAGGACTGTATCCCAGAGTGAGTCAGTTCCCACAGGACTGTATCCCAGAGTGAGTCAGTTCCCACAGGACTGTATCCCAGAGTGAGTCAGTTCCCACAGGACTGTATCCCAGAGTGAGTCAGTTCCCACAGGACTGTATCCCAGAGTGAGTCAGTTCCCACAGGACTGTATCCCAGAGTGAGTCAGTTCCCACAGGACTGTATCCCAGAGTGAGTCAGTTCCCACAGGACTGTATCCCAGAGTGAGTCAGTTCCCACAGGACTGTATCCCAGAGTGAGTCAGTTCCCACAGGACTGTATCCCAGAGTGAGTCAGTTCCCACAGGACTGTATCCCAGAGTGAGTCAGTTCCCACAGGACTGTATCCCAGAGTGAGTCAGTTCCCACAGGACTGTATCCCAGAGTGAGTCAGTTCCCACAGGACTGTATCCCAGAGTGAGTCAGTTCCCACAGGACTGTATCCCAGAGTGAGTCAGTTCCCACAGGACTGTATCCCAGAGTGAGTCAGTTCCCACAGGACTGTATCCCAGAGTGAGTCAGTTCCCACAGGACTGTATCCCAGAGTGAGTCAGTTCCCACAGGACTGTATCCCAGAGTGAGTCAGTTCCCACAGGACTGTATCCCAGAGTGAGTCAGTTCCCACAGGACTGTATCCCAGAGTGAGTCAGTTCCCACAGGACTGTATCCCAGAGTGAGTCAGTTCCCACAGGACTGTATCCCAGAGTGAGTCAGTTCCCACAGGACTGTATCCCAGAGTGAGTCAGTTCCCACAGGACTGTATCCCAGAGTGAGTCAGTTCCCACAGGACTGTATCCCAGAGTGAGTCAGTTCCCACAGGACTGTATCCCAGAGTGAGTCAGTTCCCACAGGACTGTATCCCAGAGTGAGTCAGTTCCCACAGGACTGTATCCCAGAGTGAGTCAGTTCCCACAGGACTGTATCCCAGAGTGAGTCAGTTCCCACAGGACTGTATCCCAGAGTGAGTCAGTTCCCACAGGACTGTATCCCAGAGTGAGTCAGTTCCCACAGGACTGTATCCCAGAGTGAGTCAGTTCCCACAGGACTGTATCCCAGAGTGAGTCAGTTCCCACAGGACTGTATCCCAGAGTGAGTCAGTTCCCACAGGACTGTATCCCAGAGTGAGTCAGTTCCCACAGGACTGTATCCCAGAGTGAGTCAGTTCCCACAGGACTGTATCCCAGAGTGAGTCAGTTCCCACAGGACTGTATCCCAGAGTGAGTCAGTTCCCACAGGACTGTATCCCAGAGTGAGTCAGTTCCCACAGGACTGTATCCCAGAGTGAGTCAGTTCCCACAGGACTGTATCCCAGAGTGAGTCAGTTCCCACAGGACTGTATCCCAGAGTGAGTCAGTTCCCACAGGACTGTATCCCAGAGTGAGTCAGTTCCCACAGGACTGTATCCCAGAGTGAGTCAGTTCCCACAGGACTGTATCCCAGAGTGAGTCAGTTCCCACAGGACTGTATCCCAGAGTGAGTCAGTTCCCACAGGACTGTATCCCAGAGTGAGTCAGTTCCCACAGGACTGTATCCCAGAGTGAGTCAGTTCCCACAGGACTGTATCCCAGAGTGAGTCAGTTCCCACAGGACTGTATCCCAGAGTGAGTCAGTTCCCACAGGACTGTATCCCAGAGTGAGTCAGTTCCCACAGGACTGTATCCCAGAGTGAGTCAGTTCCCACAGGACTGTATCCCAGAGTGAGTCAGTTCCCACAGGACTGTATCCCAGAGTGAGTCAGTTCCCACAGGACTGTATCCCAGAGTGAGTCAGTTCCCACAGGACTGTATCCCAGAGTGAGTCAGTTCCCACAGGACTGTATCCCAGAGTGAGTCAGTTCCCACAGGACTGTATCCCAGAGTGAGTCAGTTCCCACAGGACTGTATCCCAGAGTGAGTCAGTTCCCACAGGACTGTATCCCAGAGTGAGTCAGTTCCCACAGGACTGTATCCCAGAGTGAGTCAGTTCCCACAGGACTGTATCCCAGAGTGAGTCAGTTCCCACAGGACTGTATCCCAGAGTGAGTCAGTTCCCACAGGACTGTATCCCAGAGTGAGTCAGTTCCCACAGGACTGTATCCCAGAGTGAGTCAGTTCCCACAGGACTGTATCCCAGAGTGAGTCAGTTCCCACAGGACTGTATCCCAGAGTGAGTCAGTTCCCACAGGACTGTATCCCAGAGTGAGTCAGTTCCCACAGGACTGTATCCCAGAGTGAGTCAGTTCCCACAGGACTGTATCCCAGAGTGAGTCAGTTCCCACAGGACTGTATCCCAGAGTGAGTCAGTTCCCACAGGACTGTATCCCAGAGTGAGTCAGTTCCCACAGGACTGTATCCCAGAGTGAGTCAGTTCCCACAGGACTGTATCCCAGAGTGAGTCAGTTCCCACAGGACTGTATCCCAGAGTGAGTCAGTTCCCACAGGACTGTATCCCAGAGTGAGTCAGTTCCCACAGGACTGTATCCCAGAGTGAGTCAGTTCCCACAGGACTGTATCCCAGAGTGAGTCAGTTCCCACAGGACTGTATCCCAGAGTGAGTCAGTTCCCACAGGACTGTATCCCAGAGTGAGTCAGTTCCCACAGGACTGTATCCCAGAGTGAGTCAGTTCCCACAGGACTGTATCCCAGAGTGAGTCAGTTCCCACAGGACTGTATCCCAGAGTGAGTCAGTTCCCACAGGACTGTATCCCAGAGTGAGTCAGTTCCCACAGGACTGTATCCCAGAGTGAGTCAGTTCCCACAGGACTGTATCCCAGAGTGAGTCAGTTCCCACAGGACTGTATCCCAGAGTGAGTCAGTTCCCACAGGACTGTATCCCAGAGTGAGTCAGTTCCCACAGGACTGTATCCCAGAGTGAGTCAGTTCCCACAGGACTGTATCCCAGAGTGAGTCAGTTCCCACAGGACTGTATCCCAGAGTGAGTCAGTTCCCACAGGACTGTATCCCAGAGTGAGTCAGTTCCCACAGGACTGTATCCCAGAGTGAGTCAGTTCCCACAGGACTGTATCCCAGAGTGAGTCAGTTCCCACAGGACTGTATCCCAGAGTGAGTCAGTTCCCACAGGACTGTATCCCAGAGTGAGTCAGTTCCCACAGGACTGTATCCCAGAGTGAGTCAGTTCCCACAGGACTGTATCCCAGAGTGAGTCAGTTCCCACAGGACTGTATCCCAGAGTGAGTCAGTTCCCACAGGACTGTATCCCAGAGTGAGTCAGTTCCCACAGGACTGTATCCCAGAGTCAGTCAGTTCCCACAGGACTGTATCCCAGAGTGAGTCAGTTCCCACAGGACTGTATCCCAGAGTGAGTCAGTTCCCACAGGACTGTATCCCAGAGTGAGTCAGTTCCCACAGGACTGATCCCAGAGTGAGTCAGTTCCCACAGGACTGTATCCAGAGTGAGTCAGTTCCCACAGGACTGTATCCCAGAGTGAGTCAGTTCCCACAGGACTGTATCCAGAGTGAGTCAGTTCCCACAGGACTGTATCCCAGAGTGAGTCAGTTCCCACAGGACTGTATCCCAGAGTGAGTCAGTTCCCACAGGACTGTATCCCAGAGTGAGTCAGTTCCCACAGGACTGTATCCCAGAGTGAGTCAGTTCCCACAGGACTGTATCCCGAGAGTGAGTCAGTTCCCACAGGACTGTATCCCAGAGTGAGTCAGTTCCCACAGGACTGTATCCCAGAGTGAGTCAGTTCCCACAGGACTGTATCCCAGAGTGAGTCAGTTCCCACAGGACTGTATCCCAGAGTGAGTCAGTTCCCACAGGACTGTATCCCAGAGTGAGTCAGTTCCCACAGGACTGTATCCCAGAGTGAGTCAGTTCCCACAGGACTGTATCCCAGAGTGAGTCAGTTCCCACAGGACTGTATCCCAGAGTGAGTCAGTTCCCACAGGACTGTATCCCAGAGTGAGTCAGTTCCCACAGGACTGTATCCCAGAGTGAGTCAGTTCCCACAGGACTGTATCCCAGAGTGAGTCAGTTCCCACAGGACTGTATCCCAGAGTGAGTCAGTTCCCACAGGACTGTATCCCAGAGTGAGTCAGTTCCCACAGGACTGTATCCCAGAGTGAGTCAGTTCCCACAGGACTGTATCCCAGAGTGAGTCAGTTCCCACAGGACTGTATCCCAGAGTGAGTCAGTTCCCACAGGACTGTATCCCAGAGTGAGTCAGTTCCCACAGGACTGTATCCCAGAGTGAGTCAGTTCCCACAGGACTGTATCCCAGAGTGAGTCAGTTCCCACAGGACTGTATCCCAGAGTGAGTCAGTTCCCACAGGACTGTATCCCAGAGTGAGTCAGTTCCCACAGGACTGTATCCCAGAGTGAGTCAGTTCCCACAGGACTGTATCCCAGAGTGAGTCAGTTCCCACAGGACTGTATCCCAGAGTGAGTCAGTTCCCACAGGACTGTATCCCAGAGTGAGTCAGTTCCCACAGGACTGTATCCCAGAGTGAGTCAGTTCCCACAGGACTGTATCCCAGAATGAGTCAGTTCCCACAGGACTGTATCCCAGAGTGAGTCAGTTCCCACAGGACTGTATCCCAGAATGAGTCAGTTCCCACAGGACTGTATCCCAGAGTGAGTCAGTTCCCACAGGACTGTATCCCAGAGTGAGTCAGTTCCCACAGGACTGTATCCCAGAGTGAGTCAGTTCCCACAGGACTGTATCCCAGAGGGAGTCAGTTCCCACAGGACTGTATCCCAGAGTGAGTCAGTTCCCACAGGACTGTATCCCAGAGTGAGTCAGTTCCCACAGGACTGTATCCCAGAGTGAGTCAGTTCCCACAGGACTGTATCCCAGAGTGAGTCAGTTCCCACAGGACTGTATCCCAGAGTGAGTCAGTTCCCACAGGACTGTATCCCAGAGTGAGTCAGTTCCCACAGGACTGTATCCCAGAGTGAGTCAGTTCCCACAGGACTGTATCCCAGAGTGAGTCAGTTCCCACAGGACTGTATCCCAGAGTGAGTCAGTTCCCACAGGACTGTATCCCAGAGTGAGTCAGTTCCCACAGGACTGTATCCCAGAGTGAGTCAGTTCCCACAGGACTGTATCCCAGAGTGAGTCAGTTCCCACAGGACTGTATCCCAGAGTGAGTCAGTTCCCACAGGACTGTATCCCAGAGTGAGTCAGTTCCCACAGGACTGTATCCCAGAATGAGTCAGTTCCCACAGGACTGTATCCCAGAGTGAGTCAGTTCCCACAGGACTGTATCCCAGAGTGAGTCAGTTCCCACAGGACTGTATCCCAGAGTGAGTGCGTTCCCACAGGGCTGTATCCCAGAATGAGTGCGTTCCCACAGGGCTGTATCCCAGAATGAGTCAGTTCCCACCGGACTGTATCCCAGAGGGAGTCAGTTCCCACAGGACTGTATCCAGATGAGTCAGTTCCCACAGGACTGTATCCCAGAGGGAGTCAGTTCCCACAGGACTGTATCCCAGAATCAGTCAGTTCCCACAGGACTGTATCCCAGAGTGAGTCAGTTCCACAGGACTATATCACAGAATGAGTGAGTTCCCACAGGACTGTATCCCAGAGTGAGTCAGTTCCCACAGGACTGTATCCCAGAGTGAGTCAGTTCCCACAGGACTGTATCCGAGAGTGAGTCAGTTCCCACAGGACTGTATCCCAGAGGTAGTCAGTTCCCACAGGACTGTATCCCAGAGTGAGTCAGTTCCCACAGGACTGTATCCCAGAGTGAGTCAGTTCCCACAGGACTGTATCCCAGAGTGAGTCAGTTCCCACAGGACTGTATCCCAGAGTGAGTCAGTTCCCACAGGACTGTATCCCAGAGTGAGTCAGTTCCCACAGGACTGTATCCCAGAGTGAGTCAGTTCCCACAGGACTGTATCCCAGAGTGAGTCAGTTCCCACAGGACTGTATCCCAGAGTGAGTCAGTTCCCACAGGACTGTATCCCAGAGTGAGTCAGTTCCCACAGGACTGTATCCCAGAGTGAGTCAGTTCCCACAGGACTGTATCCCAGAGTGAGTCAGTTCCCACAGGACTGTATCCCAGAGTGAGTCAGTTCCCACAGGACTGTATCCCAGAGTGAGTCAGTTCCCACAGGACTGTATCCCAGAGTGAGTCAGTTCCCACAGGACTGTATCCCAGAGTGAGTCAGTTCCCACAGGACTGTATCCCAGAGTGAGTCAGTTCCCACAGGACTGTATCCCAGAGTGAGTCAGTTCCCACAGGACTGTATCCCAGAGTGAGTCAGTTCCCACAGGACTGTATCCCAGAGTGAGTCAGTTCCCACAGGACTGTATCCCAGAGTGAGTCAGTTCCCACAGGACTGTATCCCAGAGTGAGTCAGTTCCCACAGGACTGTATCCCAGAGTGAGTCAGTTCCCACAGGACTGTATCCCAGAGTGAGTCAGTTCCCACAGGACTGTATCCCAGAGTGAGTCAGTTCCCACAGGACTGTATCCCAGAGTGAGTCAGTTCCCACAGGACTGTATCCCAGAGTGAGTCAGTTCCCACAGGACTGTATCCCAGAGTGAGTCAGTTCCCACAGGACTGTATCCCAGAGTGAGTCAGTTCCCACAGGACTGTATCCCAGAGTGAGTCAGTTCCCACAGGACTGTATCCCAGAGTGAGTCAGTTCCCACAGGACTGTATCCCAGAGTGAGTCAGTTCCCACAGGACTGTATCCCAGAGTGAGTCAGTTCCCACAGGACTGTATCCCAGAGTGAGTCAGTTCCCACAGGACTGTATCCCAGAGTGAGTCAGTTCCCACAGGACTGTATCCCAGAGTGAGTCAGTTCCCACAGGACTGTATCCCAGAGTGAGTCAGTTCCCACAGGACTGTATCCCAGAGTGAGTCAGTTCCCACAGGACTGTATCCCAGAGTGAGTCAGTTCCCACAGGACTGTATCCCAGAGTGAGTCAGTTCCCACAGGACTGTATCCCAGAGTGAGTCAGTTCCCACAGGACTGTATCCCAGAGTGAGTCAGTTCCCACAGGACTGTATCCCAGAGTGAGTCAGTTCCCACAGGACTGTATCCCAGAGTGAGTCAGTTCCCACAGGACTGTATCCCAGAGTGAGTCAGTTCCCACAGGACTGTATCCCAGAGTGAGTCAGTTCCCACAGGACTGTATCCCAGAGTGAGTCAGTTCCCACAGGACTGTATCCCAGAGTGAGTCAGTTCCCACAGGACTGTATCCCAGAGTGAGTCAGTTCCCACAGGACTGTATCCCAGAGTGAGTCAGTTCCCACAGGACTGTATCCCAGAGTGAGTCAGTTCCCACAGGACTGTATCCCAGAGTGAGTCAGTTCCCACAGGACTGTATCCCAGAGTGAGTCAGTTCCCACAGGACTGTATCCCAGAGTGAGTCAGTTCCCACAGGACTGTATCCCAGAGTGAGTCAGTTCCCACAGGACTGTATCCCAGAGTGAGTCAGTTCCCACAGGACTGTATCCCAGAGTGAGTCAGTTCCCACAGGACTGTATCCCAGAGTGAGTCAGTTCCCACAGGACTGTATCCCAGAGTGAGTCAGTTCCCACAGGACTGTATCCCAGAGTGAGTCAGTTCCCACAGGACTGTATCCCAGAGTGAGTCAGTTCCCACAGGACTGTATCCCAGAGTGAGTCAGTTCCCACAGGACTGTATCCCAGAGTGAGTCAGTTCCCACAGGACTGTATCCCAGAGTGAGTCAGTTCCCACAGGACTGTATCCCAGAGTGAGTCAGTTCCCACAGGACTGTATCCCAGAGTGAGTCAGTTCCCACAGGACTGTATCCCAGAGTGAGTCAGTTCCCACAGGACTGTGTCCCAGAGGTAGTCAGTTCCCACAGGACTGTATCCCAGAGTGAGTCAGTTCCCACAGGACTGTATCCCAGAGTGAGTCAGTTCCCACAGGACTGTATCCCCGAATGAGTCAGTTCCCACAGGACTGTATCCGAGAGTGAGTCAGTTCCCACAGGACTGTATCCCAGAGTGAGTCAGTTCCCACAGGACTGTATCCCAGAGTGAGTCAGTTCCCACAGGACTGTATCCCAGAGTGAGTCAGTTCCCACAGGACTGTATCCCAGAGTGATCAGTTCCCACAGGACTGTATCCCAGAATGAGTCACTTCGCACAGGACTGTATCCCAGAGTGAGTCAGTTCCCACAGGACTGTATCCCAGAGTGAGTCAGTTCCCACAGGACTGTATCCCAGAATGAGTCACTTCCCACAGGATTGTATCCCAGAATGAGTTAGTTCCCACAGGACTGTATCCCAGAGTGAGTGCGTTCCCACAGGGCTGTATCCCAGAATGAGTGCGTTCCCACAGGGCTGTATCCCAGAATGAGTCAGTTCCCACAGGACTGTATCCCAGAGGGAGTCAGTTCCCACAGGACTGTATCCCAGAATCAGTCAGTTCCCACAGGACTGTATCCCAGAGTGAGTCAGTTCCCACAGGACTGTATCACAGAATGAGTGAGTTCCCACAGGACTGTATCCCAGAGTGAGTCAGTTCCCACAGGACTGTATCCCAGAGGTAGTCAGTTCCCACAGGACTGTATCCCAGAATGAGTCAGTTCCCACAGGACTGTATCCCAGAGGGAGTCAGTTCCCACAGGACTGTATCCCAGAATCAGTCAGTTCCCACAGGACTGTATCCCAGAGTGAGTCAGTTCCCACAGGACTGTATCACAGAATGAGTGAGTTCCCACAGGACAGTATCCCAGAGTGAGTCAGTTCCCACAGGATTGTATCACAGAATGAGTGAGTTCCCACAGGACTGTATCCCAGAGTGAGTCAGTTCCCACAGGACTGTATCCCAGAGTGAGTCAGTTCCCACAGGACTGTATCCCAGAGTGAGTCATTTCCCACAGGACTATATCCCAGAGTGAATCAGTTTCCACAGGACTATATCCCAGATTGAGTCAGTTCCCACAGGACTATATCCCAGATTGAGTCAGTTCCCACAGGACTGTATCCAGAGTGAGTCTGTTCCCACAGGACTGTATCCGAGAGTGATCAGTTCCCACAGGACTGTATTCCAGAGTGAGTCAGTTCCCACAGGACTGTATCCCAGAGTGAGTCAGTTCCCACTGGACTATATCCCAGAATGAGTCAGTTCCCACAGGGCTGTATCCCAGAGTGAGTCAGTTCCCACAGGACTGTATCCCAGAATCAGTCAGTTCCCACAGGACTGTATCCCAGAGTGAGTCAGTTCCCACAGGACTATATCCCAGATTGTGTCAGTTCCCACAGGACTGTATCCCAGAGTGAGTCTGTTCCCACAGGACTGTATCCGAGAGTGATCAGTTCCACAGGACTGTATCCCAGAGTGAGTCACTTCCCACAGGACTGTATCCCAGAGTGAGTCACTTCCCACAGGACTGTATCCCAGATGAGTCACTTCCCACAGGACTGTCTCCCAGAGTGAGTCAGTTCCCACAGGACTGTATCCCAGAGTGAGTCAGTTCCCACAGGACTGTATCCCAGAGTGAGTCAGTTCCCACAGGACTCTATCCCAGAGTGAGTCAGTTCCCACAGGACTGTATCCCAGAGGGAGTCAGTTCCCACAGGACTGTATCCCAGAGTGAGTCAGTTCCCACAGGACTGTATCCCAGAGTGAGTCAGTTCCCACAGGACTCTATCCCAGAGTGAGTCAGTTCCCACAGGACTGTATCCCAGAGTGAGTCACTTCCCACAGGACTGTATCCCAGAGTGAGTCAGTTCCCACAGGACTATATCCCAGAGTGAGTCAGTTCCCACAGGACTGTATCCCAGAGTGAGTCAGTTCCCACAGGACTGTATCCCAGAATGAGTCAGTTCCCACAGGACTGTATCCCAGAGTGAGTCAGTTCCCACAGGACCGTATCCCAGAGTGAGTCAGTTCCCACAGGACTGTATCCATGAGTGAGTCAGTTCCCATAGGACCGTATCCCAGAGTGAGTCAGTTCCCACAGGACTGTATCCCAGAGTGAGTCAGTTCCCACAGGACCGTATCCCAGAGTGAGTCAGTTCCCACAGGACTATATCCCAGAGTGAGTCAGTTCCCACAGGACTGTATCCCAGAGTGAGTCAGTTCCCACAGGACTGTATCCCAGAATGAGTCAGTTCCCACAGGACTGTATCCCAGAGTGAGTCAGTTCCCACAGGACTATATCCCAGAGTGAGTCAGTTCCCACAGGACTGTATCCCAGAGTGAGTCAGTTCCCACAGGACTGTATCCAGAGTGAGTCAGTTCCCACAGGACTGTATTCCAGAGTGAGTCAGTTCCCACAGGACTGTATTCCAGAGTGAGTCAGTTCCCACAGGACTGTATCCCAGAGTGAGTCAGTTCCCACAGGACTGTATCCCAGAGTGAGTCAGTTCCCACAGGACTGTATTCCAGAGTGAGTCAGTTCCCACAGGACTGTATCCGAGAGTGAGTCAGTTCCCACAGGACTGTATCCCAGAGTGAGTCAGTTCCCAAAGGAATGTATCCCAGAGTGAGTCAGTTCCCACAGGACTGTATCCCAGAGTGAATCAGTTCCCACCGGACTGTATCCCAGAGTGAGTCAGTTCCCACAGGACTGTATCCCAGAGTGAGTCAGTTCCCACAGGACAGTATCCCAGAGTGTGTCAGTTCCCACAGGACTGTATCCCAGAGTGAGTCAGTTCCCACAGGACTGTATCCCAGAGTGAATCAGTTCCCACCGGACTGTATCCCAGAGTGAGTCAGTTCCCACAGGACTCTATCCCAGAGTGAGTCAGTTCCCACAGGACTGTATCCCAGAGTGAGTCAGTTCCCACCGGACTGTATCCCAGAGTGAGTCAGTTCCCACAGGACTGTATCCGAGAGTGAGTCAGTTCCCACAGGACTGTATCCCAGAGTGAGTCAGTTCCCACAGGACTGTATCCCAGAATGAGTCAGTTCCCACAGGACTGTATCCCAGAGGGAGTCAGTTCCCACAGGACTGTATCCGAGAATGAGTCAGTTCCCACAGGACTATATCCCAGAGTGAGCCAGATCCCACAGGACTCTATCCCAGAGTGAGTCAGTTCCCACAGGACTGTCTCCCAGAGGGAGTCAGTTCCCACAGGACTGTATCCCAGAGGGAGTCAGTTCCCACCGGACTGTATCCCAGAGTGAGTCTGTTCCCACAGGACTGTATCCGAGAGTGAGTCAGTTCCCACAGGACTGTATCCGAGAGTCAGTCAGTTCCCACAGGACTGTATCCCAGAGTGAGTCAGTTCCCACAGGACTGTATCCCAGAGTGAGTCAGTTCCCACAGGACTGTATCCGAGAGTGAGTCAGTTCCCACAGGACTGTGTCCCAGAGGTAGTCAGTTCCCACAGGACTGTATCCCAGAGTGAGTCAGTTCCCACAGGACTGTATCCCAGAGTGAGTCAGTTCCCACAGGACTGTATCCCAGAGTGAGTCAGTTCCCACAGGACTGTATCCCAGAGTGAGTCAGTTCCCACAGGACTATATCCCAGATTGTGTCAGTTCCCACAGGACTGTATCCCAGAGTGAGTCTGTTCCCACAGGACTGTATCCGAGAGTGATCAGTTTCCACAGCACTGTATCCCAGAGTGAGTCACTTCCCACAGGACTGTATCCCAGAGTGAGTCACTTCCCACAGGACTGTATCCCAGATGAGTCACTTCCCACAGGACTGTATCCCAGAGTGCGTCAGTTCCCAAAGGAATGTATCCCAGAGTGAGTCACTTCCCACAGGACTGTATCCCAGAGTGAGTCAGTTCCCACAGGACTGTATCCCAGAGTGAGTCACTTCCCACAGGACTGTCTCCCAGAGTGAGTCAGTTCCCACAGGACTCTATCCCAGAGTGAGTCAGTTCCCACAGGACTGTATCCCAGAGTGAGTCAGTTCCCACAGGACTCTATCCCAGAGTGAGTCAGTTCCCACAGGACTGTATCCCAGAGGGAGTCAGTTCCCACAGGACTGTATCCCAGAGTGAGTCTATTCCCACAGGACTGTATCCCAGAGTGAGTCTGTTCCCACAGGAATCTATCCCTGAATGAGTCACTTCCCACAGGACTGTATCCCAGAATGAGTCACTTCCCACAGGATTGTATCCCAGAGTGAGTCAGTTCCCACAGGACTATATCCCAGAGTGAGTCAGTTCCCACAGGACTGTATCCCAGAGTGAGTCAGTTCCCACAGGACTGTATCCCAGAATGAGTCAGTTCCCACAGGACTGTATCCCAGAGTGAGTCAGTTCCCACAGGACCGTATCCCAGAGTGAGTCAGTTCCCACAGGACTGTATCCCAGAGTGAGTCAGTTCCCATAGGACCGTATCCCAGAGTGAGTCAGTTCCCACAGGACTGTATCCCAGAGTGAGTCAGTTCCCACAGGACCGTATCCCAGAGTGAGTCAGTTCCCACAGGACTATATCCCAGAGTGAGTCAGTTCCCACAGGACTGTATCCCAGAGTGAGTCAGTTCCCACAGGACTGTATCCCAGAATGAGTCAGTTCCCACAGGACTGTATCCCAGAGTGAGTCAGTTCCCACAGGACTATATCCCAGAGTGAGTCAGTTCCCACAGGACTGTATCCCAGAGTGAGTCAGTTCCCACAGGACTGTATTCCAGAGTGAGTCAGTTCCCACAGGACTGTATTCCAGAGTGAGTCAGTTCCCACAGGACTGTATTCCAGAGTGAGTCAGTTCCCACAGGACTGTATCCCAGAGTGAGTCAGTTCCCACAGGACTGTATCCCAGAGTGAGTCAGTTCCCACAGGACTGTATTCCAGAGTGAGTCAGTTCCCACAGGACTGTATCCGAGAGTGATCAGTTCCCACAGGACTGTATCCCAGAGTGAGTCAGTTCCCAAAGGAATGTATCCCAGAGTGAGTCAGTTCCCACAGGACTGTATCCCAGAGTGAATCAGTTCCCACCGGACTGTATCCCAGAGTGAGTCAGTTCCCACAGGACTGTATCCCAGAGTGAGTCAGTTCCCACAGGACAGTATCCCAGAGTGTGTCAGTTCCCACCGGACTGTATCCCAGAGTGAGTCAGTTCCCACAGGACTGTATCCCAGAGTGAATCAGTTCCCACCGGACTGTATCCCAGAGTGAGTCAGTTCCCACAGGACTCTATCCCAGAGTGAGTCAGTTCCCACAGGACTGTATCCCAGAGTGAGTCAGTTCCCACCGGACTGTATCCCAGAGTGAGTCAGTTCCCACAGGACTGTATCCGAGAGTGAGTCAGTTCCCACAGGACTGTATCCCAGAGTGAGTCAGTTCCCACAGGACTGTATCCCAGAATGAGTCAGTTCCCACAGGACTGTATCCCAGAGGGAGTCAGTTCCCACAGGACTGTATCCGAGAATGAGTCAGTTCCCACAGGACTATATCCCAGAGTGAGCCAGATCCCACAGGACTCTATCCCAGAGTGAGTCAGTTCCCACAGGACTGTCTCCCAGAGGGAGTCAGTTCCCACAGGACTGTATCCCAGAGGGAGTCAGTTCCCACCGGACTGTATCCCAGAGTGAGTCTGTTCCCACAGGACTGTATCCGAGAGTGAGTCAGTTCCCACAGGACTGTATCCGAGAGTCAGTCAGTTCCCACAGGACTGTATCCCAGAGTGAGTCAGTTCCCACAGGACTGTATCCCAGAGTGAGTCAGTTCCCACAGGACTGTATCCGAGAGTGAGTCAGTTCCCACAGGACTGTGTCCCAGAGGTAGTCAGTTCCCACAGGACTGTATCCCAGAGTGAGTCAGTTCCCACAGGACTGTATCCCAGAGTGAGTCAGTTCCCACAGGACTGTGTCCCAGAGTGAGTCAGTTCCCACAGGACTGTATCCCCGAATGAGTCAGTTCCCACAGGACTGTATCCGAGAGTGAGTCAGTTCCCACAGGACTGTATCCGAGAGGCAGTCAGTTCCCACAGGACTGTATCCCAGAGTGAGTCAGTTCCCACAGGACTGTATCCCAGAATGAGTCACTTCCCACAGGATTGTATCCCAGAATGAGTTAGTTCCAACAGGACTGTATCCCAGAATGAGTTAGTTCCCACAGGACTGTATCCCAGAGTGAGTGCGTTCCCACAGGGCTGTATCCCAGAATGAGTGCGTTCCCACAGGGCTGTATCCCAGAATGAGTCAGTTCCCACCGGACTGTATCCCAGCGGGAGTCAATTCCCACAGGACTGTATTCCAGAATGAGTCAGTTCCCACAGGACTGTATCCCAGAGGGAGTCAGTTCCCACAGGACTGTATCCCAGAATCAGTCAGTTCCCACAGGACTGTATCCCAGAGTGAGTCAGTTCCCACCGGACTGTATCCCAGAGTGAGTCAGTTCCCACAGGACTGTATCCGAGAGTGAATCAGTTCCCACAGGACTGTATCCCAGAGTGAGTCAGTTCCCACAGGACTGTATCCCAGAATGAGTCAGTTCCCACAGGACTGTATCCCAGAGGGAGTCAGTTCCCACAGGACTGTATCCGAGAATGAGTCAGTTCCCACAGGACTATATCCCAGAGTGAGCCAGATCCCACAGGACTCTATCCCAGAGTGAGTCAGTTCCCACAGGACTGTCTCCCAGAGGGAGTCAGTTCCCACAGGACTGTATCCCAGAGGGAGTCAGTTCCCACCGGACTGTATCCCAGAGTGAGTCTGTTCCCACAGGACTGTATCCGAGAGTGAGTCAGTTCCCACAGGACTGTATCCGAGAGTCAGTCAGTTCCCACAGGACTGTATCCCAGAGTGAGTCAGTTCCCACAGGACTGTATCCCAGAGTGAGTCAGTTCCCACAGGACTGTATCCGAGAGTGAGTCAGTTCCCACAGGACTGTGTCCCAGAGGTAGTCAGTTCCCACAGGACTGTATCCCAGAGTGAGTCAGTTCCCACAGGACTGTATCCCAGAGTGAGTCAGTTCCCACAGGACTGTGTCCCAGAGTGAGTCAGTTCCCACAGGACTGTATCCCCGAATGAGTCAGTTCCCACAGGACTGTATCCGAGAGTGAGTCAGTTCCCACAGGACTGTATCCGAGAGGCAGTCAGTTCCCACAGGACTGTATCCCAGAGTGAGTCAGTTCCCACAGGACTGTATCCCAGAATGAGTCACTTCCCACAGGATTGTATCCCAGAATGAGTTAGTTCCCGCAGGACTGTATCCCAGAATGAGTTAGTTCCCACAGGACTGTATCCCAGAGTGAGTGCGTTCCCACAGGGCTGTATCCCAGAATGAGTGCGTTCCCACAGGGCTGTATCCCAGAATGAGTCAGTTCCCACCGGACTGTATCCCAGCGGGAGTCAGTTCCCACAGGACTGTATTCCAGAATGAGTCAGTTCCCACAGGACTGTATCCCAGAGGGAGTCAGTTCCCACAGGACTGTATCCCAGAATCAGTCAGTTCCCACAGGACTGTATCCCAGAGTGAGTCAGTTCTCACAGGACTATATCACAGAATGAGTGAGTTCCCACAGGACTGTATCCCAGAGTGAGTCAGTTCCCACAGGACTGTATCCCAGAGTGAGTCAGTTCCCACAGGACTGTATCCGAGAGTGAGTCAGTTCCCACAGGACTGTGTCCCAGAGGTAGTCAGTTCCCACAGGACTGTATCCCAGAGTGAGTCAGTTCCCACAGGACTGTATCCCAGAGTGAGTCAGTTCCCACAGGACTGTGTCCCAGAGTGAGTCAGTTCCCACAGGACTGTATCCCCGAATGAGTCAGTTCCCACAGGACTGTATCCGAGAGTGAGTCAGTTCCCACAGGACTGTATCCGAGAGGCAGTCAGTTCCCACAGGACTGTATCCCAGAGTGAGTCAGTTCCCACAGGACTGTATCCCAGAATGAGTCACTTCCCACAGGATTGTATCCCAGAATGAGTTAGTTCCCGCAGGACTGTATCCCAGAATGAGTTAGTTCCCACAGGACTGTATCCCAGAGTGAGTGCGTTCCCACAGGGCTGTATCCCAGAATGAGTGCGTTCCCACAGGGCTGTATCCCAGAATGAGTCAGTTCCCACCGGACTGTATCCCAGCGGGAGTCAGTTCCCACAGGACTGTATTCCAGAATGAGTCAGTTCCCACAGGACTGTATCCCAGAGGGAGTCAGTTCCCACAGGACTGTATCCCAGAATCAGTCAGTTCCCACAGGACTGTATCCCAGAGTGAGTCAGTTCTCACAGGACTGTATCACAGAATGAGTGAGTTCCCACAGGACTGTATCCCAGAGTGAGTCAGTTCCCACAGGACTGTATCCCAGAGTGAGTCAGTTCCCACAGGACTGTATCCCAGAGTGAGTCATTTCTCCAACAACTATATCCCATAGTGAATCAGTTCCCACAGGACTATATCCCAGATTGAGTCAGTTCCCACAGGACTGTATTCCAGGGTGAGTCTGTTCCCACAGGACTGTATCCGAGAGTGATCAGTTCCCACAGGACTGTATTCCAGTGTGAGTCAGTTCCCATAGGACTGTATCCCAGAGTGAGTCAGTTCCCACTGGACTATATCCCAGAATGAGTCAGTTCCCACAGGGCTGTATCCCAGAGTGAGTCAGTTCCCACAGGACTGTATCCCAGAATCAGTCAGTTCCCACCGGACTGTATCCCAGAATGAGTCACTTCCCACAGGACTGTATCCCAGAATGAGTCAGTTCCCACAGGACTGTATCCCAGAATGAGTCAGTTCCCACAGGACTGTATCCCAGAATCAGTTAGTTCCCACAGGACTGTATCACAGAGTGAGTCAGTCCCCACAGGACTATATCCCAGAGTGAGTCAGTCCCACAGGACTGTATCCCAGAGTGAGTCAGTTCCCACAGGACTGTATCCCAGAATGAGTGAGTTCCCACAGGACTGTATCCGAGAGTGAGTCATTTCCCACAGGACTGTATCCCAGAGTCAGTCAGTTCCCACAGGACTGTATCCCAGAGTGAGTCAGTTCCCACAGGACTGTATCCCAGAGTGAGTGAGTTCCCACAGGACTGTATCCCAGAGTGAGTCATTTCCCACAGGACTGTATCCCAGAGTCAGTCAGTTTCCACAGGACTGTATCCCAGAGTGAGTCAGTTCCCACAGGACTGTACCTGAGAGTGAGTCACTTTCCACGGACTGTATCCCAAAATTATTCCGTCTCCATGCCAATGTCCCAGTGTCTGTCTGCATCTTCAGGCAAGAGCGACTATAATTGAAAAAAAATATTAATGAACTGGCAGTGGTGTTTTTGCGAGCAAGGTGATTTAATTTGTGAAGAGACTTTAGCTGAATCTATCCCAGATTTCCTTTTAAGAATGTCTGTTCTATTGAGCTCTCCCAATGTATCAGTCTGCAGTATGGATGTGAGCAAGGCATCAATCGCAGAGAATCTGCTGACTGGGCACGAAGCAGTCAGTGAATCATTTCTGGTTGTGCTGTTTTATGATTCATTCTGGTGTCATGAGCAGGAGCATAGCATCTGCGACAGTGCATGAGAGAAGCACAGAAAACAAAAACAATTCAGGGTAAAATATTTCCCTTAACTTGCTCTGTTGCTTGTATCCTGACTCGCACCAAGTCCCGTTCACCCATCACCCCTGTGCTCGCTGACATACACTGGCTCCCAGTCCACCAACACCTCGATTTTAAAAGACACATCCTTGTTTTCAAATCTCTCGATGGCCTCGCCCCTTCCTATCTCTGTAACCTCCTCTGGCCCTACAACCCTTCGAGATCCCTGCGCTCTTCCAATTCTGGCCTCCTGCGGTGTCTCCGATTTTCATCGCTCCCCCATTGGAAACCATGCCTTCAGTTGCCTCGGCCCTAAGCTCTGGAATTCCCTCCCTAAACCTCTCTGCCTCTCTACCTCTTTCTCCTCCTTTAAGAGGCTCCTTACAACCTAACTCTTTGACCAAGGGTTTAGTCATATCTCCTTATGTGGCTCGGTGTCAAATTGTGTTTAATTAGGCTCCTGTGAAGTGCCTTGGAACATTTTACTACGTTAAAGACACTTTATAAATGCAACTTGTTGTTAATTTTAATCCGTCTGCCCTTCATTGGGAGTGCTCATTCGCAGCGGCACTGACTACACTTCAAGGGCACTTAATTGGCCCTATAGCATGTGAAAGGCTCCATCTAAATGCAAGTTCTGTCTTTGCTTTCTTTTCTTATTTAACCCATAGCTCCTGATGAAATGTTCCGGAGTGCAGCAGCCTTCGTGTGCCGGTGGTGCCCAGTGGAATATTGCTGTTTGTGTCTTGTTACCGTTAAAAGAAAGATTTACATTTATATAGCACCTTTCACGACCTCAGGACATCCCAAAGATCTTTACAGCCAATGAAGTACTTTTTGAAGTGTAGTTACTGTTGTAATGTAGGACCCGCAGCAGCCAATTTGCACACAGCAGGATCCCACAAACAGCAATGTGATAATATCCCAATAATCTGTTCTTCAGTGATGTTGGTTGAAGGATAAATATTGGCCAGGACACCGGGGAGAACTCCCCTGCTCTTCTTACAGGACTGTATCCCAGAGTGAGATCTTTTACATTCACTTGAGAGGGCAGACAGGACCTTGGTTTAACATTTCATCGAAAGATGTCACCTACCGACACTGCAGTCAGTACTGCAAATCCCTCAGTACTGCACTGGGGTGTCAGCCTGGATTAGGTGCTCAAATCTCTGGAGGGGGAGTTGAACCAAAACCTTCTCACTCAGAGGTGAGAGCGCTACCCACTGAGCCACAGCTGACACAGACTGTGCTTTGCACAGTGAGTAAATCCCAAGTGCGACACGTTGTTCATGAAGTGCCAGATTGACAGTTCAACCACTAATTAAGAGACAGAAGAGTTCCGAAGGTTGTGTTGCCTGCCCGGTGCCAGGTTTAAGGGTATCTCGTCGCAGCTGGAGAAGAACTTGGAGGGGGAGGGGGAGGATCCAGTTGTCGTGGTCCACGGAGGAACCAACGACATAGGTAGAACTAGGAATGAGGTTCTGCTGAGGGAGTTTGAGGAGCTCGGATCCAAATTAAAAAGCAGAACCTCAAAGGTAATAATCTCTGGATTGTTACCTGAGCCACGTGCAAATTGACATAGGGACAAACAGATTAGAGGTTTAAATGCGTGGCTCAAAGAGTGGTGTGGGAGGAAGGGGTTTCAGTTCATGGGGCACTGGCACCAGTACTGGGGAAAGAGGGAGCTGTTCTGTTGGGACGGGCTCCACTTAAACCGGGCCGGGACCAGTGTCCTGGCGAATTGAATAACTAGGGCAGTAGACAGGGCTTTAAACTAATGAAGTGTGTGTGGGGTGGGGGGTGTGTGGGTGGGGGGCGGGGTGGGGGTGGTAGGATTCAGGAAAGAGTAAATTTAAAAGCAGCAAGAGAAATGTAAAGGCTCTAGAGCAGAGTAGAGTTTTGGGTAAAAATAAGCAGAGTGGGTCAGGAAGGGACAGAGAGAGTAACAAAGCTAATAAGGCATCAGTGACTAAGGTGACATCAGGGAAAAACAGAAAAAAGTCAAAGCTAAGGGCAATATATCTGAATCCACGAAGCATTCACAACAAAATAGATGAATTAATAGCGCAGATAGAAATTAATAGGTTTGATCTAATAGCCATTACGCAAAGTGACCAAGGTTTGGAACTAAATATTCCAGGATACTTAACTTTTAGGAGATAGGCAAAATGGAAAAGGAAGAGGAGTAGCCCTGATAATAAAGGATGGCATAAAGACAATACAGAGAAAGGATCTTAGCTCCGAAAATCAAGAAGTAGAATCAGATTGGGTGGAGCTCAGAAACAGCAAGGGGCAGAAAACATTGGTGGGAGTTGTTTATACACCCCCAAACAATAGTTGTAATGTAGGGCAGAGTATAAATCAGGAAATTAGTGGCGCGTGTAACAAGGGTAATACAGTAATCATGGGGGACTTTAATTTACATATAGACTGGGCAAACCAAATTTGCAGTAATAATGTGGAGGACGAATTCATGGAATGTATACACGGGGCCATATTTTGCGACCCCCACGGGTGCGTATGAGGTGCGCACGAGCCCGTAGGGGCCGTGCAAGTTCCGGGTTTAGGCATGCGAAGTGCATGCACTGAAACCCGGCACTTGCGATCTGTCAAGAATTCTCTTGACAGATCCTCCGCATCCCCGGGAGATGGGCCTCTACGGGCGGAGAGTTGCGCTATTTGCACAACTTCCGCCCGCTGAATGCCTGTCAAATTCTTACGCCTGGTAAAGCAGGCGTAAGGCCTGCTTTTACCGGCATAAGAGTTTTAGGGGGAGAAATTCGGTATCGCCCCGTTTGGGGCGCAATTATCGGTCGGGCACAAAGTTTAGCGCCTGGCGCTAATTATCGCCTCCAACTGCAAACTTGGCCTCTATCGCCCCTGGAGGTGATTTGAGCATTAAATCAGGCGCTACGCACATAGAATCATAGAAAGTTACAGCACGGAAGGAGGCCATTTCAGCCCATCGTGTCTGCGCCGGTCAACAAAGAGCTATCCAGCCTAATCCCACTTCCCAGCTCTTGGTCCGTAGCCCTGCAGATTAGAGCATCCCAAGTGCACATCCAAGTACTTTTTAAATGTGGTTAGGGTTCCTGCCTCTACCACCCTTTCAGGCAGTGAGTTCCAGACCCACACAACCCTCTGGGTGAAGAAATTTCCCCTCAAATCCCCTCTAAACCTTCCACCAATTACAGGAAACTCTTTGGTATCCGGCACCGACGGGACCGGTGTGGTGCCGGTTGATCGAAAGTTCCGGATAACGGAGAGTTATATCTACCGAGGCTATTTTTAACAAAGAAAAATAAAAAAATCAAGAAATGTGCAGTATACAGTATTTGGGTACTCACCTACAGAATGTTGTGTTAAATGGATGGTGGAAGATGCTTGATTAAGTACAGTACTGCCAGTTGAGGGTAATCCATAACTCTTTAATTACTTAACAGTAAAACAAAACTTATAAACGACTGTCTACAGTACTGTAGTTGACTGTACACTTATTCCAAGTCATCTGGTTCATCAGAAATATCCGTGCCAGCTGGGTCATCAGGATCACGCAGTTCCACCGATGCCACAGATTCTTCAGGCACTTCCGCTGCTGCGACTCTTTTGGAAGCTTTCTTAAACATGTTGCGGATGTCGGTTTGCTTAGTGGACTCTTGCCTTTTCTGTAGAAAGGTGGAATGCAGAATATGGAGTTGCATAACTTCTTGTGCAGAGTAGCAAGTCTGCCTTTCAGCAAATTTGAGGAATGTCGATAATCCTTCTGCAGCTTTAGCCCAAGAAATCTTCTCTTCTTCAGAAATCTCATCCTCTTCACTTTCCATCTCACTTTCCTTTTCTTTCTTTGGATTCAAAACATTCTCAATTATTTCATCATCACTTAGCATATGCACAACACCAACTTCTCTATCTGCATCAACCCACTGCTCGATATCACTTTCACTGAGGTGACGTTGAGGGTTTGTTCACCATGCCAGCCATTTCCATTATTGTACTCTTCTTGGGACGAACACTGAACCCATGAAATTCCTCCTCTGAAGAAGAACCTTCAGCAAACATTACAGAAGGCCACAATTTGCGCCAGGCTTGCCTCAGAGTGTGACCTTTCACCAATTTCCAGGAACATGCAACATTATAGATGGCATCTTTAATATTGTATTCCTTCTGAAATGCGTGAATATTGTCATCTTGGCTTATCAATTTACGTAGGAAGTCTTTCTTGTAATGACACTTCAGATTTTGGATAACGCCCTGGTCCATGGGTTGGATGAGAGAAGTTACATTTGGTGGCAAATAAATGGTGAAAATATTTCCCGAAACCAACTCGGATTCATGCGGATGGGCTCTGCAATTATCAAGCAATAAAATGCATTTGCTATCTTCAGGTTTCCCTATTTTGCGGAAATGTTCCCTCACAGATGGAACAAAAATATGATGGAACCAATCGGAGAAGATTTCCTTATCCATCCAAGCATTTCTTTGAGCTTTGTACTCAACAGGTAAGTGCCTCACATTTTTAAATGCACGGGGATTTTTATACTTCCCGATAACAAGAAGTTTAACCCGGTGTGATCCAGCGGCGTTCACACATGTTAGCACGGTTACACGATCTTTATTTTTCTTGTAACCTGAAGCATTAGCCTCACTAGCCCCAGCAAGCGTTGATTCTGGCAAAAACCTCCAAAACAAGCCAGTTTCATCGGCATTGTATATCTGTGCTGGCGACAAATCATGTTGCTGCACAATCCGATTGAAATAATCGCAGTATTCTTCTGCGGCGTCGTGATCAGCTGATTTCTTCTCCCCGGAAATATCGAGTCGTCGTATCCCGTGCCGTAACTTGAAGCACGTTAGCCATCCCTCGGAGAAAGCACACTTGTCAGTGAGCTCCATCCTTTCGTAGAAATCCTTCGCTTTCTCGATTAGCATGGGTCCGGAAATTGGAACACCCTCTGAACGCTTAAGAGAAAACCATTCATAAAGCACGGTATCCAGCTCTTCAAGCTTAGGTTTACGAAGCGTACGCCGTTTCTCTACACTCTTAGATGTCTCCGAGCTTGAATAAAACTTGAGCAGCTTATCCTTCTGCGATTTGATGTCGTAGATTGTTGACGAACCGATTTTGAATTCATTCATAATGTTGATACGCTTCTCTCCCCTTTCTAGTCGTTGGCATATCTCGATTTTCTGTTTTAAAGTTAATACCACTCTCTTCCTTTTGCTTGGACCAGCTTTTGGGAATTCCATAATGCAAGATGGAGGAGATAATTGCCGATGAAGATGGAAAGACACACAGAACAATGGTGGCTAGGAAGAGACTACCAGCAGCGTGGCAGACACACAGTAAAATGGTGTATCAGAAGAGACTACCAGCAGCGTGGGAGACACACAGCAAAATGGTGGATCAGAAGAGACTACCAGCATCGTGGGAGACACACAGCAAAATGGTGGATCAGAAGAGACTACCAGCATCGTGGGAGACACACAGCAAAATGGCCGATCAGAAGAGACTCCAGGCAGCGCGGGAGAATCAACTCCTGCTACTGCAGTGTTTCGGACTTCTGACAGCGCCAGGAGACCGAGTAGTGGCACTTTTGAAAACTACCCCTACTGACTAAATCGGCGTTCGCGGACTCGGACTCGGGATCGGCAACATTGCCGGTTATTTGAGAGGAGTTTTCGGAGTACTCGGCGTTCGCGGAGACTCAGACTGCGACTCGGCAACATTGCCGGTTATTTGAGAGGAGTTTTCGGAGGATGATTTTTGTCGGTTAAACGAGAATTCCGGATATTTGGGTGCCGGATAAACAAGAGTTTCCTGTACTTTAAATCTGTGCCCCCTGGTTTTTGACCCCTCTGCTAAGGGAAATAGGTCCTATCTATCCACTTTATCTATGCCCCTCATAATTTTATACACCTCAATAAGGTCTCCCCTCAACCTCCTCTGTTCCAAGGAAAACAGACCCAGCCTATCCAGTCTTTCCTCATAGCTAAGATTCTCTACTCCCGGCAACATCCTTGTAAATCTCCTCTGTACCCTCTCTAGTGCAATCACATCTTTCCTGTAATGTGGTGACCAGAACTGCACGCAGTACTCTAGCGGAGGCCTAACTAGTGTTTTATACAAAATAACAACAGAAAACGCTGGAAAAACTCAACAGGCCAGGCAGCATCCGTGGAGAGAGAAACAGAGTTAACGTTTCAGGTCGAAGACCTTTCGTCAGAACTGGATAAAGCAGGAAATGAAATAGATTTAAAGCAAGGATAAAGCTGGGAAAAGGGGGAGGGGATGAAAGAACAAAAGGAGAGATTAAGAGACATAGAGAGACATTCAGAGATGATCAAGGCAAGAGGAGGTGTTAATGTGACAGGTTGAGGCTAAAAGAAGTGTGAAATGCACTGGCAGAATGAAGGACAGCTGCCAGCTTCTAGGAGGAAAAAAAAAGGGGGGGGGCAAACAAAAGGGTGGATGAAAAAATAAAATATAAATGTGATAGGGGCTGAGGTTATGATCTAAAATTGTTGAACTCGATATTGAGTCCACAGGGCTGTAGGGTACCTAAACGAAAGATGAGGTGCTGTTCCTCGAGCTTCCGTTGAGCTTCATTGGAACAGTGTAATAGGCCGAGGACGGTGAGGTCAGAGTGGGAGTGGAGCGGAGAATTAAAGTGACAGGCCATCGGGAGCTCGGGGTCCCCCTTACGGACTGAACGGAGGTGTTCCACAAAGCGGTCACCCAATCTGCGTTTGGTCTCCCCAATGTAGAGGAGACCACATCGTGAGCAGCGAATACAGTATACTAAATTGCAGGAAGTACAAGTAAATTGCTGTTTCACCTGGAAGGGGTGTTTGGGGCCCTGGACAGTGGGAAGAGGGGAGGTATAAGGGCATGTGTTGCATCTCCTGCGCTTGCACGGGAAGGTGCCGGGCGAAGGGGAAGGGGTGCTGGGGGTGGTAGAGGAGTGGACTAGGGTGTCGCGGAGGGAGCGGTCCCTGCGGAATGCTGAAAGGGGAGATGAGGGGAAGATGCATTTGGTGGTGGGATCACGCTGGAGGTGGCGGAAATGGCGGAGGATGATCCGTTGAATGTGGAGGCTGGTGGGGTGAAAGGTGAGGACAAGGGGAACTCTATTGTGGTTCCGGGAGGGAGGGGCAGGGGTGAGGGCAGAAGTGCGGGAGATAGAACGGACATGGTCGAGGGCCGTGTCGACCACAGTAGAGGGGAATCCTCGGTTGAGGAAAAAGGAAGACATGTCGGAAGCACTGGTATGGAAGGTGGCATCGTCAGAGCAGATGCGGCGGAGACGGAGAAACTGGGAGAATGGAATAGAGTCCTTACAGGAGGCGGGGTGGGAGGAAGTGTAGTCCAGGTAGCTGTGGGAGTCAGTGGGCTTGTAGTGAATGTTAGTCAATAACCTATCCCCAGAGATGGAGACGGAGAAGTCGAGGAAGGGAAGGGAAGAGTCGGAGATGGACCATGTGAAGGTGAGGGAAGGGTGGAAATTGGAAGCATAGTGAATGAAATGTTCTAGTTCAGGGCGAGAGCAGGAGACGGCACCGATACAGTCATCAATGTACCGGAAAAAGAGGTGAGGGAGGGGACCCGAGTAGGACTGGAACAAAGAGTGTTCCACATATCCCATGAAAAGGCAGGCATAGCTAGGACTCATGCGGGTACCCATAGCAACACCTTTAATTTGGAGGAAATGGGTGGAGTCAAAGGAGAAGTTGTTCAATGTGAGAACAAGTTCAGCCAGGCGGAGGAGGGTGGTGGTGGATGGGGATTGGTTGGGCCTCTGTTCAAGGAAGAAGCGGAGTGCCCTCAGGCCATCCTGGTGGGGAATGGAGGTGTAGAGGGATTGTACGTCCATAGTGAAAAGGAGGCGGTTAGGGCCGGGAAACTGGAAACTGTTAAAGTGGCGGAGGGCGTCGGAAGAGTCGCGGATGTAGGTGGGAAGAGACTGGACAAGGGGAGAAAAAATAGAGTCAAGATAGGAAGAAATCAGTTCCGTGGGGCAAGAACAGGCTGAAACGATGGGTCTACCGGGGCAGTCCTGTTTGTGGATCTTGGGAAGGAGGTAGAAGCGGGCTGTGCGGGGTTGGGGAACTATGAGGTTGGCGGCCGTGGAGGGAAGATCTCTAGAGGAGATGAGGTCAGTGACGGTCTTGGAAATGGTGGTTTGATGTTCGGTAGTGGGGTCATGGTCCAGGTGGAGGTAGGAGGAGGTGTCGGAGAGTTGGCGTTCAGCTTCTGCTAGGTAGAGGTCGGTACGCCAAACAACAACAGCACCACCCTTGTTTTATACAGTTGAAGCATAACCCCCCTGCTCTTGTATTCCATGCCACGGCTAATTAAGGCAAGCATTCCGTATGCCTTCTTAACCACCTTATCTACCTGGCCTGCTACCTTCAGGGATCTGTGGACATGCACTCCAAGGTCCCTTTGTTCCTCTACACTACTCAGTGTCCTACCATTTAATGTGTATTCCCTTTCCTTGTTAGCCCTCCCCAAATGCATTACCTCACACTTCTCCGGATTGAATTCCATTTGCCACTGTTCTGCCCACCTGACCAATTTATTGATATCTTCCTGCAGTCTACAGCTTCTTTCTTCAGTATCAACCACACAGCTGATTTTAGTATCATCTGCAAACTTCTTAATCATACCCCCTATATTCAAGACTAGATAATTGATATATACCACAAAAAGCAAGGGACCTAGTACTGAGCCCTGCGGAACCCCACTGGAAACAGCCTTCCAGTCACAAAAACACCCATCAACCATTACCCTCTGCTTCCTGCCTCCGAGCCAGTTTTGAATCCAACTTGACACTTTGCCCTGGATCCCATGGGCTTTTAACTTTGTGACCAGTCTGCCATGTGGAACCTTATCAAAAGCCTTGCTAAAGTCCATATACACTCCATCAAATGCACTACCCTCATCTACCCTCCTTGTTACCTCCTCAAAAAATTCTTAAGGCGCTAACGCCGAGGAGCGAGGCACTACCTCAGAGTGCTGGCGAAGCTCAGGCGATGTCAGTTAGCAATGGAACACAGACACACTGGCGCCGGCCAGTTCTTAAAGGGGAGGGTCGATCTTGCTCTCCAGCCATACCCTGCTCATTGCAGCCTTGAATCTCGGCCTGGACAGACCTGTACATCAATTCTGCTGGAAAGAACAATGGAGAGGCCCAGGGAAAGAGCTCAGTGCTTCAGCGACTGGGCCTTGGTGGCTCTGGTTGGCGCAGTGGAGCGCTGAAGGCCAGTACTGTACCTACAGGGTGGCAGGAGGCCATTGCCATGCGAATACAGAAGAGCGTGGAGGGAGGTGGCTCAGCACGTCTTCTCCAGGAGCATGGTGCCCAGGACCCACACCCAATGTCGGAAGAAGTTCAACGACCGCACTCGGGTGGTCAGGGTGAGTGGCTGCTTTTCAATACGTCTACATCCCTCCATCTCAACCTCACTCTGTGCCCAGAAGGTTTAAAAACCCCAAATGCCCGACACTCATCCAAGACGTATGGCCATCTCATAAAACACACACGCACATTCCACACCTTGCATACATTAAGGGCTATTCAACCATGGGAGGCACATCAGGCAAGCACATGGCTGCTTACCTTAAGGGCTATTCAACTATGGGAGGCACATCAGGCAAGCACATGGCTGCATACATTAATGGCTATACAACTATGGGAGGCACATCAGGCAAGCACATGGCTGCATACATTAAGGGCTATTCAACTATGAGAGGCACATCAGGCAAGCACATGGCTGCACATTCACTCAGACACCGTCCTTTTTCTTGCAGGCCAAGCTCTCTCACAACAGGCGCCAGCAGCAACTGCTGGGTGAAGGGCGGCTGAGCTGCAGACCCTCAGCGATTTGGAGGCGCGCGTCCACAGGATCGTTGCCAGCCAGGTGATAGGTGCCGTGGCCGCTGGAGAGGTCGAAACCCTTGGGGACAGCAATGGTATGTTCATCAGCTTTCTCTTCTCTCTCATTCCATTTGCCCCTCACCACACCAGCCTTTTACACTTCCAATCCAACTTACTAACTGTCTCCAGTCCTTGCTCCCTTACTGCCCCCTGTCCTGACGCTAAAGCCACTCTTATACCTCCCTGCTTTCAGATAGTGAACCACCAGCTGACCAGCCTGTCCCTCAACCTACCAGTGGGAGCGACGGCCCAGGCGAGGAGGAAGAGGAAGCCGGAGCCTCAGCGCCTGCGTCTCCCGAGGAGCCCATGCCCACACTGGGACCACGCCTTCCCTGGAGGGGAGGAGGGGGGAAGGGTCTGATGAGGATGAAGCTCCGGGACCCAGCGGGCTGCAGCAACGCGATGGGGGTAGGGAAGCTCGGGGGCCATCTCCCCGGAGGGTGAGTAGGCAAGCGAGTCCTGCTGCACTGGACGCAGAGGAGGAGCGCATCATCGCAGAAATAAATAGCCAGGCCTTGAGCATACACACTCAGCTCATGGGTGCAATGGCAAGGGTGCCCGAAAGCATTGATGGACTGGCAAGGAGTGTGGAGCACTCCGCTGCAGCACAGGCCGACGCAACGCAACGGCTTAGTGCTGCAATTCAGTCACTGGCTGCTGCCATCCAATCTCAGATTGTTCTCATGCAGACTCAGATTGAGGTCACGCAAGCACTGACTGCTGCCATCCTCGCTGGGTCAGCCACATTGCCCCGGGGCTCTCATGGTGCCGCAGCAGGCCAGCAATCTGTGCTTGAGCAGATTGCTCCGGATGCTGATGTGCTGCCCCGTGGGAGTGCCAGTGTGTTGGTCGAGCAGGAAGGTGCTGTCCTCTCTCAGGATGACAGCATTCCTGCTACCACCACTGTCACTTCCCCATTGCACTTGCCACCGCTTGCAACACAGCCAGCCCAGACTGCTGCCGCCCATGCAGAGTTGGTGCTGTCTGCAGCTGGGGCCTCCAGGCCCAGAGCTGGTCGAGGGCATCCTTCAAGGGCATCTGTAGTCTCTGCATCTGACATTCAGCAGCCTTCCACCAGCCTTGCTGCAGACACTGGGGCCCCATTATGGAGGAGCAGTAGGGTGGGAAGGGGGGAAGTGCGCAGGGGATGGAGATCACCCTCGAAGGACAAACAGTAGGAGGTCTAAATAAATGGTGGGAATGTTTGTGGTAAAGGTCGAGGTTCGTGTGATAACATTTGTTTCCTGTTTTGCCGTTTTTCTCCAGCTTGTGAGAACGAGTTCTGTTAATTCATGATTTGTTGTGTTTGTTTCTAATTGTTTGTCATGAATAAATGACACACAGAGTTTGTTAAATAAAAAAGTTGTTGTATTCAAAATTTACATTTTTGGCCTTTGGAATCATTCCAGCTTTGGCCGGCAATAGGGGGTGCGGGTTGCTTTCCATGATGTTGTTCTCCATGCCAGAAGCCATCTTCTGAGTAGGGGCCTAGAAGCGGCTTCTTATCAGCCGTTGACGGACGGCCCTTGCAGTGTCAACATTGTGCGCCTCCCTCCCACCTTGGTGCTGCTGCTGATCATCCTCCTCATCCTCCTCCTCCTCTTCCTCCTCCTCCTCCTCAGGTGGTGCACCAATCCCTGGTGACATTGGCTGGGTCCTCAGGATTGCCAGGTTATGAAGAATGCAGCACACAACTATGAAGAGGGAGACTCGCTCAGGAGAGTACTGCAGGGCTCCTCCTGAGTGGTCCAGACAGCGGAACTGTTGCTTGAGCACACTGATTGTCTGCTCAATTATGTTCCTGGTGGCGATATGGATCTCATTATACTGCAGCTCAGCAGGGGTGTTGGGGTTACGGAGCGGTGTCATCAGCCAGGTGCAGAGTGGAAAACCCTTGTCCCCGAGGAGCCATCCACTTGGGTGATGCGGTGCCTGGTAAAGGTCTGGCACACCAGTCTGGCGCAGGATGAAAGCATCGTGGCTGCTGCCAGGATAGCGGGCATTGACGGTGAGTATGAGCTGACTGTGGTCACAGACCAACTATACATTTAAGGAGTGGTAGCCCTTGCGGTTTCGGAAAACCTCTGCATTTTCATGCGGTGCCCGCAATGCTACATGCGTGCAGTCAATGGCGCCCTGCACCATGGGGAAGCCCGCTATCCTCGCAAAGCCACATGCGCATTCATGCTGTTTGGCCCGGGTCATGGGGAAAGAGATGTACTGGCATCTCCTTTTATACAGGGCATTTGTCACCTCCCGGATACAGCAATGGACAGCGAACTGGGAGATATTGGCGATGTCCCCAGTAGATGCTTGAAAGGAGCCGCTGGCATAAACATTCAGAGCCACTGTCACCTTCACTGCCACCGACAGAGATGTCCTGGTCCTCAGTTGAGGCTGCAGATCTGGTTGCAGCAGGTGGCAGAGCTCAGTGACCACCTCCTTGCTGAAGCGCAGCCTGCGCAAACACTGCTCCTCAGACGAATGAATGTAGGAGAATTGCTCCCGGAATACCCTGGGAGGGTAAGGTCTCCTGTGCAGAGGCCTGTTGGCCCTCCTCCCTCTGGCCATGTTTGCCACTCTCTCTGCGTCGCTGATGCCTCCAATTCTGCAGGTGCAGGATGACGCCCCGAGTCAGTGCAGCCCCCATAGTCTCTTCTAAATCGATGCAAGGAAGGTCAAATCAAAATGAACCTGCAAAGTGCTGCTCAGTACACAAAACTCCTTCACACAGCATTGAATCTCTCCAGAAGTCTCTCTCTCTCTCTCAGAATGCGTGGTGCAAAAATGTCGCCGACAAAAAAAGGCTGGAAGAGGCCGCCTTTAAATAGCGCACCCCCAGTTCCTTACCGACTGCAAACCATTCCCCTCTACCTGTCGTTGCTAGTGGCAGGCGGAAAGGCAGGGGGCGCCACTTCATATCTGGTCCGGGGCACTACCAGGGCGTTGCACGCTCGACTGACGTCATGATCTGCGGGCGCAGGAGATCTTGGCGTTAGTGTTTAGCGCCACCGCAAAATGTCTGGTCAATTTCGCAAGTGGCGCAAACATCGGCGCGCCCGGGCGTTAGTTGCTTTGCACCCCGTTAGCGCCCTCTTATGGCGCAAATGGGAAGCGCTAATCAACCAAATTTTTCCCCCTTAAACAATAGAAAAATAAAATGTTATCACTCATTTATAAATTAAAAATACTCTTCATAAAGGTAAGTTTATTTTTAGCCCTGTAAAAACATTTAATTTTTTTTTCAAAAAATTAAATTTTGTTTTAAAATATTTAATTAAATGGCATTTTAATTAATTTTAAATATCCAATTTAAAATTTGTTTTATTTCATGTGTTGGTATATTTTTTAAGTGATCCCCATTCATACTTATGACAGTTCCGTACGTACAGAAGTATGAATGGGGATTCCCTTCTTTTATTGGTTGGGCCGGCCCACGTGATCCTAGGAGTGCCTACGTACTGCTTGCTCTCCTGGGATACGTGGGCCTCTGCCTGCACGGACCCGGAGAGGCCCAGGATCGCAAGCTGCCATTCCTCCCAGGCCACCAGGTACTTTCGTAGACATTTTGCAGGTCGGAGGCATCCGCCTGCGGGAAGCCTCCGATCGCAAATGTTGGCCCAAGATAGTTTTCTGGTTCAGTATATTAAGGAATATTCTTGCCATGGAGGGAGTGCAGCGAAGATTCACCAGACTGATACCTGGGATGGAAGGAATGACGTATGAAGAGAGATTGGTTCGATTAGGCTTATAATCGCTGGAGTTTAGAAGAATGAGAGGGGATCTCATTGAAACTTATAAAATTCTAACAGGACTAGACAGACTAGATGCAGGAAGGATGTTCCCGATGGCAGGGGAATCCAGAACCAGAGGTCACAGTCTAAGGATAAGGGGTAAGCCATTTAGGACTGAGATGAGGAGGAATTTCTTCACCCAGAGAGTGGTGAACCTGTGGAATTCTCTACCACAGAAGGCAGTTGAGGCCAATTCATTAAATATATTCAAGAAGGAGTTAGATATATTTCTTAAGGCTAAAGGGATCAAGGGATATGGGGAGAAAGCAGGGACAGGGTACTGAATTTGGATGATCAGCCATGATCGCATTGAATGGCGGAGCAGGCTCGAGGGGCCGAATGGCCTACTCCTGCTCCTATCTTCTATGTTTCTATGTTTCTATGTAACTAAGGAACAGGCTATTTTAGATCTAGTATTGTGCAATGAGAAAGGGTTCATTAATAACCTTGTAGTAAAGGGGCCTTTAGGGAAGAGTGACCATAATGTGATAGAATTTTATATTGAGTTTGAAAGTGATTTCGTTAAATCTGAAACTAGGGTCTTCAATCTAAATAAAGCAAACTACATAGCTATGAGGGGCAAGTTGGCAAAGGTAGATTGGGAAGCTACATTAAAAGGTATGACACTAGACAAGCAATGGCTAGCATTTAAAGTATTAATACATAATTTACAACAAATATACATTCTTTTAAGGCACAAAAACCCCACAGGAAAAGTGGTCCAACTGTGGCTAACAAGAGAAGTTAATGATAGTATTAGATCAAAGGAAGAGCCTTATGATGTTGCCAAGAAGAGTAGTAAGCCTGAGGATTGGGAGGATTTTAGAATTCAGCAAAGGAGGACCAAGAAATTGATAAAGAAAGAGAAAAAAGAATATGAGAGTAAATTAGCAAGAGACATAAAAACAGATTGTAAAGGTTTCTATAGGTATGTAAATAGGAGGAGATTAGTGAAAGTAACATGGGCCCATTGGAGGCAGAGACAGGAGAAATTATAATGGGCAATAAAGAAATGGCAGAGACATTAAACAATACTTTGTATCTGTCTTCATGGTAGAAGACACAAAAAACATTCTGGAAATAATGGGGAACCAAGGGTCTAGAGAGAATGAGGAACTTAAAGAAATCAGTATAAGTAAAGACATAGTACTGGAGAAATTAATGGGACTAAGTGGCGACAAATCCCCTGGACCTGACGACCTGCATCCTAGGGTTTTAAAAGAGGTAGCTGCAGAGATAGTGTATGCACTGGTATTAATCTTCCAGAATTCCCGAGATTCTAGAACAGTCCCCAAGGATTGGAAGGTAGCAAATGTAACTCCGCTATTTAGAAAGGAGGAAGAGAAAAAACGGGCAACTATAGGCCAGTTAGCCTGACATCAGTAGTAGGCAAACTGCTAGAATCTATTATTAGGGACGTGGCAACAGGGCACTTAGAAAATCATAATATGGTTAGGCAGAATCAACATGGTTTTATGAAAGGGAAATCGTGTTTGACAAATCTGTTAGAGTTTTCTGAAGATGTAACTTGGCCTCGTCCTGAGGTCCCCACCATCAAGAAACGGTTGAGCGCACTGGATAGAGCAAAGGCTATGGGCCCCGGCAACATCCCGGCTGTCGTGCTGAAGACTTGTGCTCCAGAACTAGCCGCGCCTCTAGCCAAGCTCTTCCAGTACAGCTACAGCACTGGCATCTATGCGACAATGTGGAAAACCGCCCAGGTATTTCCTGTCCATAAAAAGCAGGACAAATCCAATCCAGCCAACTACTGCCCCATCAGTCCACTCTCAATCATCAGCAAAGTGATGAAAGGTGTCATCGACAGTGCTATCAAGCAGCACTTACTCACCAATAACCTGCTCACTGATGCCCAGTTTGGGTTCTGCCAAGATTACTTGGCTGCAGACCTCATTACAACCTTGGTCCAAACATGGACAAAGGAGCGGAATTCCAGAGGTGAGGTGAGAGTGACTGCCCTTGACATCAAGACAGCATTTGGCCGAGTGTGGCATCAAAGAGCCCTAGTAAAACTGAAGTCAATGGGAATCGGGGTGGGGGGGAACTCTCCACTGGCTGGAGTCATACCTAGCACAAAGGAAGATGGTTGTGGTGGTTGGAGGTCAATCATCTCAGCCCCAGGACATCGCTGCAGGAGTTCCTCAGGGCAGTGTCCTAGGCCCAACCATCTTCAGCTGCTTCATCAATGACCTTCCCTCCAACATAAGGTCAGAAATGGGGATGTTTGCTGATGACTGCACAGTGTTCAGTGTCATTCGCAACTCCACAGATAATGAAGCAGTCCATGCCCGCATGCAACAAGACCTGGACGACATTCAGGCTTGGGCTGATAAGTGGCAGGTAACATTCGCTCCACACAAGTGCCAGGCAATGACTATCTCTAACAAGCGAGAGTCTAACCACCGCCCCTTGATATTCAATGGCATTACCATCGCCGAATCCCCCACCATCAACATCCTGGGGGTCACCATTAACCAGAAACTTAACTGGACCAGCCACATAAATACTGTGGCAACAAGAGCAGGTCAGAGGCTAGGTATTCTGCGGCGAGTGTCTCACCTCCTGACTCCCCAAAGCCTTTCCACCATCTACAAAGCACAAGTAAGGAGTGTGATGGAATACTCTCCACTTGCCTGGATGAGTGCAGCTCCAACAACACTCAAGAAGCTCGACACCATCCAGGACAAAGCAGCCCGTTTGATTGGCATCCCATCCACCACCTTAAACATTCACTCCCTTCACCACCGGCGTACCGTGGCTGCAGTGTGTACCATCTACAAGATGCACTGCAGCAACTCGCCAAGACTTCTTCAACAGCACCTCCCAAACCCGCGACCTCTACCACCTAGAAGGACAAGGGCAGCAGGCGCATGGGAACACCACTACCTCCAAGTTCCCCTCCAAGTCACACACCATCCTGACTTAGAAGTATATCGGCGTTCCTTCATCGTCGCTGGGTCAAAATCCTGGAACTCCCTAACAGCACTGTGGGAGTACCTTCGCCACACGGACTGCAGCGGTTCAAGAAGGCGGCTCACCACCACCTTCTCGAGGGCAATTAGGATGGGCAAAAAATGCTGGCCTTGCCAGCGATGCCCACATCCCAGGAACAAATAAAAAACAACTAGTAGGATGGATAAGGGGAAGCCAGTGGATGTAGTGTATTTGGATTTTCAAAAAGTATTTGATAAGGTGCCACACAAGAGGTTATTACACAAAATTAGGACTCATGATATTGGGGGCAATATATTAGCATGGATTGAGGATTGGTTAATGGACAGAAAGCAGAGAGTAGGAATAAACTAGACTTTTTCAGGTTGGCAGGCTGTAACTAATGGGTTACTGCAAGGATCAATGCTTGGGCCTCAGCTATTTACAATCTATATTAATGACTTAGATGAAGAAACTGAGTGTAACGTATCCAAGTTTGCTGATGATACAACGTTAGGTGGGAAAGTAAGCTGTGAGGAGGATGCAAAGAGGCTGCAGAGAGATATAGACAGGTTGACTGAGTGGGCAAGAACATGGCAAATGGAGTATAATGTGGGAAAGTGTGAAGTTATCCACTTTGGTAGGAAAAACAAAACAGCAGAATATTTTTTGAATGGTGAGAGACTGGGAAATGTTTGCACTCGGGGACCTGGGTGTCCTTGTACATGATTCACAGAAAGTTAACATGCAGGTACAGCAAGCAATTAGGAAAGCAAATAGTATGTTAGCTTTTGTTACAAAGGGATTAGAGTATAAGAGTAAATAAGTCTTACTACAATTATACAGGGCATTGATGAGGCCACACCTGGAGAACTGTGTACAGTTCTGGTCTCCTTATCTAAGGAAAGACATACTTGCCTTAGAGGGAGTGCAGCGAAGGTTCACTAGACTGGTTCCTGGGATGCGGGGATTGCCCTTTGAGGAGAGATTGAGTAGACTAGGCCTATATTCCTTAGAGTTTAGAAGAATGAGTGGTGATCTAATTGAAACATATAAAATTCTTCAGGGGCTTGACAGGGTTAATGTTTCCCCTGGCTGAGGAATCTAGAACATGGGGTCACAGTCTCAGAATAAGGGATCAGCCATTTAAGACTGAGATGAGGAGAAATTTCTTCACTCAAAGGGTTGTGAATCTTTGGAATTCTCTACCCCAGAGAACTGTGGATCACAGAATCCCCACAGTGCAGATAGAGGCCATTTCGGCCCATCGAGCCTGCACCGACACATATCCCACCCTATCCCCATAACCCCACGTATTTAATCCCCCTAACACTAAGGGTCAATTTATCATAGCCAAATCAACCTAACCCACACATCTTTGGACTGTGGGAGGAAACCAGAGGAAACCCACGCAGACACGGGGAGAATGTGCAAACTCCACACAGACAGTCACCCGAGGCTGGATTCGAACCCGGGTCCCTGGCGCTGTGAGGCAACAGTGCTAACCACTATGCCACCGACGCTCAGTCGTTGAGTATATTCAAGACAGAGGTAGATAAGTTTTTGGGAACAAAGGGAATTAAGGGATATGGGGATAGTGCGGGAAGGTGGAGTTGAGGTAGAAGATTAGCCATGATCTTGTTGAGTGGCAGAGCACGCATGAAGGGCCAAATGGCCGACTCCAGCTCCTATTTCTTATGTTCTTATGTAGAATGGAATGCACTCGGTCGAGTAATGATTTTTGCATAACTTTTTGAGTGCAAAACATATGTGTAGTTAAGGCCCATTTAAACAGAGGTTGAAATTCTCTGAGGGTTAGATCCCCGACCTGTTAGAATTTACAAGCAATCTTGTCTATGAAACACCAGGGCCGAGATTTTGCTCACTCGGCGGGTCCAGTGCGGCCGGTGTCGGTGGTGGGTCGCGGCCCCGCTGCTGGCTCCATCTCGCTGCCTAAACTGAACTTATCTCAATGGGGCTTGTTAAGCCCGCCCAGCTCGTTTCCCAGCCCAATTAGATGGAGCGGGTCTGGTGACGTCATTCATGACGCGTCTTGAGCCGATTTCTTTAAAGGGACATGGCCACCTTACTTTTGACATTTGTGCTGTCAGTGTTCTACAACATTGAAGTGCTGCAAACACTGACAAAGACTGCACAGAGGAGCAGGGCTGCACTCAGGTTCTCCCATGACTCCCTCTATATACTTATGGAGGGAATCAGAGCACGCAGGGAGGTCCTCTTCCTTTCCGATGGGCGGAGGGGACCTCCCCAGAAGACCAAGACAACCTGGTTGCAGATTGCAGAAGAGGTCAAATGCATGGATGTTGTCAGGAGGACCTGGGTGCAGCACCGCAAACCTTTCAATTATCTCATTAGATCAGGAAATGTGAGTACAAAGCCGAACTCACCTTCATCCTGCTGTGCCTCTCATCACATCCCCATCACTTGGGTGTTTTATGCAATGTTCATGTAAAGTTTCTGTTAATGTGGTGTCAAACATTGAAACCTTTATTTTCAACACTTTGCGTTCTTGGACAGATTTGTGTGCACCTTTGGAAGTGGCTTAGTGAGTTGTAGTGAATGGTGACACATAACGGTACCCTCCGCAATGGTGATGAGTATAAAGCTTGGGCATTATAGGGATGCTTTATGGTGTTAGTGTGGGGTGGTGCCAAACTGGCGCATCATGAGGCAGCCAGGGTGTACAGTGTCACGTGAAGTAAATCTGGCCATGGTGAGGCCATCCCTGGCCTCCCGGGCAGCAATGTGCTTGGGTACTGATGCCCTCTGTCCTGTGCAGCATCAGGTGATTGCAGAGAAGGTTGGTGTTGTTGTTGGTGCTGCTGCTGTGCCTGTTGCTGCTGGTGTTAGGGCTGATCGTGGTCAGATTCTGAGGACCAAGGTGAAATAGTATAAACAGTACCCATGCTGATGGAATAGATGGCAGGTGAAGTTGAGATGACAGAAGCGATCTGTCAATGGTGAGAGAGGTTGTTCCAATGAGGCGACACTGGATGGAGACTTTGCTCCAAACACTTGCAACCTGCATAAAGCTCAATCTGTCTTCCAAATGGAGTAAGCAACAGCTTCTGCGCTTGGAAAGTGAACAGCTTTGAGGTGAGAGCTTTTATAGTACATTTCAAGCTGTCAACTAATCAGCTGATTCAATGGCCATTCAGCTCCCGCCTCAGGTTAACAGACGTGGTCCATGAGCAGCGTGGACCGCGTGGGCAAGCAGTTAAAGTTAAAAGGTAAGGTTAAAACCATTATTAAGGGTCTGTCAACAAGCCAATAATTGCTTTAATTGGGTCGCCCACCTCTGCGGGTCGGGTCCAATCCGAGATCACAGACGCACCATTGGGAAAGGTGCTTTGTGGCGGGATGACAGCGGGTTCCCGACCCGTTGTCAAAAAAATCAAATTTCCCACCCGACCGGCCACCGATCCCGCCTACTGACCCCCCGGCAAATTCCGGCCCAGGTGTCGGCTGCGGCTCAGTAGGTAGTGCTTTTGCCTCTGAGTCAGAAGGTTGTGGGTTCGAGTCGCACTCTGGAGACTTGAGCACAAAATCCAGGCTGACACTCCAGTGCAGTACTGAGGGAGCGCTGCACTGTCGGAGGTGCCGTTTTTCAGGTGAGACGTTAAACCATTGCTGTTTGTGGGGGCTTGCTGTGCGCAAATTGGCTGCCATGTTTCCTACATCACATCGTTTCAAAAGTATGATAAAGTACTTTGTTCTAGTCACGATTTTCCAGACCATTAGCGCACTGAGTATAAACCGTTGCTGGGAACATCATCAGTATGAGGTATAAATCAGCCCTTATACTGCGGAGCTCATCCAGCCCTTGTAAGGCAGGTATTTGGAGATGTTTGAATCATAAAGATAACTGGCCCACATTAACAGGAGCTGCATTTAACCCATGTCATAAACCTGTCCAAATCTCTGGGCTGGTGCTGTTTACTTGGAAGTTCATCGGCCCCTCCCCTCCCCACTTTCTCTGTAGAACTCTTGTTCTACAAACGACCGGGATATTTATTGCTCCATTTCGGGTCGAAGCGATCCTTATCTAAAATGATGGAGAGCATTGCTGAGCGGGAAGCATGTGCATCTTGCTGAGTCCAGTTCTTCTCTCAACCATCACCAATTAGGTTTCTGTCCAGCTGACTCGAGAGTACCTGTTTCACCAATTTAAATTCAGGCCAGTCAACATTTCAGTGCAGTCTCAGCAGATTCCCAAAGGCAGGTGGAGGGACGGAGGAAGATTTGATTTATCCACACACAACACCATCCCCCCCACAACCAGTCTTCCCAATCTTCATCACCGTGGGGTAAAAAAAATTAGGATTTTAGGGGGCAAAATTGGGTCGCGCCCCCTTTGGGGAGCTAACTTCGCCGGGGCGCTAACTTTTTCTTGGGGCGCCACGAGTGAATATTGCAGCACCATGCTGAATTTCACGGGAGGCATTAGCGGCGCCGCGCCTGGGCGCTAGTTGCTTTGCGCCTCATTAGCGCCCTCTTAGGGCACTAACGGGAGGCGCAAATCAACCTAATTTTTCCCTCTTTAGTCTTTGATTTTACGCAGTTATGTTCTCTTCAGCATAAGTGGCACAAAAGAGTAACTGCAAAAAGCAGACAAACAAGCCCATTTCACATCGGGAGGCTTATATCAGTCGGAAATCTTTCCCGCAGCAGATTGATGGTAAGAAACTTGCCAGGCTGCACAAACTTGGCTCATATTCATAGAATTACATAGAATTTACAGCACAGAAACAGACCAACTGGTCCATGCCGCTGCTCCACACAGGTTTCCTCCCATCTTCATCAAACCCTATCATCAGAACCTTCTCTGCCTTTCTCCTTCAAGTCCTTATCTAGCTTCTCCTTAAGTGCATCTCTGCTATTCGCCTCAACCTGTGGTAGCGAGTTCCAGATTCTAACCACTCTCTGGGTAGTTCAAGGGTATTCCCTTGGGGATAAGAGATTGAGGGGTAATCTGATCGAGGTGTTTAAAATGTTGAACAGATTCGCCAGGGTAGATAGAGAAAAACGATTTCCTTTGGTGGGGAATCAGGAATGAGGGGGCATAATCTTAAAATGAAAGCTAGGCCATTTCGGAGGGATGTCAGAAAGCACTTTGTCACGCAAAGGGTAGTGGAAATCTGGAACTCACTCCCTCAAAAGATTCTGGATGCTGGGGGACAATTGGAGCTTTCAAGACTGAGATTGATAGATTTTTGTTGGGCAAGGGTATCAAGGGATAGGGAGCTAAGGCAGAAAATGGAGTTGAGATACAGATCAACTGTGATCTAATTGACTGGTGGAACAGGTCCGAGGGGCTGAATGGCCTCCTCCTGTTCCTATACACAAGTTGACGTGTTCATCTGATGCGGACACAAGTTACAAATATCTAAGCTCTGTTTCTGACATCGTAATGAACTGACAGAGATGTTGGAAAAACAACAAAAAATTGCATTTATATAGCGCCATTAATGTAGTAAAACATCCCAAGAGTGTAATCAGACAAAATTTGACACCGAGCCACATAAAGAGATATTAGGACAGGTGACCAAAAGGTCAAAGAGGTAGGTCAAGGAGGAGAGAGAGGCGGAGAGGTTTAGGGAGGGAATTCCAGAGTTTAGGGCCTAGGCAGCTGAAGGCACGGCCGTCAATGGTGGAGTGAAGGAAATGGGGATGCACGAGGCCAGAATTGGAGGAGTGCAGAGATGTCGGAGGGTTGTAGGGCTGAAAGAGGTTACCGAGATAGTGAGGGGTGAGTCAATGGAAGGATTTGAAAACAAGGATGAGAATTTTAAAATCGAGACGTTGCCAGACCGGGAGCCAATGTGGGTCAGCGAGCACAGGGGTGAAGGGTGAACGGGACTTGGTGCGAGTTAGGACACAGGCAGCAGAGTTTTGGATGAGCTCAAGTTTATAGAGGGTAGAACGTGGGAGGCCGGCCAGGAGTGCATTGTAATAGTCAAGTCTAGAGGTGACAAAGGCATAGATGAGGGTTTCAGCAGCAGGTGAGCATGAATTAAGCTCGATAATGGCGCGGGGGTGGTGGGGGGCGGGGTGAGGAGAGCTTGATCTGAGCCATTGGGTGGCAGTTGACCCAGTAATAAGGGTTGCCATGGACCTGTCACCCACAATTGCCTAGCTAAGAAGTGGCACGAAAGGGAAAAAGGGGGTAAAATTGGGTTGCTTTGCACCTCCTGTTAGTGCCTCCTGCTTGGGGCGCTACCACTGAATTTACGGCGCAGGGGTGGTAACTTTTTCGGGGCGCTAAAAGCAGCACCCCCGCGAAGTTAGCGCCCCAAAGGGGGCACCACCGAATTTCTCTCCCTAAGTCTTTGCTAAACCCAGCGGCCACATGCTCGTCCGATAGCAGCTGCCATCTTGCTCCACACTGGAGTGGCCCAACAGGAGGTTTGGAGAGCCCGATAATTGTCCCTTTCAGGTAAGGGAAGTTGCTGTGCCAAGCTATTGGCATCAAATACTTTTACTGGGCCATGCATAATAACTCATCAAAACCGCCAGACAACCACTGGAAGTCCTCCACCAGAGACATAAAGCACCAACCATAGCTGAGCCTGCCTTACTCCCTCTTAGTGCAGTACTGAGGGAGAGCTGCACTGTCAGAGATACCGTCTTTCAGGTGAGATGTTAAACCGAGGCCCTGTCTGTCCACTCAGGTGAATGTATACGATTCCATGGTACTATTTCGAAAAAGAGCACGGTAGTTCTCCTCGGTGGCGAGGGAACAGAGTTTGTGGTGGGGACTGAAGACAATGGCTTCAGTCTTCCCAATGTTTAATTGGAGATCATTTCAACTCGTCCAGTTCTGGATGTCGGACAAACAGCGTGACAAAACAGAGACAGTGGAATCTGACACTGTGTTTTTGGATGATGTTGCTGAGGGGTAGCATATAGATGAGAAATAGGAGAGGGCCAAGAAAGATCATTGGGGGACATTAGGCGAGTGCGGTCCCACTCAGATGGACAATGGAGGAGGGGCGCCAGATAAGGGTGGTATGGTCAACCGTGTCAAAGGTTGCAGACAGGTCGAGAAGGATGAGGAGGGATAGTTTACCACAGTCACATAGGATACCATTTGTGACTTTGATAAGGGCATTTTCAGTGCTGTTGCAGGGGCAGAAACCTGATTGGAAGGTTTCAAACATGGAGTTTCAGGAAAGATGGGCATGGATTTGGGAGGCGACAACACATTCAGGGACTTTGGAGAGGAAAGGGAGGTTGGAGATGGGGCGGTAGTTTGCAAGGACAGAGGGGTCAAGGGTGGTTTTTTTGAAGGTGGGGGGCTGATGGCAACAGATTTGAAAGGAGAGGGGGACAGTACCTGAGGAGAGAGAACTGTTAACAATATCAGCTAACATGGGGGCCAGGAAGGGAAGTTGGGTGGTCTGCAGTTTGGAGGGAATAGGATTGAGAGAGCAGGAAGTAGGTCTCATGGACAAGATGAGCTCGGAGATGGCAAGAGGGGAGATAGGAGAGAAACTAAGGAAAGTTGCGAGGTCAGGGTTAGGACAGGGGGGAACCTCAGGGGAACATTGGCATGCTGGGCTCAGGGAAGGGAGGAATGCGACAGAGGCAGCTGAACGGATGACCAAGAAGTCCATGTGCCCCTTGCACTTGTTGTTGGAGGTGAGGATGGAGGAGGCAGGGGATCTGGTCATATATCTCATTGCTGTTTATATGACCTTGTTGTGCGCAAAATGGCTGTCACGTTTCCCACTCTGGAACAGGGACTACACTTCAAAACATCTCATTGGCTGTGGTGCTGAGGATGTGAGAAGTGCTATATATAAATAAAAGATCTTTGAATATCTAGAGTTGGAGATGGGGGGGTGGGAGCAATTGGCCAATTTATCTTCTCCATCTCATTACCAGTGAATCTCCCTGGGTGTTGGGGGTGAGGCTCGGGTCTGTGTTGACCCTCTTAGTGGAAGGAATTGGCAAAAGAACCAGAGGCGACATGAGGAAACATTTATTTATGCAGCAAGTTGTTGTGATCTGGAATGCACTGCCTGAAAGGATGGTGGAAGCAGATTCAATAGTAACTTTCAAAAGAGAATTGGATCAATATTTGAAGGGAAAAAATTTGCAGGACTATGAGGAAAGAGCAGGGGGAGTGGAACTAATTGGATAGCTCTACCAAAGAGCCGGCACAGGCACGATGGGCTGAATGACCTCCTTCTGTGCTGTATTATTCTATGAATCTAGGAGCCCGCCGGCAATTACAGTCCAGGCTCACACATGAAAAGCGGCTAGAAATGGGTGAGGTATTGGAGGAGCGCTGGCTCAGCGTGAGGCAGCTCCTTCCGGAGACTAAGGCCGGAATTTTAATCTGGAGGCGGGTCGGAAGCTAATCAGGCCCTGCCGAGTTAAACGGCAGGGCCTGATTAGCATTTGAAAGCTCTGCTTCTAGAGGAGCATTGGGAGCCAGAGGCCCATCAGGGGTGGGGGGGGCGGGGATCAGGACTCGGGAGCTGGAGCAGCATTGGTGCTGGAATGGGGAGGCCCGGAGGCATTTGGGGACCTGGAGGGGGGATAGAAGGCCTTGCGCGGTGGGGGGGGGGGGGAGGTTGGGGGGAGATCAGAGGCCTCGTTGGGGGGACATTGGAGGCCTGGGGGGGGGGGATCGGAATCCTGGGGGGATCTGAAGCCTGGGGGGATCGGAAGCCTGGGGGGATTGGAGGCCTGGTGGGGGGGAGAGGGATTGGAGGCCCGGGGCAGGGGATTGGAGGCCTCGGAGAGGGTGGGGGGGGGGGGGTGGGGGGTTGTCTGATCGCGGGGGTGGGTGAGACAGGGACACTGGATCCAGGAGGTAAATGGAAAGGCACTCACCTCTTTGATCCAGCAGTCCTCACCTTACTTTAGCTCCCGGGTTCCCCGAGGCCTGGGAAACTCAGCCAACGGAGTTAAATTTGTAATGGTGAATCACCGTGAGGCACGCCAGCCTCATTATAATATTTAAATGGACGACCTGCCTCCTGCCAATGGGTTGGCTGCCCGGCCCCTGTCCCGCCTCCATTAAAACCGAAAGTGGGCGGGTTGGAGGGGGGTTGGGGTCGGGATTCCGTTTTTTAACACTTTAACCTCTCATCCAACCCCAACACATCCGTTTTGGGGGCTTGAAATTCCCCCCTCGGGAAGGATATCTGCACTTTTAAAAAAATGAGACCTAATAAATCTCAAAGTCTGCAAAGATATGCTTCAAGAGCCAATCATTGGTCGGCGGTAATGGGCAGGTACAGAACACAGTGTAATTCAGAACAAAAGCAGAATGGCAGGTCTGAGACTTTTAACAGCTCCTAATTGATTCTTGATTGGCAGAGGGAACCTTCGCGCTGGTGTTAAAGATATCAATTAAGAAAAGAATAGAAAATTGCAGGGACGTTCAGGCCTTGAATAGTGCTCTGTTGGTCGTGCATTTGCAATGTTTAGTGCTGATTTGAGAGTTACCCAAGGTCTAACGATTAAGTCAGCTGATCACGATTCATTAGATTTGTTCAAAATGTGCTGAGTGCATGGAATATCGAATCATAGAATAGAATCTTAGAATGGTTACAGCACAGAAGGAGGCCATTCGGCCCGTCGAGCCCGTGCCAGCTCTCTGCAAGAGCACCTCAGCTAGTCTCACTCTCCCGCCCTTTCCCCGTAGCCCTGCAAATTTTTTTTCTTCAGGTACTTATCCAATTCCCTTTTGAAAGCCACGATTGAATCTGCCTCCACCACTCTTTCAGGCAGTGCATTCCAGATCATAACCACTCGCTGCGTAAAAAAGTTTTTCCTCATGTCGCCTTTGGTTCTTCTGCCAATCACCTTAAATCTGTGTCCTCTGGTTCTCGACCCTTCCACCAATGACAACAGTTTCTCTCTATCTACTCTGTCCAGACCCCTCATGATTTTGAACACCTCTATCAAATCTCCTCTCAATTTTCTCTGCTCTAAGGAGAACAACCCCAGCTTCTCCAGTCTATCCACGTAACTGAAGTCCCTCATCCCTGGAACCATTCTCGTAAATCTTTTCTGCACCCTCTCTAAGGCCCTCACATCCTTCCTAAAGTGCGGTGCCCAGAATTGGACACAATACTCCCGTTGAGGCCGAACCAGTGTTTTATAAAGGTTCATCATAATTTTCTTGCTTTTGTACTCTATGGGCTCGATTTTACCAAGCCCGAGGAGGCAGGTTTGGAGGCGTGTGAGTTGTCAAAATCGCAAAAAATGGCGGGTGGGTCCGATCCCGCCCCCATCCCGCCTCTGAGCAATTTTCCTACATTCGTGGTTTCAGACCCCGTTTCCATCCCGCCTCCAAGAGGTGGGATAGGTCCTTAAGGCTCTTAACAACCAGTTAAGTGCCTCTATAATCCCATTTTGAGAGGCCTTTCTGATTTTAACATATTTCCCCCGTCCTGCATGTCTCCTCTGGAACACGCCAGTTAATCCTGGTGGCCTAACAAGTGGATTGCTTACTAACAGCTGCAGCTCCGCCATTAAAAAGGAGTTTTTACCAATGATCATTTGCAGGTGGCAGAAGTTGTGGAAGTTTGGAGCCTGATGCCCATCTCCAGTGCGACCTCCTGGGAAACCCCTCTCCCCATCTTGACTGAGCACTTCCTCAACTGAGGTATATACCAGAAGCATGGAAACCATTTATTTCCTTTCCTCCTGGACATCAGATTCGGACGAAGACCAGCCGCGGCAGCAGCAGAACCATGAACAACAGCACCACCAACAGCAGGAGCAACAACAGGAACGCCAAGCTGCTGCTCACCCACCTGAAGCTGCACAGGCCAGAAGGCGCCAGCGCGCGACCACATTGCTGCCCGGGATGCAAGGGACGCACTCATGTTGGCCAGATTTGCTTAGCTGCACAATCAAACACTTTTGCCTCACACCGTCTTACCAGAGCATCGACAATGGACAAGAACCTACGTATTCCTATAACTCTGACCACCATATTGACAACTGCAAGTCGCCCTAAGCCCTCAGTGTGGAAGTTCCATTTGCGAAATGACACAGGCCACAACTTCAACAGTTTGCCATCAAATCTGTTTATCATAACAATTCAAGGATGGCTTGTCAAAAATCAATGCAACAGAACACCCAAGTGACTACCCTTGTGATTACTTGTGCTTTATCTTCCTCTTATGCGTGCTCCTACATGGTGCTTCCCCTGTGGCTTCAGCAGATGTGGAGGCCCCTTGCTCACTTTCTTGCTGCTCCTGTCTTGACACCTTTGGCGGCCGTCCTCTGGGGTTGCGAACCTGTGAGGGCTCGGCATCAGTCTGCTGCTCCTGCGGCTGTGCAGGGGCTGAGACGCCCATCTCAGTTGGGTGAGGACTCTGGTGGGGCTCTGACCGAGGGCTTTGCAGTGGCATGGTCATGTGAGCGCTTGGAGAGAAGCCCCCACTTCCTTGTTGTCTGCCACAAACATCCCTCTCATGGGTCAGCCCCACTTCAGAGCTGGCAAGTGGCTTGACAGCACCTTGCTGCCCTTCAGGGGGGCCATGAGGACCCGTTTCGGCACTGGAAGTCCTACTCCAGAGGACTTCCATGAAGGTCTGGTTCTTATGCTCAATAGCTGACCATCGCTCCTCAAGAGATGTCAGTCTATTCTGAACAATGACCATGTTTTCAATACCCTGGCGACTAAGCTCCTCCATGGCCGTAGCCATCCCCTCCTCTACCGTAGCCATCCTCTCCGCTACGGTAGACAGCCTTACCACGGAGGTAGCCATCCTTTCCACGGAGGTTGCCATCCCTTCTGTGGTGATGCGTTCATGCGCCAATGCCTCCACAAAGGCTCTGCTCATGTTTGCGATGGACTCCTCCATTCGCTCCACACTCACAGCGACCCTGGAGACAAAACCTGCCAGGGACTCCTGCACCTGTTCCTGGAGTTCCAGCACCGCTCTCCTTCTGGATGGACCCGGAGGCACAGGGTCGACATGCAGCGGAGCTGAGCTGGGAGCGTCCTCTCCACTGCGACGAGGACTCTCCACTGCTGTCCCTGTCTCCGCCATCTGCTGATGCTCACTTGTGATCTGTGATACACCAGGTACCAACACTACTCTATCTCGCGAAGGTCCCACCGAGGTGTGAGTGTCTGTGCTGGTGCTGGGTGCGTTGAATTCTGCTGACGCTGTGCCCTCAGAGGTTGCAGTTTCCTCTGAGGAGTCTTGAGCTCAGGCTGTTCCTCCTCGACAGATGGTCCTGTGGGGGAGTAAAGGAAAGAGTTAGATATGTGAGGTCAAGGTTACATGCACATTGAATAGTGCAGATGATCATAAGTCAATCTGTTAGAGCATCAGAATCATTATCAGTGACTCATGCAATGTCAATGAGAGAGATGCAAAACTATTCTGTCACCAGCTTGCTGTGATGCGCCTGTCTGTCCGTCCCCCACTTGGGTATCGTCCTTCACTCCAGCGATCTCCAGGGCTGCCTCCTCCGAAGTGGTGAGCTGGGCTACTGAGGGTGGCCATCCTCCTGTCCTTGCTCTTTCCCCCTTATTGTGGGCTCTCTTTTCCTGCAATGAGGGACACAAGTAGAGTTTGAGTGAGAATGAAGGAGTGAGTGTAGAGAATCCATAACATAGATGCTTAGAAGGAGACAAAGGGCCCTCCCTGTGTGTTGAAAGTTGTTGTCATTGCATCAGAGTGATAGGGAGTGTGAGGGCTGCATGGTCAAATAGTTAAGTGAATGTGACCATAGAGAGAGAGGGAATGGGTAAGGGTGCAGGGATGTAAGGGTCAAGGTCGCTGAAGGTAAGCATGCAGGTGCAGCAGGCGGTTAAGAAGGCAAATGGTATGTTGGCCTTCATAGCGAGAGGGTTTGAGTACAGGAACAAGGATGTCTTGCTGCAGTTGTACAGGGCCTTGGTGAGACCACACCTTGAGTACTGTGTGCAGTTTTGGTCGCCTTATCTGAGGAAGGATGTTCTTGCCATGGAAGGAGTTCAGCGAAGATTCACAAGGCTGATACCTGGGATGGCAGGAATGACATATGAAGAAAGATTGGGTCGATTGGGCTTGTACTTGCTGGAGTTTAGAAGAATGAGAAGGGATCTCATTGAAACTTATAAAATTCTGACAGGACAGGACAAACTAGATGCAGGAAGGATGTTCCCGATGGTCGGGGAGTCCAGAACCAGGGGTCACAGTCTAAGGATAAGGGGTAAGCCATTTAGGACAGAAATGAGGAGGAATTTCTTCACCCAGAGAGTGGTGAACCTGTGGAATTCTCTGCCACAGAAGGCAGTAGAGGCCAATTCATTAAATAGATTCAAGAAGGAGTTGGATATATTTCTTAAGGCTAAAGGGATCAAGGGATATGGGGAGAAAGCAGGTACAGGGTACTGAGTTTGGATGATCAGCCATGATCGCATTGAATGGCAGAGCAGGCTAGAGGGGCCGAATGGCCTACTCCTGCTCCTATCTTCTATGATTCTATAAGTGGGATGTGGAGGTAGAGGTTGGCAAAGCAGAGTGCTGGTGAGGAGAGGCGATGGGGATCAGATTGAGGGTGATGGGAAAGTCATACTCACTTTTCCTGTGCGGAGAAGGTCATGAAACCTCTTCCTGCATTGCAGCCAGGTTCTGCTGCACATCGAAATTGCGTTTACCTCTTGGGCCACTTGCAGCCACACAGCTTTAGTCTGCTGGGGAGGCTTTTTCCTCCCTGAGGAAGGGAACAGCACCTCCTTATTTGCTCTTGCTCCCTCCACCAGAGCTTGGAGGGAGGCCTCATCGACTCTTGGAGCACACTTTGGTCTACTGATGGACATAATTGCTGAAGGAAGCGCTCAGAACAATGGACATAAAGTTTAAAGGCTGAAAAAGAAGCAAGGTTCCTTGCAGGCCTTAAATCCAGCAGCATTGATGACATCATCGGAGGCGACTTTCTGTATGAAAAGGCTAATTGGGCCAGGGGTTTTCACACGCTGGAAATCAAGTGCCCAATTAGGGCAAAATCGTACTTTTGTCCCGCCTCACATCGGAGTCGGGGTTCTGACACAACAACCACCTGACACGCCCCAGCCCGCCCCAATCGTAAAATCCAACCCTATGCCTCTATTTATAAAGCCCAGGATCCCATAAGCTTTTTTGACCGCTTTCTCAACCAGCCCTGCCACCTTCAACGATGTCTGCACATAAAGCCTCAGGTCTCTGTTCATGCACCCCCTTTGTATCTAATTTTACCCATTGCTACGTTGATATTGGATTTAGTGGGAGTTAGAGGAACCAGGGAGCCCGGAGCAGCCAGTGGCAGCTCCAAAGTAAACTGGCAGCATTTGCTAAGGCCAGCTGCTGGGGAAACCCATTTCTAACATGTGTTGGGTGTCAGTCATCCCAGCAGGTGACTAAACAGGTCATAGAAGGAGCTCGAAAGTGCAGCCAGGTGCCAACAACTGGCGTTTATGTTGCATATTTCACGAAGGAAAAGGTCCTAAGGTGCTTCACAGAGGCAGGGACACCCTGCAAATATTAACACTTTTACATCTTGACCTAACATTCATTAGTCAAGGAGACAGGATGTCTTTTTACTATTTATTAAAACACTGTAATAGGACATTACATTAAGAACTGTAACAGACAGCCAAACTTCTCTCCATGAGGTAGGGGACCCCATTCCCCTCAACTTCGCCCTCAGGCTCCAGCCCCTCCCTCTCTGTATGGCCGGGGGACTGGGTCAAAAGCAATCTCAAAACACAACACTCCTTTCCCCCAGATAAAACCCCTTAGTCCTCCAGACGTCTGGGACGGAATTTAACTCGACTTGAGCGCCGCGGGACAGGCATATTCGGGGTGTCACTGTTAGCCGCAGGAAAACCTTCCTCCGTGGTTGATGACTCTATGACACCCTCTGTGGACGTGGCTTCCGTCGTTGTTGCAGGAAGCAGGCCGTCACTGCTTGGCAGAGGTGGCGGAGACAATGGTCTAGCCTTTGATGTCTCAGTTACTCTCGCTGGAGTACGACCCCGTAGCTGGTCTACGTGGCGTCTGTGTAGCTGGCCATCAGGTGTACGGACGCTGTACGACAGGGGACCCGTGGCCTGCTCCACCACGGCAGGCATCCATTTGTCTCCTCCTGTATAGCAACGGGCAAACACAGTCTCTGACGGCTCGAACTGCCTGGCGGTGCCCTGGTGCTTCTTAGCCAGCACCTCTTGTTTTGTGTGCATCTCGTCCTTGTAGTCCGGGTGTAGCCGGTCCAGTGCAGTCGCCAGCCGGCGACCCATCAGCATCTCAGCAGGACTCTTCCCCGTTGCTGAGTTTGGTGTGGTATGCTGTGATAACAGGAACCTGGCCAATCTGGTTTGCCAGTCCCCCACCGATATCCTCACCAGTGCCTCTTTTGTGGTTTGCACCATCCTCTCTGCCTGCCCATTAGAGGAGGGGTGATAGGGCGCTGTGGTCACGTGGCGGATCCCGTTTCTGCTTGCAAAAGCCTTGAACTCCGCTGACGTGAAGGCTGCTCCATTGTCTGAAACCAGCACGTCGGGGACCCCATGTGTGGCAAACAGCAAACGCAACGTGTTGATCACTGCCCTGGATGTCATGGAGTTCATAATAGCCACCTCCAGCCATTTCGAATGCGAATCAACCACTATTAAAAAGACCTTCCCCTGAAAAGGCCCTGCAAAGTCAACGTGGAGTCTTGACCATTTACGAGTGGTCCACTCCCAGGGGTGAAGGGGAGCCTTGGGTGGGCTATGGCGGGTCAGCTGACATGTCTCACAGCTCTTTACCACCTCCTCCACGTCTTGGTCCAACCCCGGCCACCAGACGTAGCTTCTCGCCAACGCCTTCATGTGCACAATCCCAGGGTGTGAGTCATGCAGCATTTTCAGCACCTCCTCTCTTGCGGCGGCAGGAACCACCACACGGCTTCCCCAGAGCACGCAGTTCCTGTGTGCAGACATTTCATGGCGCCTCTGAACGAAGGGCTTGAAACGCTCCTCCTGGACCTCGGAGGGCCAGCCGTGCAGCAGCCAGCGTAGCACCCGTGATAAGACTGGATCCTTCTGTGTGAGGCTGCCAATCCGCTGGGCATGGAGTGGGGCCTCCGGGACCTGCTCCAGTAGCAGCACCTCCAGGGGTGGTGACGTCTCAGCCATCGGCCGGTTCAAAGGCAAGCGACTCAGAGCATCAGCATTAGCCAGCATCTTCCCAGGCCTGTAGCAAAGTTCATAACTGTAGGCCCCCAACATCAGACTCCACCGAAGCATACGCGGTGATATGATCAGGGGCATGGGCTTGGAGTGATGCAGGAGCCCCAAGAGTGGCTTGTGGTCCGTGTAGATGACAAACTGTCTCCCTAACAGGTACTGGCTGAACTTCTTTACCCCAAATATGATGGCTAAGGCCTCCTTGTCAATCTGGGCGTAGTTACGTTCTGTTGTTGAGAGTGTTCTTGAGGCAAAACTGATAGGCGCCTCCCGGCCATCTGGCTCTATGTGACCCAATAGAGCTCCCAGCCCGTATGGTGAGGCATCACACACCAACACCAATGGTTTGTTTTCATCATAGTGTGCCAGAACCTTATCTGCTTGTAGCAGTTCCTTTGCCTGTCTGTAGGCTGTTTCATGATCTGAGGTCCAGTTCCACACTGTTGCTTGGTCTAACAGCCTGTGCAGTGGCTCTAAGATTGTGGCTTTGCCCTTGAGAAAACAACTGTAGAAGTTTATCAGTCCGAGGAATGCCTGCAGTTCGGTCTTGTTCTTGGGGTTGGGAGCGCTCCTGATAACCTCCACCTTCTCCGTAGTCGGATGCACACCGTCTTTGTCCACTCGGAATCCCAAGAACTCCACCCCATTGGCAGCGAACACACATTTCTCCTTCTGAAGGCGTAGTCCTACCTCAGCCAGCCGGCGTAGTACTTCCTGCAGCCGCTCATCATGGGCTTCCTGTGTCTTGCCTGTAATCAGTATGTCATCCAGGTAAGGCTGAACTCCCGGAACACCAGCCAACAGGGTGTCCATGAACCTCTGAAAGATTGCCACAGCCGTCGACACCCCAAACTGCAGCCTTGCGGCTCGGAAAAGTCCTCTGTGGGTGTTGATTGTCAATAGTTCGGCTGACTTTTCATCCAGGACCAGTTGCTGGTATGCTTGCTTGAGATCCAGCTTGGTGAACAGGGTGCCTCCAGCCAGTGTTGAAAACAGCTCTGTAACTGTTGGTAAGGGATACACATCTGGTAGCACAGCAGTATTAACCGTACATCTGTAATCTCCACAGATTCGCAGGCCCCCATCCTTCTTTGCAATGGGCATGATAGGGGTGGCCCAACGGGAGTTCTTCACTGGTATAAGAACCCCTTGGTTCACCAGCTTATCCAGGGTCTCATCCAACTTCTTGCGCAACGCAAAAGGAACTGGTCGCGCCTTGAAGAACTTAGGCGCTACCCCTGGGTCCACTTCGATTGAGACTGGCGGTCCCCGACAGGCCCCGAGCTCACCAAAAACCTCTTCATAGTTCTCCAACATAGGCATTATGGGCTGTCGCTGTACCGTGTGTACTCCTGTCACTCCAATACCAAGGGGCTCAAACCAATCTCTGCCCAGCAGGCTTGTGCCCTGCCCCGCCATCACATAAAGCGGAAGTGTGTCCTTGACTGCCCGATACTTAACTTTCACATGAATCATACCCAGCACTTGGAGTTGGGCTTGGGACCACTGCCGTAGCACGCCACTGACCTGAGCCATCACCGGGGGTTCACTTGGCCACAGCCTATTGTAAGTCTCTTCACTTATCAACGAACACGCTGAGCCTGAATCCACCTCCATGCCGAGTGGTGCCCCATTCACGATCACATTTGCTGTGTATCCCCACCGTCTGTGGTGTCGCTGCTCAGCTTCCGTGGTATACACTGTATACTCATCGTTGTCCTCCCGTGTCAGGGTGTGTGTCTGCGATGCTTGTGTTGGCTCTGCTGCAGCAGCCTGAGCTTTCTTCATGCAGACACGAGCTATGTGTCCTCTTTTCTTACAGAAATGACATACCGCTGACACAAATTTGCATGTAGTGGCACCATGGAGAGCCCCACAGCGGAAACATTTTCTTCCTGTCTGTTTAGTTGCCTCCCTGTCACTCGCAGCATCAGCTGCGTGTGTGGTCTTGTGCACACCCTCGGCGGCCCTGAGGTGGCGCTGCTTCTATACGTAGCATACCTGTGTTCATCGACGCAGCCTCTGCTGCTAAAGCCTTCTCCTCGGCCAGTCGGAACGTCAGGGCCTTGTCCGCTAACAGCTGTTTCTGCAATGCCGAGTCCAGCACTCCACACACAATCCGATCACGGAGCATATTGTCTAAATGGTCACCAAAATTACAATGTACCGAGCGTTTCCTCAACTCAGCAATGTACCTTGAAATAGATTGTCCAGGCTGTTGTTTACAATTGTGAAAATGGAAACGCTGCACAATTTCTGAGGGTTTTGGGTTGAAATGTTGCTGCAGTATTTCTATCAAGTCCTTATAATCCACCTCACTAGGTTTACGAGGAACCACCAATGAACGCAGGACAGAGTAAGTAGCCGCTCCGCATACACTGAGCAACACTGAGCGCTTCTTCTCTTCTTTGTCAATATCATTGGCCTCCAAGAAACACCCCAGTCTTTCTGCGTATTCCTCCCATGAACTGTCCTCATCCCCAGAGAACTCTTCAATACGTCCCAAGGCCGTCATCGTGTTAATGTGCGCTGTCCCTTTAAGATCCACGTGGTCAGAGTTACAAAAGCTAAACTCACGTTAGTTGCCTGGATGTTATTAGCTGGGTGGCCCGCTCGTCGCAATATCCAATATCAGATTCGTAGGTTCGCGTCTATCTCCGTCCTTCTAGAGAGTCCGACAACCGCCTCGTCGCCAGTTTTACATCTTGACCTAACATTCATTAGTCAAGGAGACAGGATGTCTTTTTACTATTTATTAAAACACTGTAATAGGACATTACATTAAGAACTGTAACAGACAGCCAAACTTCTCTCCATGAGGTAGGGGACCCCATTCCCCTCAACTTCGCCCTCAGGCTCCAGCCCCTCCCTCTCTGTATGGCCGGGGGACTGGGTCAAAAGCAATCTCAAAACACAACAAACACGTTCCCGGGGATCCCCTGCAAATATTAACACACTCCCGGGGATCCCCTGCAAATATTAACACACTCCCGGGGATCCCCTGCAAATATTAACACACTCCCGGGGATCCCCTGCAAATATTAACACGTTCCCGGGGATCCCCTGCAAATATTAACACACTCCCGGGGATCCCCTGCAAATATTAACACACTCCCGGGGATCCCCTGCAAATATTAACACACTCCCGGGGATCCCCTGCAAATTTTAACACACTCCCGGGATCTCCTGCAAATATTAATGCACTTCCAGGAACACCCTGCAAATATTAACACACTCCTAGGGACCCCTTACAAATATTAACACACTCCTAGGGACCCCTTACAAATATTAACACACTCCTAAGGACCCCCTACAAATTTTAACACACTCCCGGGGACCCCCTACAAATATTAACACACTCCTAGGGACCCCTTACAAAGATTAATACGCTCCTGGGGACTTAAATCTTTTGACAATAGGCATCCGCTCAGGAACTTTAATCACCTTACCAGGCCAAGTAAAGCAAGGTAAGAGAAGTCGGCCACACCTTCTAAGAATGCACGGTACTGACCACGCACCTACCCAGAAAATGAAACGGGAAAATTGGGCAGGCGCTAAAGTGGGTGAGGGTCTAGCAGAATGGATCCCATCCCATTTCCCAGCTCTCGCCTGCCCAAATACCACCCAATTTTCAGCAAGCAAAGAAAAATCCAGGCTTACAAGTCTGTTCTGTATCCGACCATAAACCATGGGTAGAAGTGGGGGAGGGGGATTTTGCGATGGGGAGGAGTAAGTTGTATTCAACAACAACAACATTAACAACCTGCATTTATATCGCACCTTTAACAGAGTAAAACGTCCCTAGGCGCTGCACAGGAGCATTATCAAACAAAACTTGCCACCGAGTTACATAAGGCGATATTAGGACAGGTGACCAAAAGCTTGGACAAAGAGGTAGGTTTTAAGGAGCGTCTTAAAGGAGGAGAGAGAGTTAGAGAAGTGGAGAGACTTAGGGAGGAAATTACAGAGCTTAGGGCCTAGGCAGCTAAAGGCAAGAATCATCCAATGGTGGATCGATGAAAATCAGGCATGAGCAAGAGGCCAGAATTGGAGGAGCGCAGAGATCTCAGAGGGTTGTAGAGCTGAAGGAGGTTACAGAGATAGGGAGGGGCGAGGCCATGGAGGGATTTGAAAACAAGGATGAGAATTTTAAAATTGAGGCGTTGTCAGACCGAGAGTCAGTGTGGGTCAGCGAGCACAGGGGTGATGGGAGAAAGGGACTTGATGCGAGTTCGGACATGGGCAGCAGGATTTTGGATGAATTCAAGTTTATGGAAGGTGGAAGATGGGAGGCCGGCCAGGAAAGCATTGGAATAGCCGAGTCTAAATTCAGTATACTATGGAAACAACTTAAGCACATTGCTGTGCTTTAGACCTGCAATGGTCATTAAAAAGAATAAAAAGAAAGGCTTGTGTTTATGGGGCCTGAGAGGGTAGTTCTGGTAGTGGTCGGGTTGTCAACCCTCCAGAATTGGAGATTAATCTCCAGGACATTGCTGCGAGCAACTCAGGAGAAAATTCATAGGGTCATTAAAAAGAATTGTGTACATTATTTTCATTTTCTTTGAACACTTCGTTTATTAGATATAAAATCATAGGAGTTGTGAAAAAAAGGCTGTTTGACAGTCAAGAATCATCCAATTGAGTCGGGAAGAGTCTGTTCGCTCTGCAGTTGATGAGGGAAAACGATGCGCCATGAGGATGGACAAGTAGGGCGACCAATGGCGGGAGCGTGGGGGCGGGGCAGTGGGAGTGTGATGTCATGTAATGAAACCTCCAGGAATGCATCCAACCAGAGTTGGCAACCCTAGTGGGAGGAAGGAGGGAGAGTCTGGGATTTGGGCAGGAAGCCGGATCTGCCCCTTTCTGGCCCTGTCGGCAATCCTGGGACTTTTGCGGGCTGGGTACCAAGGCCACCTGGTGAATGTCAAGTCCACAATCTGCAGAGTGTTGATGCTCAGCTTGAGAAATTTGATGGATCCAGAGGAGGCCCCACTCAATTGGAAACAAGTCAACGTGATCATAGAAACTTATAGAACAGAAGGAGGCCAGCTGAAGTTCTATCAAGTTCTAGCAGGATCTCTTTGCTTTTATATTCTATTCCTCTATTTATAAACCCAAGTAACCCACATGCTTTTTAACAACCTTATCAAGATTCCCTGGATTTGTGTATATGGACACCAAGGTCTCTCTGCTCATCTACACTTTTCAAAATTGTGCCTTTTATAGTATACTGTCTTTCCATATTAGTCCTCCCAAAGTGCATCACTTCACACTTCTCCGCATTGAACTCTTTGCCACGCTTCTGCCCATTTCACCATCCTGTCTATGTCATCCTGAAGCCTATAACTATCCTCATCATGATCTACTACTTTGCCAAGTTTCATATCATCTGCAAACTTTATAATGCTGCTCCCTACACCTGAGTCTAGGTCATTAATAAACATTGAAAAGAGTAATGGACCCAAAACTGACCCTTGGGGAACACCACTGCAAACCACCTCCCCGTCTGAAAAACATTCATCCATCACCACCCTCTGCTTCCTGTCACTGAGCCAATTTTGTGTCCATACCACCACTTTCCCCTTAATTCCATGGGCTTCCACCTTCTCAATAAGTCTCCTGTGTGGCACTTCATTGAATGCGTTCCGAAAGTCCATATATACAACATCTACTGCACTACCTTGATCAACCTTCTCTGTTACCTCATCAAAGAATTCAATCAAGTTAGTCAGACAGGATTTGCCTTTAACAAATCCATGCTGGCTCTCCTTGATTAACTCATACCTTTCCAAATGGAAGTTTATTTTATCCCTGATAATGGTTTCCAATAACTTCCCCACCACCGATGTTAGGCTGACTGACCTGTAGTTTCCTGGTTTATTCCTCTCCCCTTTCTTGAATAGTGATATTACATTAGCAAACCTCCAGTCCTCCGGCACTACTCCTGTATCCAATGAGGATTGAAAGATTGTGACCAATGCCTCTGCTATTTCTACCTTTGCTTCTTTCAGCAACCTAGGAAGCATTCCATCCGGACCAGGTGACTTACCAACTTTCAGTAATGCTAATCTTTTTAGTACGTCTTTGTGGTAACACAATACAGCTTCCTGTGACTCGAACTTTATTGCATCACTTCCTGTGATTAGTCCAGGATAAATACTGGACTGATCAGTTGGATCCTGGAGAGGCATAGAGTAAGACCTCTTTTGTATGTAGCACCTTTTTAGTTGATTAAAGCTTACTTTAAGTTCACCACGCGTAAGGCTCATTCTTACGACAATTTAATCAACTTTGAAAAACTTCGCACTCAAACTTTTTGGACGAACTCGGAACTAAGGATCCAGGGAATCACCCATCATGGAAAACATCCTTAAACCATCGCGTCTTGACTTGGACCCAAACACCCCAGCAGCCGGTAAGGTGTGGAAACACTGGTATCGCACGTTTGACAATTTTCTCGAATATTGCAAGGCTGATGATGACTCAAAGTTACGGATACTCATCAACTGTGTCACCCCGAATGTATTTCAGTATGTCGAGGAATGGGGCAGTTACGAGGAGGCAATTCGGACGCTTAAAAGACTATATACTAAGACACCGAATGAGGTCTATGCCAGACATCTACTAGCTACAGCCCAACAAGGGCCGGAGGAATCCATTGATAAATTCCTCCAAGAGCTTCGCAGACTTAGTATGGACTGTAACTTTCAGGCGGCCTCAGCTGAGCTGTACCGTGAAGAAATGATCCGTGATGCTTTCATCTGCGGGCTTGCCTCCCCATTTATACGCCAGCGTCTACTGGAAAGTAAGACACTTGAGCTTCAGAGAGCTTATGACATGGCTTGCTCTCTAGATCTGGCAAAAAGAAATGCAGACCTTTATACAGTGCCCAGACCTCGGTCTGCTGCCTTAACTACAGTCAGGCAATTTAAGAGGCCACAGGTGAACTCTATTAGGGAGGACTTTATCCCTGACGATCAATCTGATGACTTCACTGATGAAGAGGATGATGACCCCACTGTGGCAGCCTCTTGGCAATCTAAGAAATGCTTCTTTTGTGGTGATGAGTTTCACCCTCGGAAATTCTGCCCTGCTCGCAATGCGTTTTGCAGTCATTGCAACAAAAAGGGTCATTTTGCAAAGGTTTGCCTATCAAGAGCCTCTACGAGGGCTTATCAAGCTAAGTCCTACCGAACTGCCCCGGTAAGGGCCTATCAAGATGTTCCGGCTAAAATCTATCGTGCTTCCTCTCGGGTTTTCTCTCGAAGAAACACACCTAGAGTTTCAGCCACTCTTTGTGCAACGACACCAATTACAGCTGCTTGTCCTCAGAACCTATTCCATGCAGCTACAAAAGCATCAATTAATGGACATACTTTAGATGCCTTAATTGACTCAGGTAGCACTGATAGTTTCATTAGGGAACAGATTGTTGCAGAGTTAAAGCTACATGTTTTCCCATCGGACCAGGCAATTGCGATGGCTCAGTCATCACTTAATACCAGAATTTCTGGCTTTTGTATGGTTGAAATAACACTTAATGGTCACAGGTATCCCTCCACCCGGCTTTCGGTGCTCAAGGACTTATGTAGTGATCTTATCTTAGGGCTGGATTTTCAAAAGCAGCATAAGAAGCTCACCATTGAGTTCGGCGGATCCAAACCTGAACTCACTATTTCTAATATACGACCTCGATTACCATTCTGTGCATTGTCAGCAGCTTCACTGGATGAACCCTCACTGTTTACCAGTATCCCTCCTCGATGCAAACCAATTATAACAAAGTCACGACGTTTCAGTCAGGAAGACCAGTCTTTTATTGCGGCTGAGATTTCTCGGCTTTTAGCAGAGGATATCATCGAGCCTTGTTCGTCGCCATGGCACGCCCAGGTCGTTATTGTTAAGAACCCTCTACAACCTCACAAGAAACGGCTGTGCATTGACTATTCACAGACCATCAATCAATATACGGACTTGGACGCATACCCATTGCCGCGCATCGATGATATGGTTAATAAACTGGCTGAGTACACGGTGTTCTCAACATATGATCTGAAAAGTGCCTATCATCAGGTACCCTTGAAGGTCTCAGACAAGCAGTATATGGCCTTTGAAGCCAATGGACGGCTGTATCAATTTCGTCGCCTCCCCTTTGGGGTCACTAATGGAGTGGCTGTCTTCCAGCGAGCAATGGATGACCTGGTCAAACAGGAAGACTTGAAGGATACGTTTCCTTATCTGGACAATATTACTGTCGCAGGTCGCAATCAGCGGGAACATGACGCCAATCTCCAACGATTTTGGGATGCACTCCAGCACCGTAATTTGACATTAAATGCGGCTAAATCCATTGAGTCACAACCAACCATTAACATCCTTGGCTATTGTGTGGGCAATGGCATCATTAAACCTGACCCTGAAAGGCTTCGCCCACTCCAAGAACTCCCGCCACCTAAGAATCCGGCCTCCTTGCGCCGGGCCCTCGGCCTGTTTGCATACTATGCTAAATGGATTCCTAACTTCTCGGACCGAATCCAACCTCTACTGAAGGCCAGCACATTCCCACTAGACACAGCGGCTGTTGCAGCCTTTAACCTCCTGAAAAAACAGTTGGAGAAAGCGGCTCTTCACTCCATCGATGAGAGTTTTCCTTTTGTTGTTGAGTGTGATGCCTCGGAGGTGGCGATCTCGGCCACTCTGAATCAGGAAGGTCGTCCGGTGGCATTTTTGTCCAGGACTTTTCAAGGGGCTGAGCTACATTATCCTCCAGTCGAGAAAGAAGCTACAGCCATCATAGAGGCAGTACGGAAGTGGACTCATCTCCTAGCTCGCCAGCACTTTACCTTAATCACGGACCAGCGGTCGGTCGCCTTCATGCTCGATAATCGAAAACGGACCAAAATTAAAAATAATAAAATCCAGCTTTGGCGGCTGGAATTGGCCTCTTTTGGTTACACCATCCACTATTGACCTGGCAAGGAGAATGTGGCTCCGGATACCCTCACGCGAGCATTCTGCTCCGCCATGGCACCCTCTACGCTTGTAGACATCCATGATGGGTTGTGTCATCCGGGCGTTACTCGCATGCTACACTTCGTGCGGTCCCGAAATCTCCCATTCTCTACCGGGGATGTAAAGAAGATGTGCTCGGACTGCAGAGTCTGTGCGGAATTGAAACCTCAGTTTTTCCGCCCCTCGGGTGGTATACTCATACATGCGACCCAGCCAATGCAACGGCTTAGCATCGATTTTAAGGGGCCGTTGCCCTCTTCAACTCGCAACACTTATCTATTGACCATGGTCGATGAGTATTCCCGTTTTCCATTTGCCTTTCCCTGCCCCAATATGCTGACGACCACGGTTATCAGCTGCCTTGAGCAGGTATTTGCTTTCTGTGGCATGGCATCCTATGTTCATTCGGATCGGGGCCCTTCTTTTATGTCAGGAGAACTCAAGGCCTATCTCTCGGAACGGGGTATTGCTGCCAGCAGAACGACGCCTTATCATCCGGTCGGGAATGGGCAAGTCGAGCGTTTTAACTGGAATGCGGTACGTCTGGCTTTGAGATCTCGGGGCCTACCCAACCAGCAATGGGAAGCAGTACTTCCAGACGCATTACACTCCACACGGTCCCTCCTTTCGACCGCCACAAATACGACGCCTCATGAACGGTTCTTCCGATTTCAGCGTCGCTCATCCTATGGGATATCTCTCCCGTCGTGGCTGTCTGCACCGGGACCAGTGCTACTCCGAAGATATGTCCGGGCGTCTAAGAATGACCCCCTGGTAGATGAGGTTGAGCTCACTGATGTCAACCCTACCTACGCCTATATTCGGTATCCTGACGGTCGGGAATCTACCGTGTCATTGCGGGATCTGGCTCCCTGCCCGCCGAAACATAGAGGGACACCAGGGGATGATATTGTGCCAGGCACATCTCTGGGCTCGCCAGGTGCCTCTCATCACGATCTGGATCTGACGCCGGCTGGTACCTCACTCCAGTGTGCCGACCTGGGGCAGACTGACTATGAGCCCGTCGGGGCTCGCACGCGCAGCCACGATCCACCCCGTACCATACGCTCGGAAACGGATCTGCCACAGCCCTGCCCGACACCCGTTCGGGCACCAGTACACAGTCAGGATCGTCCTGACCCCTCACAGAGCGGGCTGGATCACTCGGACTCTGGTCCACGGCCCGCGGCGGGTAAACGGGCTAGGGGCCCTCTACCGCTACAAGAACCCAAACGGGTGCGGCTCTCCCTCGTCCGGCGGCTACGAAATGGAGGGAGCATCCCGGCCTCCTAATCTTTTGGGGGGGGAGAATGTGGTAACACAATACAGCTTCCTGTGACTCGAACTTTATTGCATCACTTCCTGTGATTAGTCCAGGATAAATACTGGACTGATCAGTTGGATCCTGGAGAGGCATAGAGTAAGACCTCTTTTGTATGTAGCACCTTTTTAGTTGATTAAAGCTTACTTTAAGTTCACCACGCGTAAGGCTCATTCTTACGACAGTCTTTCTATCTATTATTATCCTATCCATAACTTCCCTCTCCTCTTTTAGTGTAACCTTCGCATCATCTGCTTCCTTCGTGAAGACAGATGCAAAGTACTCATTTAATACTTTTGCCTAATCCTCTGCCTCTACATTAAGATTTCCCTTTGGGTCCTTAATAGGCCCAAATTTTTCCCTAGCAAACTGCTTACACTTTATGGGGGAAAAATTCGGTTGCTTTGTGCCTCCCGTTAGTGCCCTAAGAGGGCGCTAATGGGGCGCAAAGCAACTAGCGCCCGGGCATGGCGATGTTTGCGTCGTTCGCGAAATTGACCAGATATTTTGCGGTGGCGCTAAACACTACTGCCACGATCTCGTGCACCTGCAGATCGTGACGTCAGTCAAGCGTGCAGCGCCCCGGTAGCACCCCGGACTTGATTTGAGTGGCGCCCCCTGCCTTTGCGCCTGTCGCTAGCAACGACAGGTTGAGGGGAGCGTTTTGCAGTCGGGAAGGGACTGGGGAGCGCAATTTAAAGGCGACCGCTTCCTGCCTTTTTTTGTCAGTGACATTTTTGCACCACGCATTCTGAGAGAGAGACTTCTGGAGAGATTCAACGCTGTGTGAAGGAGTTTTGGGTACTGAGCAGCATTTTGCAGGTTCATTTTGATTTGACCTTCCTTGCATCGATTTAGAAGAGACTGTGGGGGCTGCACTCTGAGCTCTTTCCCTGGGTCTCTCCATTGTTCTTTCCATCAGATTTGATGTACAGGTCTCTCCAGGCCGAGATTCAAGGCTGCAATGAGCAGGGTGTGGATGGAGAGCAAGATCGACCCTCCCCTTTAAGAACTGGCCGGCACCAGTGTGTTTGTGTTCCATTGTTGACTGACATCACATGAGCTTTGCCAGCACTCTGAGGTAGCGCCTCGCTTCTCGGCGTTAGCGCCTTAAGAGAGGTGTGTAGCGCCTGATTTAGCGTTCCAATCACCTCCAGGGGTGATAGAAGCCAAGTTTGCAGTCAGAGGCGATAATTAGCGCCAGGCGCTAAACTTTGCACCCGGCCGATAATTGCACCCCAAACGGGGCGATACCGAATTTCTCCCCCTATATGTTTATAAAATGTTTTAGGGTTCAATTTAATGTTGCCTGCTAATCTTTACTTGTAACCTCTCTTTGCCTCCCGTATTAACTTTTTCAATTCCCTCCTGTACTTTCCATAATCTTCCTGGTTATTAACTGAATCTTGCTCCTGACATTTGTCATAAACCTCCTTTTTCTGTTTTATTTTAACTTTTATTTCCTGTGTCATCCAGGGTGCATTAGCATTGGATGCTCTATCTTTTCCCTTCAAAGGAATATGCCGAGTTTATACCTGAACTATCTCTTCCCTGAATGCCCTCCATTGCTCTGTTACTGCTTTACCCTGCAATCGCCTTTTCCAATTTACCTGTGCTAGGACCCTTTTTAAATCACTGAAATTAGCTCTTCCCCAGTTGAGCATTTTTACCTTCGATATTTTCTGGTCTCTTTCCATAATTACTCTAAACTGAATTCTGTTGTGGTCACTGTTAGCTCGATCAGGGGTTCTCAACCAGGGTTCTGTGGCCCCCTAGGGGTCCATGAGAAGATTTCAAGGGATCCGCTAGAAAATGGCCGGATTCTCAGGGCGGGGGCTATCTGGGGAATTCCGCGGCTGGGGGCGGGCCCTTGGTCAGGTTGAGGGGAGGGGAGGTTGCAGTCGGACGGGGATGGAGCAGCTCGGCGGCTTGTGGGATGTGGCTTGGTAATCTCCTGAAACCGTCACTTGGAGACCCCGCCTGGCAGTGCAGCCGCTCCTTGGCCTGTTTGGAGGTGTCAGGCCAACAGCCTTTCCAGAACCGTACGTTGTCATTAAAGCCCAGTAACTGTATGTGTGACTGGAACTCGGAACCGACCCCCCACAGACTGTGGGAGAAACTGTCCCCCCCACCCCCCACACACAATTTTTATACAGAGAAGATACTTTATGTTACAGGGGTTCTGCGGAATTTTTATAACACGGGTGTGGGGGGTGAGGGGGGTGGGGGGGGGGGGGGGCGGCCTCAGAAGCAAAGAGGTTGAGAACCCCTGAGCTAGATAATCTCCTACTTTAACACTGTAACAAGAGAAAAACCTACTTGACATCGTCCTTACCAATTTACCTGTTGCAGATGCATCTGTCCATGGCAGTATTGGTAGGAGTGACACTGAGGACACCCTCCATTGTGTTGTGTGACACTACCACCGTGCTAAATGGGATAGATTCAGAACAGATCTAGCAGCTCAAAACTGGGCATCATAGAAACATAGAAACATAGAATCTAGGAGCAGGAGTAGGCCATTCGGCCCGTCGAGCCTGCTCCGCCATTCAATACGATCATGGCTGATCATCCAAATCCAGTACCCTGTCCCTGCTTTAATCCCCACAGTACACATATCCCACCCTACCCCCGTAACCCCACGTATTTAATTCCCCCTAACATATCCCATCCTATCCCCATAACCCCACATATTTAATCCCCCCTAACACTAAGGGTCAATTTATCATAGCCAAATCAACCTAACCCACACATTTTTGGACTGTGGGAGGAAACCGGAGCACCCGGAGAAAACCCACGCAGACACGGGGAGAATGTGCAAACTCCACACAGACAGTCACCCGAGGTCAGAATCGAACCCGGGTCTCTGGCGCTGTGAGGCACCAGTGCTAACCACTATGCCACCGTGTTGCCCTGTGAGGCGCTGTGGGCCCTCAGCAGCAGCAGAATTGTATTCCACCACAATCTGTAACATCGTGGCCTGCCACATCCCTCACTCTACCATTACCATCAAGCCAGGGGACCAGTCCTAGTTCAATGAGGAGCGTAGAAGAGCATGCCAGGAGCAGCACCAGGTGTACCTAAAAATGAGGTGCCAACCTGGTGAAGCTACAACACAGGACTACATTCATGCTAAACAGCAGAAGCAGCATGCTATAGACAGAGCTAAGCGATCCCATAACCAATTAACGGGAGGAGGAAGCTCCATGAACACCCCCATCCTCAATGATGGCGAAGCCCAGCACATGAGTGCAAAAGACAAAGCTGAAGCGTTTACAGCTATCTTCAGCCAGAATTGCTGAGTGGATGATCCATATCGGCCTCCTCCTGAGGTCCCCACCATCACAGAAGCCAGTCTTCAGCCAATTCGATTCACTCCACGTGATAGCAAGAAACGGTTGAGCGCACTGGATACAGCAAAGGCTATGGGCGCCGACAACATCCTGGCTGTCGTGCTGACGACTTGTGCCCCAGAACTAGCTGCACCTCTAGCTAAGCTGTTCCAGTACAGCTACAACACTGGCATCTACCCAACAAAGTGGAAAATTACCCAGGTATGTCCAGTCCACAAAAATAAGGACAAATCCAATCAGGCTAATTACCGCCCCATCAGTCTACTCTCAATCATCAGCAAAGTGATGGAAGGTGTCATGGACAGTGCTATCAAGCGGCACTTACTCACCAATAACCTGCTCACCGATGCTCAGTTTTGATTCCGCCAAGACCACTCAGCTCCAGACCTCATTATAGCCTTGGTCCAAAAATGGACACGAGCTGAATTCCAGAGGTGAGGTGAGAGTGACTGCCCTTGACATCAAGGCAGCATTTAACAGAGTGTGGCATCAAGGAGCCCTAGTAAAACTGAAGTCAATGGGAATCAGGGGGAAATCTTTCCACTGGCTGGAGTCATACCTAGCACAAAGGAAGATGGTTGTGGTTGTTAGAGGCCAATCATCTCAGCCCCAGGACATCGCTGCAGGAGTTCCTTAGGGCATCGTCCTAGGCCCAACCATCTTCAGCTGCTTCATCAATGACCTTCCCTCTATCATAAGGTCAGAAATGGGGATGTTCGCTGATGACTGCACATTGTTCAGTTCCATTCACAACTCAGATAATGAAGCAGTTCATGCCCGCATGCAGCAAGACCTGAACAACATTCAGGCTTGGGCTGACAAGTGGCAAGTAATATTCACGCCACACAAGTGCCAGGCAATGACTATCTCCAAAAAGAGAAAGTCTAAGCGCCTTCCCTTGACATTCAGTAGCATTGCCATCAACAAATCCCTCGCCAACAACATCCCCGGGGTCACCATTGACCAGAAACGCAACTGGGCCAGCCACATAAACACTGTGGCAACAAGAGCAGGTCAGAGGCTGGGTCTTCTGCAGCAAGTGACTCATCTTCTGACTCCCCAAAGCCTTTCCACCATCTACAAGGCACAAGTCAGGAGTGTGATGGAATACTGTCCACTTGCCTGGATGAGTGCAGCTCCAAAAACACTCAGGAAGCTCAACACCATCCAGGACAAAGCAGCCCACTTGATTGGCACCCCATCCACCACCTTTAACATTCAGTCCCTCCACCACCGGCGTACCGTGGCTGCAGTGTGTACCATCTACAAGATGCACTGCAGCAGCTCGCCAAGGCTTCTTCGGCAGCACCTCCCAAACCTGTGACCGCTACCACCTAGAAGGACAAGGGCAGCAGGCGCATGGGAACACTACTACGTCCAAGTTCCCCTCCAAGTCACACACCATTCTGACTTGGAAATGTATTACTGTTCCTTCATCGTCGCTGGGTCAAAATCCTGGAACTCTGTACCTAACTGCACTGTTGGAATACCTTCACCACACGGACTGCAGCGGTTCAAGAAGGCAACTCACCACCACCTTCTCAAGGGCAATTAAGGGATGGGCAATAAATGCTGGCCTTGCCCACATCCCATGAATGAAAAAAAAAGAAAACACACTCTATTTGCCCTACTTCATTTCCCAGAACCAGATCCAACAATGCTTCCTTCCTTGTTGGACTGGAGAAATGTTTATTGAGGAAGTTCTCCCATGCACATATCAAAAATTCTTCTCCTTCCCTACCTTTAGCACGATGTTTTTCTCAGCCTATATTATGGTAATTAAAGTCTCCCACTCTATTTTTGCTACACGCGTTTGAAATTTGCCGACAAATTTGCTCATCTATTTCCTTCTCACTGTTTAGAGCTCTATAAAAACTCAACAATGTAGCAGCTCTCCCTCTGTTCCTCAATTCAAGCCAAATAGGTTCAGTTCTAGACCATCTAGGTCAGGGGTTCTCAACCTTTTTTCTACTGAGGCCCCCCTCCCGTGTTATAAAAATTCCTTGGACCTCCTGTGACACAATACAAGTAATCTTTCCATATAAAAAATACAACCAGCCTGAAATAAACCTGCTGGATCAGAGTGCGCACTGGAAAACGGGCGCCCTTCCGTGCATGACTGAGTGAAAGCACGATGTTTTTTCTGGCAACGCCTGCATTGCCCAAGGCATTGCTGCCTTTCCCTTGTGACAGAACATGAAAGGTTCGTGGGGGCTCCAATGTGACCAATGTTTAACATATCCCAGACACCCAGGCGACAACAGCATCTGCGTCACATCACAAAACAATGCACGGTCTGATTGGACAACGTTACTGTCTATCAAAGGGAAGGTTGGCCCATTCAGCCCCTCCCCTTTTCTATTTAGGCTCGGGGGTTTCTTTTTCGCACCAGGCCCATTTATATTTAAAACCACTTTAATGTCACTTTAATTTCAAAACAAGTTTAATTTCACTCGAAGCCCGTTCTCGGTGTGTTACTTTTAATCCTCTCTGCCACCAGCCGCAGCAGGAGGGACGCTGTTGGTGGCGGCTGGTGATATCCCAGCGGCTCTGCTTCCCCGCCCAGTACCTGACACGAGCCAGGGAGGGCGCGGGCGGCCTATAGTGAGCGAGTGAGGGAGGCACAGAGCAGGCTGGCCCCCACCGTGTGGCATGGCTTCAACGGCACATTGTGGATAGAAGCCCAGGCTAAAGAGGCGTCGCTGTCGCGGAGGAGGAGGCAGTCTGGATCCAGCGAGTGGAGCCTTTGCAAACGGGACATCGATGGCTGCTTCTCTCCCTCTTCCACCCCACCCCACCCTATTGCGGACCCCTTGAAATATAGTTGTGACCCCTAGGGGGCCGCGGACCCCCGGTTGAGAACCCCTGATATAGTCCATCAACAGGTCCAGGCAGCGGGCAGTCGAGGGGGTCGTTTGGCCCGACTGCTTGCCTCTCTTCCACGGCTATGTTCGCGCCCTGGAGATGGAGCACGCGGTGTCCACCAGCGGCTTGAGATCTTCCGTGGGCACTGGAGGGATTGGAGTGCTTCATCACCCCCGGGCACAAAATTTTAACTTGATTTGTTAAGTTTCATTTAAATTTTTGTTGAATTTAGAGTTTATGGGTAGTGCTCCTTTAAGAAGGGGACACGTGCTACCTTTATAATTGGTGATGACATCAGCCATCAATCAAAGTAATTAGCATAAAGGGTAGAACCATTTAGTAAATCCTTTCTATTTAAAACTGTAACATCATCCTTAATCAATACTGCCACCCCTCCTCTTTTTCCTTCTCTATCATTCCTGAATACTACCATTCCTGAATACCAGGAATATTAAGAACCCATTCCTGGCCTTGCTTGAGCCATGTCTCTGTTAATGCAGCCACATTATAATCCCATGTAGCAATTTGTGCCTGCAGCTCACCAACCTTATTAGTTACACTATGGTCATTTACGTGCATACAATTTAATACCTCCTTCGTCACTTTTGCTATTTTCCTGAATCTGGTCCCTGCAATTTTTGGGATATTTCTAATTTTACTGCTGTTTATATCTCTCTGTCCTCTGATCTCATTTCTGCTCCTCTCTGCTAGTTTCTGGTTCCCCTCCCCTTGCCAAGTTAGTTTAAACCCTCCCCAACAGTACTAGTTAACCTCTCAGCGAGAACATTGGTCGCGGCTTTGTTCAGGTGCAACCCGTCCATCTTGTACAGGTGCCCCTTCCCCCAGAACCGGTCCCAATGCTCCAAGAATCTGAAACCCTCCCTCCTGCGCAACTTCTCCAGCCACACATTGACCTACACCATCGTCCTGTTTCTATACTCACCAGCACGTGGCACTGGGAGTAAGCCTGAGATCACTACCTTTGAGGTCCTTTAAAAAATGTTCTTAGCTCCTGGAACTCTGCCTGAAGGAACTCAATGCTTTTCCTACCTATGTCATTGGTTCCAATATGGACCACAACTTCTGGCTTGTTCCCCTTCTCCTCGCAGAATATCCTGCATCCACTTGGTGATATCCTTTACCCTGGCACCAGGGAGGCAACATACCATTTGGGAATCACATTTGCGGTTACAGAAACGCCTGTCTATGCCCCTAACTATCGAATCTCCTATGATTACTGCATTTCTATTCTTTCTTTTTTTCCCTGTGTGCAGTCAAATCTCCCGCGGTGCCGGGGGTTTGATTCTTACTGCATCCCTCCAAGGAGTAGTCACCCTCCCCGGTATTCAAAACCGACTGCCACTGGCTTGGGGATTCCTGCACTACCTGTGTCTACCTCCTATCCTGTCTGGTGGTCACCCATTCTCCTCGCCTCCTGCACCTTCTGTAGCTGTGGGGTGACCGCATCCTAGAATGTACATTCGAGGAAACTCTCAGACTCCTGGATGCACCGCAGCGACTCCAGCTGCTCCTCAAGCTCTGAAACTCGGAGCTTGAGCTCGAGCAACTGGCGGCACTTCCTGCACACGTGGTTATCCAGGACGCATCAAGTATCCTGGAGTTCCCACATAGAACAGGATGCGCATGCAACGGGTCCCAGCTGGCCTGCCCTGGTAGTCAATCCACTGACCTCTAAATCACTGAGACCCTGACCACTAAAATACTTAATGCTGAACTCTAAAAATCTAAGAAACTGATGTCTAAGACACTGAGGTCGGGATTTTGCCGGCACTCAGGGTGCAGGGTTTGGAGGCGAGACCTCCGGCAAAATCGCAAAGATTGACAGCAGGCAGGAAACCCGCTGTCAACCCACTTCCAATCAATCTTCCCAAGTGTCGGGTTCCTGATTTGCGCACGGACCCGACACCTAGCGGTGGGAAAAGATTATAGCCACTTAACTGCCTGTTAAAGGTTGTTAACAGGCAGTTAACAGGCTCTTTTTCAATTTTGACACTTCTACTTTGGGCTTCCCGACGTCCGGACACCACCAAGTGTGGTGTGTTGTGAGTCTGCTGTAATGTTTTTGCATTGATGACAGCTGCGGAAGTGGTGTGAAGGATCCAATGGTGCACTGGTGAGTTTCAGAGGTAAGAAAATGTTGGGAAATTCATTTTTAATGCATTTAGACTTTTCTGTAGGTAACAAGTTTTGAATTGTATGTCTAGTCCCACCTCATTGGGAGAACCTCTCTTACCAGTGACAGATCGCTTCTGTAACCTCACCTGCAGCTGCCATCTGTTCTAATCTAAGGAGGGAGTCACTGGAGAGTCTGGGTGCAAGAGCTCACCTTTGTACAGTGATTGTCAGTGTTTGCAGCACCTCAATGCTGTCAAACACTGAGAAATCAGCTGTCAAAAAAAAATTGTGCGTGGTCCCTTAAGAAAACCGGCACATGACGCGTCATCAAATGATGTCATCTGTCCAGCTTCCTCTTAATTGGCCGGCAAGCTCGTAGGGTGGTCTTAACAAGGCCAATTAACGTAAAATCACATCTGTGGACCGGATATAGTTGGCGGCACGGGACTGGAACCAGAAGCCACCTGACCCGCTCCCAAGCCGCATCGATCGAGAAAATTGCGGCCACAGACACTTACCTATAAAATTCTAAGAAACAGACCACTGAAGGACTGAGATACTAAAATAGTAAAAAGTTAACTAAAGTCACTGGAAATTATATCTGTAAATCTAAAACACAATGGAAACTTCCATCAAGTGAATTTCAACAGTGAAAAATGAACAATTTAATAAAACAAACTAACAAACTAACACTTGCCTGTTAGTTTGCCACCAATCCGCTCGCTCAGTGGCAATGATGTCGCTTTTGAATTTCTTTCTCAGATTTCTGCGTTCAGCTCGCGCTCCGACTTATCGCTCTCACTGACACTCTGCCGCCGGTTCTCCTGCTTTTATCTGTTGTCCTCTCGCACTGTTTCCCCTCAGGTTCGCTCTCTCCGCTCTGACATGATACCTTATAAAAAAACATAACTGGCAAAATAATTAACTCGATCATTAGGAACAAGCGTAACAAAATTACAAAATTAACCAAGTAAATGACGGGGAATATAGCTTCAGACAGGGTGAACTAACCCCTGACCAATCCTTGACTTTTTTGAGGATGGGACATCCCAAGTAGATATTCAAAAGCCTTGTGATGCAATGCACCTGGACTTGCAGAAAGTGTGAAAGCAAGAAAAGAAAACAAAAGAAAAGAAAGAAACTTAGAAAAAAAGAAAGAAAGAAAGAAGAACTTACATTTATATCGTGCCTTTCATGACCTCAGGACGTCCGAAAGCGCTTTTCAGTCAATGAATAAATTTTTGAAGTGTAGTCACTGTTGCAATGTAAAAAACTCAGCAGCCAATTTGTGCACAGCAAGTTCCCACAAACATCAATGAGATAATGACCAGATCATCTGTTTTTGAATGATGTTGGTTGAGGGATAAATATTGCCCAGCACACTGGGAGAACTCCCCTGCTCTTTTTTGAATAGTGCCATGGAATCTTTTACATCCACCTGAGAGGGTAGATGGGACATCGATTTAACGTCTTATCCAAAAGACGGCACCTCAGACAGTGCAGCACTCCCTCAGTATTGCACTGGGAGTGTCAGCCTAGATTATGTGCTCAAGTCCCTGGAGTGGGACCTGAACCCACAACCTTCTGACTCAGAGGCGAGGGTGCTACCCACTGAGCCTCACACATGTAAAGGTGGGTAAGGAATTGCCTGAAAGAGAAGAAGCAGTGGGTACTAGTTAGGGGAGTGATACCGGGTTTGGAGATGCACTAAGTGATTGGTGCTGGGGCCCCTGTTGATTTTAATCTACACAAACAACCTGCATTCATAAAAGCAATGCAAATTGCTGAAATTTGCAGATGCTACTAAATTGGGGGGAGGGAAGGGGAACAGTTGAGTCTTATGAAGCAGACAAGGAACTACAGAAGGACTTGCAAGTAGGCAGTATTGTGGCCGATGAACTTCAGAAGAGATAAGTCCAAAGTGTTTCATATTGTGATAAAATATTAAGGACATTCTTACATAATGAATTGGTGGTGAACTTACTATGTCGAGTAATTGCAGGGCGGCGATTGACAAAACAAACAGAATACTGAGCTATATTGCTAAATCAGTACAGCAAAACCTGACATTGTGTATTAAGTAACATTCAGAAGAGTCAAGGCAATGACCATTTCCAACAAGAGAGAGCATAACCCTTGGCATTAAATGGCATTACCACCGCTGAGTCCCCCACCATCAACATCCTGGGGGGGTGGGGGGGTGATCAGAAACTGGACTGGTCCAGCCACATAAATGCTGTGGCTACAAGAGTAGATCAGAGGCTAGGTATTCTGCGGCGAGTGACTCACCTCCTGACTCCTTAAGGCCTTTCCACCATCTACAAGGCACAAGTCAGGAGTGTGATGGAATACTCTCCACTTGCCTGGATGGGTGCAGCTACAAAGAAACTATCTAGGACAAAGCAGTCTGCTTGATCAGCACCCCATCCACTGGGTTAAATAGCCACTACCTCCACAATTGGCGCACCGTGTCTGCAGTATATACTATTTACAGGATGCACTGCAGCAACTCGCCGAGGCTTCTTTGACATCATCTCCCAAACCTGCGACCACCACCACCTAGAAGGACAAGGGCAGCAGGTGCATGGGAACACCACCACGTCCAAGTTCCCTCCAAGTCACACACCATCCTGACTTAGAAGTATATCGCGGTTCCTTCATCGTCGTTGGGTCAAAATCCTGGAACTCCCTCCCGAACAGCGCTGTGGGAGCACCTTCACCACACGGACTGCAGCGGTTCAAGAAGAACCTCACCACCACCTTCTCAAGGGCAATTAGGGATGGGCAATAAATGCCGGCCTTGCCAGCGATGCCCACAACCCGAGAATGAATTTAAAAATATCTGGGACAGTGTTACCCCATGGCCAACAAGGAACCATTCTGCTATTGGGGTATAGACCAATATATAAATAATGTGACCGACACGCCGCATGCTCCAGACCCATTGAATTGAGTGAAAACTCCACTTTTGACTACACTTCAAAAGTACTTGATTGGCTGTAAAGGCTTTGGCATGTCCTTAGGTCGTGAAAGGCGCCGTATAAATGCATGTCCTTGCTTTTTAATGCATGCCATGAATATGTAACCCTCCAAAGGCATGTAGCATTATTTAAGTCTTAATAATGCATACTGCCCGATATTATTTTCTGCAATCAATTATAAATAAGCAAATTAGCTTGATTCGTTCAGTGACAATTCAGCATAAAAATGACAAGCAGGGCTTATGTGTTGCATTGGTAGAGCCCAGGATTGAGTGACTGGGCTGGTGGGGAGAGGGAGGGACCCCGAGTGCGCAGGTGCGGCACCTGCTTCAGCAGCACCAGTCAAGATGTTCACAGTCAGGCATCCGTGAGACAGAGACGGAGACGGAGCGAGAGGAAGGAAGGAAGGAAGGAAGGGAAATAGCGAGCAAGATGGGAGTCAACACCGCACACCGACACCTTTTTGAGTAGAGAATAAAGGAAGCAGACGGAGGAGGAAGGAATTAACCAGCGAGAACCAAAAAAAAGGAAAGGCAGACAAATATGAATCATGAATCTTCCCGGGTGCTGCTGTTTTTTGGCTCTGCTCCTGTGCTCCAGTCTCCAGCCTTTTGGTGCAACGGGTATGTAAGGAGGGGAGAGAGAGGGGGGGGGGGGGGGGAGGCGAAATCTTGTGTAAATTTATTTTAAAACCTAAAAATGTCCAGGATAGTAGTAGTGAAATGCAGTGCAGATTGACTGGCGTGGGGGCTCTGTGCAGTGCAGGGTCAGTGTTGCACTGCATGAATACTATAGCATTGCAGATAGCCAGAGCATTGCTAAGACGCAGAACGTGTCTGGAGAAGTGCTTTTTAAAAAAAATGCGATTTTTTTCCCCTTTAGTGCAGATGTTTATATTTGTGTGCCGGGTTTGGGTTTATTATAGACGCGACTGGTGGGGATTGAATCATTTGAGACACAGCTTTGCAGTGGATTCAAAAACAAGGGTGGGGGTGGGGGGGAATTCGTCCCCTTAGCAACAAGCTCTCAAAATGAGCTGTAAACATCTGAGGATTTTTTTTTGCCTTGCAACTGACAAGTGATCTTTTTATTTGGAAATGCACATACATATGGTTAATTGATGTGTTCCATGCCTATTCTGCAATCGCGTGAAAATGCAATGTGAAAACGCCTTTTCTTTCTTTCTCTCCTGGTTGTTATAAGCAGTTCTGCATTTGAACGGTGCTAATGGAGAGCCATTGGCAGCAGATGCTGGTGCAGCACTAAACCACAGCAGCAATACGACTCAGCAAGAAGTAACGTGGCCTTTACGCTTAATCTATTACGTTCACGATGACAATGAGAGCACTTATCACATCCTGGACACCAAAGCCAGGAACCAGCAAAAGGACGATCAGGTAAGGAGGCACCAACGAGCAAACCGTCCGATTTCCCGATTTCCCCTTCCCCCCCCTGTAATATTTTCGATTCATCCCATACACACTCAGAGCCCACAATTGGAATCCCAGCTCATGGCTGCAACCATCCTGAAGGGTGTGCATAGAATTAAAGTGCGGTGAGAATAGGAGCCCTCGGATACCATTACCCCCCCCCCCCCCCCCAACCCCTGGTCAGTGCAGTTGTACTCCAATTCTGTATGCAATTCCGGGGGTTATTTCTTGAGCCCCTGGCATGAGAGATTATTATTTTGTGCTGATTTTTTTTCCTGCCAATATCATGCTTTGACTGTGTTTAAATCCTCCACCAGAAAGATATTGATTCCAGTGTTGACTCACTTGAGAACTTCAGTTTCATTCTTGCACCCAGAAAGTAATTTAGAAATACAAACATGGGCTTATTGAAGTGTTGGGTCGGTAAACAACAACTTGAATTTATATAGCACCTTTAACATAGTATAATATCTCAAGGTGCTTCACAATGAAGTGTTTTACAATGAGCCACATAATGAGATAGTGGGACAGGTGACCAAAAGCTTGGTCAAAGAGGTAGGTTTTAAGGAGCGTCTTAAAGGAGGAGAGAGAGGTGGTGAGGTTTAGGGAGAGAATTCTAGAGCTTAAGGCTTAAACAGCTGAAGGCACGGCTGTCACTGGTGAAGTGAATCGGGGATGCACAAAATGCCAGAATTGGAGAAGAGCAGAGATCTCGGAGGGTTGTAGGCAATGTTCCTTTTAATTTTTTTTTGGATGTGCGGCGCCTTAAGGGGCTGTGCAGCACATTCAAAATATGCGTAGTTTTCCCCATTGAAAAGCCGGCGAGCTGGCTGCACGGTAGGTCCAGAGTGCTGCGCAGCTTAAAGGAAACATTGGTTGTGGGGCTGGAGGAGGCTACAGAGAGAGGGAGGGGTGAGGCCATGTAGGGATTTGAAAACCAGGATGAAAATTTTAAAATTGAGGTGTTGCCGGGCCGGGAGGCAGTGCAGGTCAGCGAGCACAGGGATGATGGGCAATGTTCTCTCTCATTTTGTTTGGCGCCGCGTGGCCCCTTTAAGGAGCTGCTTGGGCCATTCCGAATACCACACGTGGTTTTTGTTTTGAAAAGCCGGCTGCGCGGGTTCCCCCGGACGCTGCGCGGCCACACAGCTTACAGGGAACATTGGTGATGGGTGAACAGGACTTGGCGAGGTAAATGGGTTGTGTGGCATGATACAGACCAGGAATGACCCACATTCAATTCTGGTTGAAATCGGCCAAAAAGGGGTGGCCATTGGGACACTGACGTATCGACGGGATAGGGAGATGAAGAATCAGCTAAGGTTCCTGCTCCTGATTGCTATCCAATGACCTTCCTGGAAAGTGGGCGTGGGTAGACTTCAGGTGAAGGCATCACCAGGTTTGGTTGTGATAGAAAGACTAGCATTTAAATGCGGCTTTTCAGGACGTCCCAAAGTGCTTTACAGCCAATTAAGTACTTTTGAAGCGTAGTCACTGCTGTAATGTAGGAAACGCGGCAGATGTGATGATGATTAGATCATCTGTTTTTAGTGATGTTGGTTCAGGGATAAATATTGGCCAGGACACTGGGGAAAACTCCCCTGCTGTTCTTCGAACAATGTCATGGGATCTTTTACATACACCTGGGAGGGCAGACTTGATTTAACGTCTCATTCGATAAACAGCACCTCCAGCAGTGCCGCACTCCCTCGGTACTGCACTGGAGTCTCAGCCTGGATTTTGTGCTTAAGTCTCTGGAGTGGGACTTGAACCCATGACCTTGTGACTCGAGAGACGAGAGTGCTACCCACTCGGCACGGCTGACGTCCACTGTTAAGACCTGTGGATTTCGATTGGATCCTTGCGGGTACCGGAGAGCTGCCGGTAGCCTTGGAAGAATGTGTGAATGTCAATCGCCACCTTCTGGACAGGAGGGGGAGAACACTGAGGAAAATTGCTGTTGTGACACTTTGACCTAAATGTAAACTTATCTGATTGGCTGAGGAGACCTCACAACATAGAATCATAGGGGTAAAAATTGAGTCGCGCCCCATTTGGGGCGCTAACCTCGCCGGGGCGCGACTTTTAGCGCCCCGAAAAAATTAGCGGCCCCGCGCCGGAACTTCAGTGGTTGCGCCCCAAGAGGGAAGCGGGGCGCCACTGGAAGCACCCCGCATCCCTCTTGGGGCGCTGCGAGGGAATATCCTGGCGCTACGGCGCTGCGGCACGTCGCGCCGCGGTATTGCAGGCCTTCCTCCCCTTCTTAAAGGGGAGGGACCCTGCGCAGCGCGAACCGGGGCCCAGCTGGGCCCCCAGGGATCGGGAGTGCCGGCAAAAGAGCCCGGCACTCAAGAGAAGTGCCGGGCTCTTGGAGCGCAGCCGGCACTTCACGGTGGGGGGGCTTCACGGGGGCCGGGGACAGCAACGGGGGCAGGTGCTGGCAGGCGGCCAGCAACAAAAATGGCCGCCTGCCACCTCCCCTTTAAATATCGCCGCCCCGGCCGCACGTACGCCTCCCTGAACCCGTCGGACATAGCGTCTGGCGGTAAATCAGGGGGCGCGACTGAAGATCACGGCCGGGGCGCGAGCGGGGTGCTGCGCACGGTGATGACGTCATCGCCGGCGGCGCAGCGCCACAGGGCGCTACCGGCTGCCGCCGCCGCTAACCTCCCGCTGAATTTTTCGGGAGGCGTGGGCGGCGCTGCGCCCGGGCGTTAGCTGCTTTACGCCCCATTAGCGCCCTCTTAAGGCGCTAACGGGAGGCGCAAGCAGCTGAATTTTTCCCCCATAGAATCTTGCGGCAGAGAAGGAGGCCATTCGGCCCATCGTGCCTGTGCCGGTTCTTTGAAAGAGCTAGCCAATTACTCCCCCTCCCCTGCTCTTTCCCCATAGCCATGGAAATGTTTCCTTTTCAAGTTTTTATCCAATTCCCTTTTGAAAGTTATTATTGAATTTGCTTCCACCACCCTTTTAGGCAGTACATTCCAGATCACAACAACTCGCTGAGTAAAAAAAAAAAGTCTCCTCAACTCCCCTCTGGTTCTTTTGCCAATTACCTTAAATCTCTGTCCTCTGGTTACCCGACCTGCCTGCCAGTGGAAACAGTTTCCCTATTCGGTCTATCAAAACCCCTCATGGTCATTTGCTTGATCATTTCTGCACACTAGCTGCCAACACTGGCCAATTCCCTTTGCAAGAGAGGTCAAGAGGCAACTGGGAAGGAGATTGCAAATCAGAGTTTTTTGTGCAAACGTGAGTCTGAATATTGATTGTGGCTTTCCATATTTATGATAGATTTTTGTTGGGCAATTGTATTCAGGGTTATGGAACCAAGGCGGGTAGATGGAGTTAAGATACAGATAAGCCATGATCTATTTAAATGGTGGAACAGGCTCGAGGGGCTGAATGGCCTCCTCCTGTTCCTATAACCCACTGCCTTTTGGATCATGGAAGTAAGCTGGCAAATCATGACTGCAACCTTCAGCTCTGTCCATCATGCCCATTGCGCATTACGCTTTCAGTCATATCAATAGTTTACTGCAATAGTGCAGTTGGTGTATTTGTACCCTATGTTGCAGGATTATCATTTTTATAATTCTAAGTATAATGCTATTTATGAAATGTTCATGTAAATTAGTTCTATTTTATTGACTTATTATTTCTTGCTTGCAATATATATACATGTGAGTGACCATTTTCAAACCTCTTAAAATTTCAAATTTGCACAATTCTGTTCAATCCCACTGCTGACTGAACTGCTTCCCATTCATTCCCGTTGTGTAGAGTGTCAGTGGACTGAAATCTGCTCCCTTTACTTGCCATTGTATAGAATTCCAATGGATCAAACTAGTTCCCGTTTACTCAATTGTATCCAGTCCCAAGGACCAAGCCAAGTCTCACTTGCTCTCATTGTATAAAATGCTGACGAGTGAAATCATATCTCTGGTATTCCCACGGTGCAGAAACCAGTGAATGAATCCACTTCCCATTCGTACGATTGCTTAGAAATTTGACGGATGAATTATAGGACTGATTCCCCAGTTGAGCAATCCTGTCGTAGAGTGGCGTTCCCAGGTAGTGCTGATCAAGTCCTGGGCCTTCACATCCATTGAGGAGTGGGGTTCCAAGGAAGAGTTGATCACAAAGTCCTGCGCCTTCACTCCCATTTTAAATTGCTGGAAAATCGAGGAATATGGGCCCTGATCAAGGAATTGGCTCCCATACATCCAATTTACTCCTGTTGTGTAGAATTCCGGAGCATCAGGTTGTGTTGTATTCGTGCCCATTGTATGGCACTGTTTCCCATTTGTATCAGATTTGAATGAATCAGACCATTTCCCACTCAGACCAGTTGTATAGAAGTCTCGATCAAACAAAACAAAATCCTGATCATAGCATAAAATGTTTCCCAATCACTTCATTTGTTCTTGATAGTACAGAATCGGCCCATCGTGTCTGTGCCGGCTCTTTGAAAGAGCTCTCCAATTAGTCCCACTCCCCTGATCTTTCCCCATAGCCCTGAAAATTTCTCCTTTTCAAGTATTTATCCAATTCCCTTTTGAACATTATTGAATCTGCTTCCACCACCCTTTCAGGCAGTGCATTCCAGATCATCATAACTCGCTGTGGGAAAAAAAAATTATCCTAATCTTCACTTTTTTCTTGTCAATTATCTTAAATCTGTGTCCTCTGGTTACCAACCCTCCTGCCAGTGGAAACAGTGCAATTAAGGAGAAACTATCAAAACCCCTCATGATTTTGAACACCTCTATCAAATTTCCCCTTAACCTTCTCTGCTCTAAGGTAAACAATGCCAGGTTCTCCAGTCCCTCCACAGGACTGAAGTCCCTCATCCCTGGTATCATTCTAGTAAATCTTTTCTGCACTCTCTGCATGCCCTTGACATCCTTCCTGAAGTGTGGTGCTCAGAATGGAACATAGTACTCCAGCTGAGGCCTAACCAGTGATTTATCAAGGCTTAGCATAACTAGTAGAGTAAACATAGTCAGCCAACAGTATGGTGTGGCAATGAGCCATACGAGCCAGGAGACCAGCAGGTTTGATCCCTCATCCATGTTGAGCTAGCTAATCTCATCCAGGGCAGGGTGTAGGATTGCTCCAGTTCACCTCAGCACTACCTCATTACCTTGATCTAGGAAGGGAGATAATTGTCCCCTGGCTCCTGGTGCTGGTTGCTTTGTACTGAATCAGAGAAATTTACGGCACAGAAGGAGGCCATTCGGCCCATCGTGCCTGTGCCGGCCAAAAAAGAGCTATCCAGTCTAATCCCACTTTCCAGCACTTGGTCTGTAGCCCTGTCGGTTACGGCACTTTAAGTGCATATCCAAGTACTTTTTAAATGTGATGAGGGTTTCTGCCTCTACCACCCTTTCAGGCAGTGAGTTCCAGACCCCCACCACCCTCTGGGTGAAAAAGTTCTCCTCAAATCCCCTCTAATCCTTCGACCAATTACTTTAAGTCTATGCCCCCTGATTATTGACCTCTCTGCTAAGGGAAAGAGGGCCTTCCTATCCATTCTATCTAGGCCCCTCATAATTTTATACACCTCAATTAAGTCTTCCCTCAGCCTCCTCTGTTCCAACAAAAACAACCCCAGCCTATCCAATCTTTCCTCATAGCTAAGATTCTGCAGTCCTGGCAACATCTGCGTAAATCTCCTCTGTACCCTCTCTAGTGCAATCACATCTTTCCTGTAATGTGACCAGAACTGCATGCAGTATTCTATCTGCGGCCTAACTAGCATTTTATACAGTTCAAGCATAACCTCCCTGCTCTTATATTCTATTCCTCGGTCTGTAAAGGAAAGTATCCCATATGCCTTCTTAACCACTGTCTCTACCTGTCCTGCTACCTTCAGGGATCTGTGGGCATGCACTCCAAGGTCCCTCTGTTCCTCTGCACTTCTCAGTATCTTACCATTTATTGTATATTCCTTTGCCTTGTTAGCCCTCCCCAAATGCATTACCTCACACTTCTCCGGATTGAATTCCATTTGCCACTTTTCTGCCCACCTGACCAGTCATAGAAACATAGAAAAATAGGAGCAGGAGTAGGCCATTCGGCACTTCGAGCCTGCTCCTCCATTCAATATGATCATGGCGGATCCTCTATCTCAATACCATATTCCTGCTCTCTCCCCATACCCCTTGACGCCTTTTGCGTCTAGAAATCTATCTATCTCCTTCTTAAATATATTCAGTGACTTGGCCTCCACAGCCTTCTGTGGTAGAGAATTCCACAGGTTCACCACCCTCTGAGTGAAGAAATTTCTCCTCATCTCAGTCCTAAATATCCTACACCGTATCCTGAGACTGTGACCCCTCGTTCTAGAGCCCCTAGCCAGGGGAAACATCCTCCCTGCATCCAGTCTGTCTAGCCCTGTCAGAATTTTATACGTTTCAATGAGATCCCCTCTCATTCTTCTAAACTCTAGTGAATACAGGCCTAGTCGACCCAATCTCTCTTCATACGACAGTCCTGCCATCCCAGGAATCAACCTGGTGAACCTTCGCTCCACTCCCTCTATGGCAAGTACAGGAAACTCTTTATTAACCGACACCGACGGGACCGGCGTGGTGCCGGTTAATCAAAAAGTCTGGATAACGGAGAGTTATATCTCCCAATGTACGAGAGCCCCGTACACATTGACATGCGCCTGCATTCGGAGCTCCGTCTCCCCAGGGAACCGCCAGCTGACCATCTGTCGTGTCCGCTGCCTACCTGGGCTGCACATTCCCCTCCCAATCTACACGCTCCGATACAAGGCAAACACCTCGGGGTTTTTTTTAAAGTTAATTTTAAACGAGAGATGAAGGAAAACCCCGGTTACCTACTCAAGAATTTTGCCGGTTAAGAGAGATTTCCGGATATTTGGGTGCCGGTTAATAAAGAGTTTCCTGTATATCCTTTCTTAGGTAAGGAGTCCATTGATATCTTCCTGCAGTCTACAGCTTTCTTCCTCACTATCAACCACACGGCCAATTTTTGTATCGTCTGCAAACTTCTTCAATCATGCCCCCTACATTGATGTCTAAATCATTGATATATACCACAAAAAGCAAAGGACCCAGTACTGAGCTGTGTGGAACCGCACTGGAAACAGCCTTCCAGTCACAAAAACACCCGTTGACCCTTTGCCTTTGCTTCCTGCCACAGAGCCAATTTTGGATCCAGCTTGCCACTTTCCCTTGGATCCCATGGGCTTTTACTTTTCTGACCAGTCTGCCATGTGGGACCTTGTCAAAAGCTTTGCTAAAATCCATGTAGACTACATCAAACATGCTACCCTCATTGACCCTCCTCAAAAAATCGATCAAGTTAGTCAGACATGACCTTCCCTTAACAAATCCATGCTGACTGTCCTTGATTAATCCCTGCCTTTCTAAATGACGATTAATACTGTCTCTCAGAATTTTTTCAATAATTTGCCCACCACCGAGGTTAGGCTGACTGACCTGTAATTACTCGGTCTATCCCTTTCTCCCTTTTTAAACAACAGTATAATGGTAGCAGTCCTCTGGCCTCCGGCACCACACCTGTAGCCAGAGAGGATTGGAAAATGATGGTCAGAGCCTCCGCTATTTCGTCCCTTGCTTCTCTTAACAGCCTGGGATACATTTCAACCGGGCCTGGCGATTTATCTACTTTCAAAGATGCTAAATCCCTTAATATTTCCTATCTCACTATATGTTTATCTCATCTAATATTTCACACTTCTCTTCCTTAACTACAATGTCTGCATTGTCCCTCTCTTTTGTGAAGACAGACGCAAAGTATTCATTAAGAACCAAACCCACATCTTGTGCTGGAAAGTGTGAATGTCGGGTGGGGACAGGATCAGGCTTGGTTGTGACAGTCCCCATGGTTGAATAACTTTCCTGCACTTGCTCTCTGTGCTCGCTCTTTGACGAATGGCCACTTGAAAATGGTTTCTGGATAGCTGCCGTGCAACCGTGTGAGCCAGCAGTTTCAAGCGGGGGGGAAACTGGGGGGCAAGGTGGAACTTAAAAATTGTTCCGTGTGTTTAGAATGAATTGCTGAATATGTTGTGGCATGAGTAATGGTGCAAAAGATTTGGAACTGAGTATTGTCAACAGGTTATAGAAATTCTGGACTTTAGTCAAAGAAAAGCTTGCATTTCTATAGCTCCTTTCAGGACCTCTGGATGCCCCAAAGTGCTTTTCAGCCAAAGAAGTGTAGTCACTGTTGTAATGTAGGAAATGCAGCAGCCTATTTGTGCACAGCAAGCTCCCACAAACAACAATGAGATAATGACCAGACCATCTGTTTTTTTAGTGATGTTGATTGAGGGATAAATATTGACCAGAACACGGGGAGGACCCCTCTGCTCTTCGGAGAAGTGCCGTGGGATCATTTAGGCCCACCTGAGAGGGCAGAAGGGGCCTCGGTTTAACGTCTCATCCGAAAGATATTAGTCAAGTGTTTACTAAGCTGTATAGAGTGACCCTGGTGTGCAGTTATCAGGCCGGCAGGACCAATATAAATTGGCAGGCAGCAGCAATCGATCTACACCACTGTATTGGCCAACTTGCTCATGGCAAAGTAAGTGAGAGTCCAGGTGGGGTAGACTGCCTGGATGGTTTAATAAGTATACAATAAAAGCTCCCCTGGTGCTCTATTGGGTAAAGGCACTGCACAGAGCAGGTGTGAGCCGTGGCTCAGTGGGTAGCACTCTCGTGCTCGGAGTTAGAAGGTTGTGCGTTCAAGTCCCACTCCAGCGACTTGAGCACATAAATCAAGGCTGACATTCCCAGTACAGTACTGAGGGAGTGCCGCACTGTTGGAGGTGCTGTCAATCGGATGGGATGTTAAACTGTGGTTCCCATGGCACTCTTTCGACAAAGAGCAGGAGTGTTCTTCCTGGTGTCCTGTCCAATATTTATCCCTCAACCAACATCATTAAAAAAAACATATTATCTGGTCGTTATCTTATTGCTGTTTGTGGGACCTTGCTGAGTGCAAATTGGCTGCCGTGTTTTCTATATTACAGCAGTGGCGATACTTCAAAAGTGGTTGTAAGGTGCGATGTCCTGAGACCGTGAAAGGTGCTAAATAAATGCAAGTTCTTTCTTTTTATATAACTATTTCCTGCAATGATTTCCTATGGACCAACTTTCTGGTTTAAAGAAAGAAAAAGAAAGACTTGCATTTATATAGCGCCTTTCACGACCACCGGACGTCTCCAAGCGCTTTACAGCCAATGAAGTACTTTTGAAGTGTAGTCCCTGTTGTAATGTGGGAAACGCGGCAGCCAATTTGCACACAGCAAGGTCCCACAAACAGCAATGTGATAATGACCAGATAATCTGTTTTTTTGTTTTGGTTGAGGGATAAATATTGGCCAGGACATCCAAGTCCCTTTTTGTTTTGTTAGCTGGTGGGGGGATTGAAGTAGTTGAGTGCTAGGGAGGTGACAGACTGAACAGTCAGCTGTGAGACTCCGAACTGTCTTAGCTGTTGTGGAGGTGGGGGGGAGGGCAACCTGTAATCAGGATGATTTGTTCTCTGCTGAAGAATCTCGCTTAAATGGCTTCCACTGTAGCACTGAATTGAAATGACCAATCAAAATAGGACAGCCAAGAAGTATGGCCCCTGGTGGTGATGTCATTGGACTGAGCTGTTCTGATGTCACACCCAGAAGTGTTCTCTGTTTCTCGCCTTCCTCCAGGCAGCCATTTTAAAGCATAAAACGCATACAAAGGGCGACTGAGAGGATGGTGGGAGTGTTTCAGATATCTCCTGTTATAACATGATTATGGACACTTCAGGTAAATAAATTCCCATTTATTAGATTCAGAGTGTTCCAATGGAAGAGTGTAAATGGTCCATCATGAGTTGTGAGTGTAAAAGTAGAACCTTTCATCTGGTTTCTAGCCCTGTGTGTTCAGTGGACAGTTGACATTCACGGGTCAAAGGTGTCACAAATTGGATAGTTCATCAATAGGGAAGAACAGATTGATGCAGTAGCAGTGTTCTGCCATTAGATGTCACAAGCACATTTAGTAAAAGCTGCATTAGATGGTATTTTCAACATTTGCCGCGCAAATCTAAAATGAGACTTCTGTGAAATTGGAGTCAGAGTGGCCTCCCAGTTTACGAATTCTATGTGGTGTGAATAACAAGTTATTTGGATTCAAGGAAATGGCCTCCCCGCGTTAGAAAAATTACATCAGAAGTCAGCAGCAAGCGTTCTTAAATGATAATCATGTTATAACAGGAGATATCTGAATGATTAAATATGTAATTAATTTCTTCAGTTACAGAATTTCAGTTTCACACTCAATTTAACTAAAAGTGTAGAAAGTACACTCTCGCTCAAGATATCACTTACACAAGGGAAAGCGTAACTTAGCAAACTGTTATTTTACATCTGTGACCTCACTGCAAACCCAACTGAAGCTCTCTATCTCTGGCTGTAAGGCGACTGATGAATTGTGTTTGGGCAGTTTCAATCTCGATCCTAGAGGGCATAAATCCACAGCTCCAAATTGGCAATCTCACTTGGAGAGGTCACAAGGAAGGCTGATGTGGGGCATGCATGTGCCACACTAAAAGTTGTTTTTCTGAGACTGGGATTAAGGTATGTTGGCAGGACAATATGGATGGACATTTATCCTGCTTGTAGCCCTTTCTGCATCTGATCTGTGACGCTAGATGTTGGCGAACATTCCAAGGCACTTCACAGGAGCGTAATCAGATTAAAAATGTAACATCGAGCCAAAGAAGGAGACATTAGGACGGGTGGCCATAAGCTTGGTCAAAGAGTTAGGCTTTAAGGAGTGTCTTAAAGGAGGAGAGAGAGGCAAAGAGGTTTAGGGAGGGAATTCCAGAGTTTAGGGCCTAGACAGCTGAAGGCTGCCAATGGTGGGGCAAAGGGAATTGGGGCTGCACTAGAGGCCAGAATTGGAGGAGTGCAGAGATCTTGGAGGGTTGTAGTGCTGGAGGAGGTTACAGAGATAGGAAGGGGTGAGGCTATGGAGGGATTTGAAAACAAGGATGAGAATTTTAAATTCGAGGCATTGCCAGACAGGAAGCCAATGTAGGTCAGCGAGCACAGGGTGATGGGTGAACGGGACTTGGTGCGAGTTATGATATGGGCAGCAACATTTTGGAAGAGCTTAAGTTTATGGAAGATGGGGGGCTGGCCAGGAGAGCTTTGGAATAGTAGAGGCTGGAGGTAACCAAAGGCATGGGTGAGGGTTGCAGCAACACATGAGCTGGGGCATGGGCAAGACCGGCAATATTAGAGGTGGAAGTAGGTGGTCCTGGTGATGGAGCGGCTATGTGGTCGGAAGCTCAACTCGGGATCACATAGGACGCTGAGGTTGCAAACAGTCTGGTTCAGCCTGAGACGGTGGCCAGGGAGGGAACTAGAATCGGTGGCTAGGGAACAGAGCTTGTGGTGAGGACTGAAGGCAATGGCTTCAGTCTTCCCAATGTTTAATTGGAGGAAATTTCGGCTCATCCAGGACTGGATATCGGACAAGCAGTGTGGCAAATCAGAGGCAATGGAGGGGTCGATAGAGGCGGTGGTGAAGTAGAGCTGAGTGTCGTCAGCGTTCACGTGGAACCTGACTTGTTTTCGGATGATGTCGCCAAGGGACAGCATGTAGATGAGAAATAGGAGGAGCCAAGGATCGATCCTTGGGGGACTCCATGGGTAACAGAGTGGAGACGGGAAGAGAAGCTGTTGCAGGAGATTCGCTGGCTGCAACTGGGTATGTAAGAGTGGAACAAGGCGAGGGCAGTCCCACTCATCTGGACAAAGGAGGAGAGGTGTTGGAGTCGGATGGTGTGGTCAACCGTGTAAAACAAGTGTGCAGTACAATATACAAACGCATTACATTACTTAACTAGCTAAGACAAGCGCGCAGTGCTGAATGTGAGCATTTCTATATCCCAGCACCGCACATTTTCCTCCAACTCGTTAAACCCCTTTTCCCTTTTTCTTAAATGCAGCCACTTGTTAAACCCAGCCATATGCTTTTTAATTTTGTTTTATTTGGCAGAGTAATTTAGTTTTGAAAATCTAACATTTTCGCTATTTCTTAAATAAAAGGATTACATTCCACCTTCAATCAAAGCAAGGACAGATTGTGTGCGCGTAGTAAATGTAATTTTGTGATCATTTGATTTATACAGAGCAAAATTATTTCTGTCAAAGCTTATATTTCACCTCATCCAACCGTACTGATCCAATCTGTAAGAGCTTCGCTTTCTCAAAACATTTCCAGCAAATCATAGTTAGAAACATAGAAAGAAAAAGTAGCAATCCGAGGCATACAAATTCTACCACTAAATCAATTCAATGTATGTACCTTAATGTAGAACATCTTAAGGATATCTTTGGGCTGAAGAGGGGGAAGGGGTGGGGCATTGATTCAGGGAGGCTCTGGGTGGTATGGACCGTGGGGGCTGAGGGAGAGACATTGATTGTGGGGCCAAGGGAGGCATTGACTGATCTTGTGGCCGAGGGTGATAATGATTAATTCAAGGTGCTCTCGGGAGGCATTGGTCCCAGAGAGCCACGAGAAGCATCGATCGTGGGGGCTGAAGGAGACACTGAGGGAGTTTACGGGAGGCACTGATTGCGGGAGAATAGACACAAAGAGATCAGAGTACAAAAGAGAACAATTGCCTGTGGAGTTTGGGCTCCACTAGGCCTCTTGGGTATTAAACTCCTTTACCAATGCCAAATAACCAGGACAAACTACACACTGCATGCAAGTACTGCACACTCACCTGTTTTAGCCCCACTCCCTCAGACATGATACTCATGTTAACCACCTCAGACAGTTGATAGTTGTGGGCACCGCACCTCAGGTGCCCAGAATGATACTGGCCTTGCAGGGGGTGCAGCGCAGATTCACCAGAATGATACCAGGGCTAAAGAGGTTAAATTATGAGGACAGGTCGCATAGACTAGGTTTGTATTCCCTCGAGTATAGAAGATTAAGGGATTATCTGATCGAGGTGTTTAAGGTGATTAAAAGATTTGATAGGGTAGCTAGAGAGAAACTATTTCCTCTGGTGGGGGAGTCCAGAACAAGGGGGCATAACCTTAAAATTAGAGCTCGGCCTTTCAGGGGCGATGTCAGGAAGCACTTCTCACACAAAGGGTAGTGGAAATCTGGAATTCTCTCTCCCAAAAAGCTGTTGAGGCTTATGGAACTAAGACAGGTAGATGGGGTTGAGATACAGATCAGCCATGAGCTAATTGAATGGCGGAATAGGCTCGAGGGGCTGAATGGCCTCCCCCTGTTCCTATGAGAGGCAGAACCTTGCTGAGAAAGGAAGACTTGCATTTCTCTCGCACCTTTCACGACCTCAGGACATCCGAAAGTGCTTTACAGCCAATTAAGTACTTTTTCTGAAGTGTAATCACTGTTGTAATGTAGGAAATGCGGCAGCCAATTTGTACACAGCAAGCTCCCACAAACAGCAGTGAGATGAATGACCAGATCATGGCCCTGAATTTGCCGTCGAAGGCTTCCTGCAGGGAAATGCCTCCGATTCGCAAAAAAAAATGCCCGCGTACCTGGTGGTCGGGAGGTACGGAGGCTTGCGGTCCTGGGCCTCTCCGAGTACCCGCGGGTAGAGGCCCATGTATCACAGGGGTGCACGCGGTTCGCAAGCACCCCTAGAATCACGTGGGCCGGACCAACCAATAAAAGAAGGGGATCCCCATCCATGCTTATGGGGATTCCGTATGTACAGAAACCCCATGAGCATGAATGGGAATACCCCCAAAAATACATCGACACATCAAATACATAAAAAAATTACATATTTAAAATTAATTAAAATGACATTTAATTTTTTGAAAAATAAATTTACGTGTTTTAAAGGGGCTAAAAATAATCTTGCCTTATTTAACATTTTTTAATGTATAAATTATTGATAAAATGTTAATTTTATGTTTTTTTTTAAACTCTTACGCTGGTAAAAGCAGGCCTTGTGTCTGCTTTTACCAGGTGTAAGAATTTCACGGGCATTCGCTGGGCAGAGCCCAACTCTCCGCCCGCGGATGATCTGTCAAGAAGATTCTCGAGGGTTTTTTGTGCATGCGCTTCGCATGCCTAAACCCGGAACTTGCGCGGCCCCTATGGGCACGTACGCGCCTCTTACACACCCGTAGGGGCCGCAAAATACGGCCCCATCTGTTTAGTGATGTCGGTTTGCTGCTAAGGCTTGAACCGAAAAACACCTGACTGAGCCAGCAACCTTTTAACGTACAGGACAGTAGCACTGGTAGGGTCTGTGTGATTATTGATGTTCAGTCATTCTAGTTGAAGACTGTTGACCTTTTGCAGTGTTTTGGTATGTGCCATGAATCAGCTGTTGCCAGAGATAGGCTGACATTTTGGACAACTCTTGAGACTTAAGCCCTGCCATACTCTGCCTGTTGTCTTCATCTCTGTGTCCTTCCTGCATAGTTCTGCCTCTGGCCCCCTGATGCTCCATATCAGCCTATTTACCCCCTTGTACAAACTCTGTTCTCTAGCCACTGACTCCATCCCTCTCCCTGGCAACTGTCTGAGGCTGAACCAGACTTCCACCTCTAACATCATCCGACTCCGCCCCTGCCTCAGCTCATCTGCTGCCTTTGTTATGTCTAGACTTGACTATTCCAATATTCCTGGCTGGCCTCCCATCTTCCAACCTCCATAAACTTGAGGTCATCCAAAACTCTGCTGCCTGTGTCCTAACTCACACCAAGTCCCTTCACCCATCTCCCCTGTGCTCTCTGACCTACATTGGCTCCCAGTTGAGCAACGCCTTGATTTAAAAAATTCTCATCCTTGTTTTCAAATCCTTCCATGGCCTCGCCCCTCCCTATCGCTGTAACCTCCTCCAGCCCCACAACCCTCTGAGATCTCTGCGCTCCTCCAATTCTGGCCTCTTGCGCATCCCTATTTATAATCGCTCCACCATTGGTGGCCGTGCCTTCAGCTGCCCGGGGGCCCTGAGCTCTGGAATTCCCTCCCTAAACCTCTCCGCCTCGCTATCTCTCTTTCCTCCTTTAAGAAGTTCCTTAAAACCTACCTCTTTGACCAAGCTTTTGGTCACCTGCCCTAATATCTCTATCTCCTTATGTGGCTTGGTGTCAAATTTTGTTTGATAATCGCTCCTGTGAAGCGTCTTGGGGCGTTTTACTATTTTAAAGGCGCGATATAAATACTTCTTGTTGTCGTCGCCATCTCGGTATCAGCTTTGGCTCAGTTGGTAGCACTCTTGCTTCTGAAGGTTGTGGTTTCAAGCCCTAGAGACTTGAGCATATAATCTAATCTCAGTACTGCACTGTCGGAAGCGCCGTCTTTCGGATGAGACGTTAGACCGAGGCCCTGTCTGTCCTCTCAGGTGGACGTAAAAGATCCCTTGGCACTAATTTGAAGAACAGCAGGAGAGTTATCCCTGGTGTTCTGGCCAATATTTATCCCTCGATCAACATCACCAAACAGATTATCTGATCATTATCTCATTGCTGTTTGTGGGACCCTGCTGTGCGCAAATTGGCTGCCGCATTTTTGACATAAACACAGTGACTACACTCAAAAATACTTCATTGGCTGTAAAGTGCTTTGGAACGTCCTGAGGTCGAAAGGCGCTATAGAAATGCAAGTCTTTCTTTGTCTGTTTTGACTCCCACCCATGTCCCTCCAATGCCACGACTGCTCCTTGTTGAGTCGTGCATCAGCACAGAGGGGTGGGGTTGTTCTGGCATCATGAGAGTGGAAAAAACCCAACATAGACTAGCTTCGTTCATGCATAGCTCGGAGCCACAAATTCACAAGGGAGGCTGTGACGGAGCAGTGCAACACACTGCCAGCCGCCTGGAAGTTATTTGCCTCAGGCTCTTTCTAGGGTGCTGCTGAGGCCATCAATAACAAGAGTCAATCTGTAGCTCATCGCTGCATCAAGCAGATGACCAATGCCTTGTTTGCAAGTGTCAGCAATTACCTCACTCTCCCCATAGACACCAGAGAACAACAGGAGGAAGACCGAGGATATTTTTTTCAATTGGCAGGCTTCCCAAAAGTGCAGACTGTCGTTGATGGCACCAATTTAGCCCTATGGGGCTAAAGAGTTAATTTATGAGGATAGGTTGCACAGACTAGGCTTGTATTCCCTTGAATATAGAAGATTAAGGGGTGATCTAATTGAGGTTTAAGATGATTAAAGGACTTGATAGGGTAGATAGAGAAAAACTATTTCCTCTGGTAGGGGACTCCAGACAAGGGGAATAACTTTAAAATTAAAGCTAGGCCGTTCAGGGGTGATGTCTGGAAGCACTTCTTCACACAAAGGGTAGTGGAAAATCTCTTCCCCAAAAAGCTGTTGAGGCCGGAGGGTCAATTGAAAATTTCTAAACTGAGATTGATAGTTTTTTGTTAGGCAAGGGCATTCTGGGATACGGAACCAAGGCGGATAAATGGAGTTAAGGTACAGATCAGCCATGATCTAATAGAATGGCGGAACAGGCTGGAGGGGCTGAATGGCCTCCTCCCAATGTTCCCTTCAAGCGGCTGCGCTGTGCTCTTGAGCTCCTGCACAGCCGGTGAGCCGGCTTTTAAATTGAAAAAACGGCGCGTGCGGAATTTTGAATGGGCCCATTAAAGGGGCCGCGTGGCCCCCCAAAAAATTACAGGGAACATTGCCTACTCCTGTTTTCTAAAATAAGAATTTTAACACGTACCTGCCTGGGCCTCTTTCCCTGTAGTGTTGGGTGGGGGGGGGGGGGGGTGGGGGGGGGAAGCTGTCACTACTCCCACCGCTCAGGCCTCCGACAGAAATTGCAGATTGCGTCCTGATGACATCATCAGGCCCCGATCTGCATATTTAAAGAAAGACCCCGCCGCCTTCCTGCGGGTGAGCCATTCGCCTGCTCAAAAGAGCAGGTTAAGAGCTCGCTTTCGGAAGCAATTAATTGGAAGAAGCACCTTGCTGATGTGATTAGGCGTAGACATCTCCATCCTCACCGATGGCAGAGCCCAGAACAAAAGACAAGGCTGAAGCGTTCGCAACCATCTTCAGCCAGAAGTGCCGAGTGGATGATCCATCTCAGCCTCCTCCTGAGGTCCTCACCATCACAGAAGCCAGTCTTCAGCCAATTCGATTCACTCCACGCGATATCAAGAAACGGCTGAGCGCACTGGATACAGCAAAGGCTATGGGCCCCGACAACATCCCGGCTATCGTGCTGAAGACTTGTGCTCCAGAACTAGCCGCGCCTCTAGCCAAGCTGTTACAGTACAGCTACAACACTGGCATCCACCCGACAAAGTGGAAAATTGCTCCGGTATGTCCTATCCACAAAAAGCAGCACAAATTCAATCCAACCAACTACCGCCCCATCAACCTATTCTCAATCATCAGCAAAGTGATGGAAGGTGTCGTCTCAAATGCTATCAAGCAGCACTTACCAATAAACTGCTCACTGATGCTCAGTTTGGGTTTCACCAGGACCACTTGGCTCCAGACCTCATTACAGCTTTGGTCCAAACATGAACCAAGAGCTGAATTCCAGAGGTGAAGTGAGTGACTGCCCTTGACATCAAGGCAGCATTTGACCGAGTGTGGCATCAAGGAGCCCTAATAAAACTGAAGACAGTGGGGATCAGGTGAAATCTCTCCACTGGCTGGAGTCATACCTAGCACAAAGGAAGATGGTTGTGGTTGTTGGAGGCCAATCATCTCAGCCCCAAGACATCGCTGCAGGAGTTCCTCAGGGCAGTGTCCTAGGCCCAACAATCTTCAGCTGCTTCATCAATGACCTTCCCCCCATCATAAGGTCAGAAGTGAGGATGTTCACTGATGATTAGTGTTCAATTCCTCAGATAATGAAGCAGTCCGTGCCCGTATGTGGCAAGATCTGGACAACATCCAGGCTTGAGTGGATAAGTGGGAAGTAACATTCGCGCCACACAAGTGCCAGGCAATGACTATGTCCAACAAGCGAGAGTCTGACCACCTCGTCTTGCCATTCAATGGCATTACCATCATCGAATCTCCCACCATCAACATTCTGGAGGTCACCATTAACCAGAAACTTAACTGGACCAGCCACATAAATACTGTGGCAACAAGAGCAGGTCTGAGGCTGGGTATTCTGCGGCAAGTGTCTCATCTCCTGACTCCCCAAAGCCTTTCACCACCTACAAAGCACAAGTCAGGAGTGTGATGGAATACTCTCCACTTGTCTGGATGAGTGCAGCTCCAACAACACTTAAGAAGCTCAACACCATCCAGGACAAAGAAGTCTGCTTGATTGGCACCCCATCCACCACCTTAAACATTCACTCCCTCCACCACTGGCGTACCGTGGCTGCAGTGTGTACCATCTACAAGATGCACTGCAGTAACTTGTCAAGGCTTCTTTGACAGCACCTCCCAAACCTGCGACCTCTACCACCTAGAAGGACAAGGGCAGCAGACGCATGGGAACACCACCACCTCCAAGTTCCCCTCCAAGTCACACACCATCCTGACTTGGACATATATCACTGATCCTTCATCGTCGCTGGGTCAGAATCCTGGAACATCCTCCCTAACAGCACTGTGGGAGTACCTTCACCACACGGACTGCAGCGGTTCAAGAAGACGGCTCGCCATCACCTTCTCGGTGACACCCACATCCCGAGAATTAATAAATTAAAAATGCAAGATTTGGTGGTCAGTTTTTACTTTTACGTGAGAGTGAACTCGGCCTCGGCCCCGGAGCCTGAGCCCGACTGGAGTGCTGCTGTCTGCCCGCTCCTCACCGCCTCCTGCTCCGCCTTCGAGCCGCTGGACATCTCTCGGCTCTTCAGCTTGGTCATTAGCAGGAGGGCCGCACACCGGTGGCCGGCCCGGGAGAGGGCAGGCCAGCTGAGCCCAAGCAATAGACCCTGAGGCCTTGCATCGCCTCTGCGTCCGGGCCTGGGGCCACTGGCTGCAGATTTGGCCCCTGATTCCAGCGGGATACTGGGGGTGAGAGACAGGAAACGGGCGCAGAACCTCCGGCCTGGGCGAACAGCTGGGAACTTTCTAGAATGTGAAGCAAACAAGAGGGGGAGGGACCATGGTACTATATACACCCCATCCCCTCCCGTTTTATTCAATGTATAATAACAATTAGCATTTCTATAGCATCTTCAATGTAGAAAAATGTCTCCAGGCGCTTCACGGATACATAATATTGGACAGGGATCCAATGGCAGAAATATTATGGGGGTGACCAAACGTTCGATTCAGGAGGTGGGCTTTAAGGAGGAATAGGAGTAGGCCATTCAGCCCCTCTAGCTTGTTCCGTCAAGGGTAATACAGTTATCATGGGGTACTTTAATCTACATATAGACTGGGTAAACCAAATTTGCAGTAATAGTGTGGAGGACGAATTCATGGAATGTTTGCAAGATAGTTTTCTTGATTAGTATGTTGAGGAACCAACTCGAACAGGCTATTTTAGATCTAGTATTGTGCAATGAGAAAGGGTTAATTAATAACCTTGTAGTAAAGGGGCCTTTAGGGAAGAGTGACCATAATATGATAGAATTTTATATTGAGTTTGAAAGTGATTTAGTTAAATCCGAAACTAGGGTCTTCAATCTAAATAAAGCAAACTACGTAGGTATGAGGGGTGAGTTGGCTAAGGTAGATTGGGAAACTACATTAAAATGTATGACGGTAGACGAGCAATGGCTAGCATTTAAAGAATTAATACATAATTTGCAACAAATATACATTCCTTTAAGGCACAAAAACCCCACAGAAAAAGTGGTCCAACCGTGGCTAACGAGAGGTTAAAGATAGTATTAGATCAAAGGAAGAGGCTTATAATGTTGCCAAAAAGAGCAGTAAGCCTGAGAATTGGGAGGATTTTAGAATTCAGCAAAGGAGGACCAAGAAATTGATAAAGAAAGGGAAAATAGAATATGAGAGTAAATGAGGGAGAGACATAAAAACAGATTGTAAAAGCTTCTATAGGTATGTAAAAAGGAAAAGATTAGCGAAAGTAAATGTGGGTCCCTTACAGGCTGAGGCAGGAGAAATTTTAATGGGGAATAAGGAAATGGCAGAGAAATTAAACAAATACTTTGGCCGGAATTTTGCCGGCGCTCAGAATGCGGGTTTGGAGGCAGGTCCGCTGTCAAAATCGCAAAGATTGACAGCAGGTAGGAAACCCGCTGTCAACCCGCCTCCACACGAGTCTCCCAGGTGTCGGGTCTGTCAGCGGAGAACTGACCCAACACCAAGCGGCGGGGGAGACAATTCACCTACTTAAATGGCTTGTTAAGAGCCAATTTAAGAGTCTTTTGAGGCTTACTTGTAATTTTACCTTCTCCCCCACTGGTTACCCGCTGGCATGTTGAGAGTCTGGTCTGATGTTTGTGAAAAAATGACATGTTGCACATGGTGAGTTTCAGAGCAAAGAAAATGTTGGTTACTGCATTTTTAATACATATACAGATTTCTTTAGCTTACAAGTTTTGAAATCCAACTATGTCCAGTGCCACCTCATTGGGAGAACCTCTCTCACCTGTAGCTGCCATCTATTCCAGCAACATCGGAGCCAATGAAACAATCAGACCTTGGTCCTCCGAATCCTTCCACAATCATCCCCCAACACCAACATCACCAACCTCATCACCAACCTTCGCCGCCATCACCTGATGCTGCACTGGACACAGGGCATCAGCTGCTGACAAAATTGCTGGCTGGGAGGCCAGGGATGGCATCACCATGGCCAGACTTTCTTCACTTGATGCTGTAAACCCTGGCTGCCACATGATGCGCCAGGTTGAGACCATCCCACGCCAGCACCGTGAAGCATCCCTTTAAGCCATTCCATGCACACACATCACTATAGCGGGGGGGGAGTTATGGCTGAACAATCACTGGAACTCAGTAAGACACTTCTCAATGTGTGCTCAGATCTGCCCAATAAGGGACACTTTTTGAAAAAGAGATTTCACTGTATGACAACAAATTACCAAAAACTTCACATGGACATTGGCTAAACCTCTCAAGTGCCCACCCTTGTCTGTTGTTAGTTGGTATGCTTGCAGTAGAATGAGGGTGAGTATGAGGGGTGGCTTGTGAGATGGGGAAGTGATAAAGTAGATAGGGAGGGTTGGGTGGAGGTGCAAGGTACGTTGGTGTCCTGGGGAAGTCTCTTCCGCCCTTGAAAGGGAAGAGAACCTCCTGCGTACTGTGACTATGGAGGGAGTCATTGGAGAGTCTGGGTGCAAGAGCTCACCTTTGTGCAGTGATTGTCAGTGTTTTCAGCACCTCAATGCTGTCAAACACTGAAAAATCAACTGTCAAAATAAAATTGTACATGGTCCCTTTAAGGAAACCGGCAGATGACGCGTCCTCAAATGACGTCATCAGACCCGCTTCCTGTTAATTGGCCAGTGGCCAATCAAGGGAAAATCACGTCTGCAGAGCGGAGGCAGCTGGGGGCGGGACTAGAACCCGGAAACCAGCTGACCCGCCCCCATCCCACACTGATGCGAAAAATGTGGCTTTTGTGTCTGTCTTCATGGAAGAAGATGCAAAAAACTTCCCGAAAATAGTGGAGAACCATGGCTCTAGTGAGAATGAGGAACTGAAAGAAATTCGTTTTTGTAAAAAAAAAAGTACTGGAGAAATTAATGGGACTGAAAGCCGATAAATCCCCTGGACCTGATGGCCTACATCCTAGAGTTTTTAAAGAGGTGGCTATAGCGATAGTGGATGCATTGGTTGTCATTTTCCAAAATTCCATAGATTCTAGAATGGTTCCCATGGATTGGAAGGTAGCAAATGTAACTCCACTGTTTAAGAAAGGAGGGTGAGAGAAAACTGGGAACTACAGACCAGTTAGCCTGACATCAGTAGTAGGGAAAATGCTAGAATCTATTAAGGACGTGGTAACAGGGCACTTAGAAAATAATAATAGGATTTATGAAAGGGAAATTGTGTTTTACGAATCCGTTAGAGTTTTTTGAGGTTGTACCTAGCAGAATAGATAAGGGGGAACCAGTGGATGTGGTGTATTTGGATTTTCAGAAGGCATTCGATAAGGTGCCACACAAGATGTTATTAAACAAAATTAAGGCTCATGGGATTGGGGGTAATATACGAGCATGGATTGAGGATTGGCTAATGGACAGAAAACAGAGTAGGAATAAACGGGTCATTTTCGGGTTGGCAGGCTGTAACTGGTGGGGTACCGCGAGGAACAGTTCTTGGGCCTCAACTATTCACAATCTACATCAATGATTTGGATGAGGGGACCAAATGTAATATATCTAAGTTTGCTGATGATACAAAGCTGGGTGGGAATGTAAGTTGTGAGGAAGATGCAAGGAAGCTTCAAGGGGCAAGAACATGGCAAATGGAATATAATGTGGAGAAATGTGAAGTTATCCACTTTGGTAGGAAAAATAGAAAAGCAGAGTATTTTTTAAATGGTGAGAGATTGGGAAATGTTGGTGTTCAGAGGGACCTGGGTGTCCTTGTACACGAATCACTGAAAGTTAACATGCAGGTACAGCAAGCAATTAGGCAAACAAATGGTATGTTGGCCTTTATTACAAGAGGATTTGAGTATAAGAGTAAAGACGTCTTACTGTAGTTATATAGGGCCCTGGTGAGACCACACCTGGAGTATTGTGTACAGTTTTGGTCTCCTTACCTAAGGAAGGATATACTTGCCATAGAGGGAGGGCAACGAAGGTTCACCAGACTGGTTCCTGGGATGGGGGGATTGTCCTATGAGGACAGACTAGGCCTATATTCTCTAGAGTTTAGAAGAATGAGAGGTGATCTCATTGAAACATACAAAATTCTTACAGGGCTTGACTGGGTAGATGTAGGGAGGATATTTCCCCTGGCTGGGGAGTCTAGAACCAGGGGTCACAGTTTCAGGATAAGGGGTCGGCCATTTAGGACTGAGCTGAGGAGAAATTTCTTCACTCAGAGGGTGATGAATCTTTGGAATTCTCTACCCCAGAGGGCTGTGGAGGCTCAGTCATTGAATATGTTTTAAGACAGAGATCGATAGATTTTTGAATATTAAGGGAATCAAGGGATATGGGAATAGTGCAGGAAAGTGGAGATGAGGCAGAAGATCAGCCATGATCTTATTGAATGGCCAAATGGCCTATGCCTGCTCCTATTTCTTATGTCAGTTAGTTAGATTATATTTATCCTATCAAATCCCTTTAAGATTGTAAACACCTTGATTAGATCATATATATTAATGACTTGGACATGGGTGCACAGGGCACAATTTCAAAATTTGCAGATGACACAAAATTTGGAAGTATAGTGAACAGTGAGGAGGAGAGTGATAGACTTCAAGAAGACATAGACAGGCTGGTGGATTAGACGGATATGTGGCAGATGAAATTTAATGCAGAAAAGTGTGAAGTGATGCATTTTGGTAGAAAGAATGAGGAGAGGAAATATAAACTAAAGTGTACAGTCCTAAAGGGGGTGCATGAACAGAGAGACCTAGGGCTATGTGTGCATAAATCGTTGAAGGTGGCAGGGCAGGTTGAGAAAACGGTTTAAAAAGCTTACGGGATCCTGGGCTTCATAAGTAGAGGTATAGAGTACAAAAATGTGGAAGTTATGATGAACCTTTATAAAACACTGGTTCGGCCTCAACTGGAGTACTGTGTCCAATTCTGGGCACCACACTTTAGGAAGGATGTGAAGGCCTTAGAGAGGGTGCAGAAACGATTTACGAAAATGATTTCAGGGATGAGGGACTTCAGTTACGTGAATAGACTGGAGAAGCTGGGGTTGATCGCCTTGGAACAGAGAAGATGGAGAGGAGATTTGATAGAGGTGTTCAAAATCATGAGGGGTCTGGACAGGGTAGATAGCGAGAAACTGTTCCCATTGGCAGAAGGGTCGAGAACCAGAGGACACAGATTTAAGGTGATTGGCAAAAGAACCAAAGGCGACGTAAGAAAAAACTTTTTAACGCAGCGAGTGGTTAAGATCTGGAGTGCACTGCCTGAAAGTGGGGGGTGGAGGCAGTCTCAATTTTATCTTTCAAAAGGGATTTCGATAAGTATCTGAAGGAAAAAAAATTGCAGGGCTATGGGGGAAAGGGCGGGGGAGTGGGACCAGCTGAGAGTCGGCACGGGCTCGACGGGCCAAATGGCCGCCTTCCGTGCTGTAATCGTTCTATGATCCTAAAATCGGGAGATGTGTATAAATGGGCTGCCAATTCTCGATTTACGGTATTGCACAAGAATCAAAATGAGTCTTTGTTCTTTTTTAGGGAACCTCTGCTCTCACAAACAGATGGCAGCTTATTAGTGGCACAGGAATGCTCCATTAACACTGCCCTTGCCCTCTGTGAAGGTGATGCGCAGCCATATATATATGTCACAGATTGCAGGCTTAATTAAAGTTAATATAGACAGGGTACAATAAAAGCGAATCCGTGATGATGCCCAATCGGAGTGTCAGTGGATGACACCTTCCTGACTGAAATTAAATCCATATTTTGCCCGCAAGAGGTTATGCTTTCCAACCCTTAATTAAAATTCAGATTGCTGCACTTTAAAAGGCCATTATACTGCCTCAGAATTGGTTAGCAAAACCTTTTTGATTTTTTTGTAAGTGGTCACTGTGAAATTATAATTTATGCTGACATCTTTGCTTCAAGAAAAATTATTGTTACTTCTGTGTGACCCCATCACATGCACACAGACAAACAAACTTGTTTTCTTTCAACCTCTTCACTCAAAATGGTTCCTATTCCTTTAAAGGGCAGCTTGCTGTAAATATGGCTTCCAATTTCAGTTTACATTTTTTTGTACTTATAAATCTGAGGGATATCAATGGTGGGGAATTGAACAAAAAGAAAGACTTGCATTTATATAGCGCCTTTCCTGACCTCAGGACATTCCAAAGTCCTTTACAGCCAATGAAGTATTTTTGAAGTGTGGTCACTGTTGTAATGTAGGAAATATGGCAGCAAATTTGCACACAGCAAGATCCCACAAACAGCAATGTGATAATGACCAGATAATCTGTTTTTTAGTGATGTTGGTTGAGAGATAAATTTTGGCCGGAACACCGGGGAGAACTCCCCTGCTCCTCTTCGAAATAGTGCCATGGGATCTTTAACGTCCACCTGAGAGGGCACGTCAGGCACTGAGCGCCCGATTTTAACTCAGGTGATGGATCTGGCCAGGTGTAGGCGGGTCACCCGAGAAAATTTATGGAAATAGGGCCCGGCTGTTAAGATGGTCCGGGCCCCCACGTCTGCAAGCTCCCCGGGTATCGGCACCCACTTTGGGGATCGCACGCTCCGTACCTGTCCCCCTTAAAAAATCAGGGCCTTCGTGTCAGCATCAGGCACCCCCAGGTAAGATGTAGCGTAGCTAGACACCGAGCAAAGCTCTACCAACGGTGACCCCAACCCTAATCTCAGAAGAACATCCCTGACTGCACCAGTACGACATTTTTCTATTTCTCATGCCAACTATCCTTGGGCTTGTCTGAGTCACTTTGCCAGTTAGTGCCGAATGGTTCTGTGCTTGCGTCTCGACCTCACCATGAACTGGATGGACACTTCCCTGAGTCTCCATGTATGACCTTTACAGCCAGTGGAGATCAGTCGGAGCTGGATTTGAACCCAGGTCCGTGTTTAACACACTGCATCATCCAGTTCCCATAAGAGAAGAGCAGGGGAGTTCTCCTCGGGGCCCTGGCCAATATGTATCCCTCAGCCAACATCACTGGAAAAACAGATTATCTGGGCATTATCACATTGCTGTTGGTGAGATCTTGCTGAGTGCAAATTAGCGCTATATAAATGCAAGTTCTACCTTTCCATGCAGGAACAAAAAGGATATCACAGTCAACAACTTGTTTTTGTAAATTTCTAAAATAGCTCCTGACTTCCGGTTGAGCTAGTTAACTATTGGCTACTAATTCCTCCATGTGTTACATTTAGTTGACAGGCAAAGCCACATACCCACTGCTGGGTTGGGATCGCACTGTGCTTGATTAATAATGACTAAATTAATACATCTGTATGAAATTCTTCTGTGATTTTAAATGCATTTGTTAAAATAATGAACAGAGGTATTTCATACGAACGCATTAACACGTTCATTATTAGTATTGGTGAAATTACAACACGTATCACCATGCTGTGGGATAAATAGACCACACGGATGAAATTACTCGCCGTTTATGCTGATGTGCTGAGAGGCCGAGTGTAACTCTTGGATCTCATCATAAAGTTGGAAATGGGAGAAGGCCAGTTGGCCCATCGAATCTGTTCCTGCCACGAGCTGCGTTCATAGAATCATACAGCACAGAAGGAGGCCATTCGGCCCGTCGTGCCTGTGCCGGCTCTTTGAATGAGCTCTCCAATTAGTCCCACTCTGCCCGCTCTTTTCCCATAGCCCCGCAGATTTTTCCTTTTCACATATTTATCCAATTCCCTTTTGAAATTTACTATTGAATCTGCTTCCGCCAGCCTTTCAAGGGAGTGCATTCCAGGTCACAACAGCTTGCTGCGTAAAATTTTTTTTCCTCATCTCCCCCTGGCTTTTTTGCCAATTATCTTAAATCTATATCTCTGTTTATCGACCCTCCTGCCACTGGAAACAATTTCTCCTTATTTACTCTTAACAAAACCCTTCATAAATTTAAACACCTCTGTTAAATTTCCCCTTAACCTTCCCTGCTTTAAGGAGAACAACCCCAGCTTCTGTAGTATCATTCTGGTAAATCTCCTCTGCACCCTCTTCAAGGCCTTGACATCCTTCCTGAAGTGTAGTGCCCAGAATTAGAGACAAGACTCCAGTTGAAGCCGAACCAGTGATTTATAAAGGTTTAGCATAACTGTTTAGCATTACTAACACTTGTCTCTCTGACTTACTCCCACAGGCTGTACACCTTACTCACGCAAGCTTCCAGATCGAGGCCTTTGGGTCCACCTTTATCCTAGATATTACACTGAACCAGTAAGTACCAATCCCACACAGACATGGTCTGGGATGCAGTGGGTTTAGTTAAAGGCTTTTTTTTTTCCAACAGCCTCGAAGAATACCATTGACTTTGAGTAGCTACAGATTATGTGAGGTTCCGACCGGAGATTTTTTAAATTGTAGAACTGCTATTCTTCTACCTCACAAAGGTGGCTTTGGAAGCCTGATTAGTGCAGGGGGTTTAAAAGTATTTCAACAATACAATAGCAAAATACTGCGGATGCTGGAAATCTGAAATAAAAACAGAAAATGCTGGAAACACTCAGCAGGTCAGGCAGCATCCATGGAGAGAGAGAAACAGAGTTAACGTTTCAGGTCGATGACCTTTTGTCAGAACTGGAAAAAGTTAGAGATATAACAGGTTTTAAGTAAGTGCAGAGGCAGGGAAAGCGGGGGGGAGGGGGAAGATGAGGAAAGAACAAAAGGGAAGGTCTGTGATAGGGTGGAAGGCAGGAGAGATTAAATAACAAAAGGTATGATTGTACAAAGCAAAAGGAGATGGTAATGAGACAAGTAAAGAAACAAAAGATGGGTCTAGAAGAGGTGTAAATGGGAATGGCAGAATCATCAACAGCTGCCATCTGGAAAAAATGGGGGCAGAGGTTAGGATCTGAAATTGTTGAACTCAATGTTGAGTCCTTTGTTTAAAAGTACTTAATTGGCTGCAAAGAGCTTCGGGATATCCTGAGATCATGAAAGGCACTATATAAATGCAAGTCTGTCTTTCTTTATGTTGAAGCAAGCAGGTTACGTGAACCGTGACCAAAGCAAGGTGAAAGTAAAATGACCCAGATTTAAGATAGATTCGAGAGAACTTTTGTTTCCCCACAGAGTTGTGGGTATGTGGGAATAGATGGAGCAGCTAAAGCCAAGTGTCAATTAGCACCTTAATAGAAAGAGCTGGATGAATAGCCGGTTTGAAAATGAGGTAGATTATAAGGATAAGGACTATATAGAATTAATCAAACAGTGTGTAACTTGATGGTCCCTTAGGGGCTGTGAGTGCGGAAACCTCAGTGTGCTGGCCTGGTGTGTAGCTTTTAGGCTGTAACACAATCCAGTATTTCAGGCGATGTAATACATAGAGCAAGTGATTTTTATTGCTCAGCTCTGCTTAGAAAATGCATTTTTCCTGGCTTTGTTTTAGATAATTACTGTGTTTGGATGACAATTGTGCTATTTCATTGACTGTGAAATGGTTTGTAATGTCCTGAGGTCATAAAGTGTTTTATAAGTGCAAGTTCTTCCTTCCTCTCTTCTTCCCCTTCCCTTTCTCCCCCTTCCCTTCCGCCCCCTCCTACCCTCTTCCAGATGACCACACTGCAAAATAGTGTTTGTGAATCTTATCTAAAGATTTACGATATTTAAAAAATTGTCTTCTAAAGGTTGTGCTACAGTCCATAACGTTCTCCCATACATGGTGGTATTAAATATTTTGGTTTAGTGAGTTTGTTATTTTGACTTTATAGCCTTTGTTCATATTTGCTCGGCCGAGGCATCATGGTTGGGGAAGGTGGCGGAGCAAATGAGCCCATTCCCAGAATTGTGCCAGTGCTTCTCTTTGAGCTTCCCGCTAGAAGCTGACACGAAGATACCTGGCCTCCATTTCACGCCTCGCTTGGGCAGCCTGACTGAGATAGGGAACTCGCCACTGCGTAAATGCAGATCTCCGCTCAGTCACTCCACTAAACCAGGTCGTAGCTCCAACGAATTGCACTTTGCTGCCACTTCCAACAGTCACGGTACTATAAGGTCCGCAACAGTGCTGAAGGACACCGCTGGCGGCCGTGAACATGCTCTGAAACTTATGGGCCATTTTCATGACACAAGACCGAGCGAGGGGTTGCAAGACATGAAGAGAAACCTTGTCCTGTCGTTGAGTGGCCAAATAATAGTAGAACATTTTTAGACACAGAATATTGAGAATTAACAGTAAGCATTTATATTGGGCCAGATCTTACTGGAGCAGGGCATCTCACAGCATGTGCTGTTAGTTAGACTTTTCCCTGCACCATTCAGCACAAAAAATTTTTTGCGTTGTAACTTGCTGGAAGTGCGAGCTGATAACGGCTCGGCGAGGGCAACGAGGTATCTGGGACCTCTGAACGACAGGACCAACAGTTTACCTCCTTAACCAATGAGATTGAAGGATTGAGAAAGAAACAGAGGAGCGGCGGAGAAGGAAATAGGATGGATTAAAGTCCAATCAGGTACAGAAAGAGAAATAAAGAGAAGGAAAAAAGAGGCAAAGGAAAAGCAAGAAAAAAATTAAATGTGAAATTTTTTAAATTTTTATTAAGAATTTACTACATTCAGGAATGAGATTGAGCAGTTTACATTGTTCCCTTTCTGGACCGGAGAGATTGATTGGCATTGCATTAATAATTATCACCTTATTAAAAATGTACTTGCGCTCTTAATTACCAGCCTTAACTTTCTGTGGCAAGTTTAGTGGGCAATTAATGTGCAAATCCAGCAAGTTCTTAAAAATAACAGGGAGGCTAAGGGCGAGATGCCGTTTGTGTCTATCAAACGTCGGAGCAACGTAAATCGACCAGTTAGTTCTGGAGATTCGCAACTCACGGTGTATCTCGTCATCCCCTGAACTTGCTGGCCGATTTTTACATTAATAATGGCATGCGTTGTTAACACACCATTATTTTTCTAGCAAGATCCCGCCCAATTTTAAAAAGAGAATAATGCATAAAGGCCTGAAATTCCACCCCTCCTGCACCTGGGCATTGGATCATGTGGAGAACACCCAATGATAAAACACCTTATCTAATTAAGGTGCTTAAGATGATTAAAGGATTTGATAGGGTAGATAGAGAGAAACTATTTCCTCTGGCGGGGGGAGTCCAGAACAAGGGGCATAACCTGAAAATTAGAGCTAGGCTGTTCAGGGGTGATGTCAGGAAGCACTTCTTCACACAAAGGGTGTGGAAATCTGGAACTCTCTCCCCCAAAAAGCTGTTGAGTCCGGAGGTCAATTGAAAATTTCAAAACTGAGATGGATAGATTTTTGTTAGGCTAGGGTATCAAGGGATACGGAACCAAGGCGGGTAGATGGAGTTAAGTTACAGATCAGCCATGATCTAATTGAATGGCGGAACAGGCTGGAGGGGCTGAATGGCCCACTCCTCTTCCTATGTTCCCAGTATGAATTGATGTTACTTCATAAGTGGAGCATTCTGAATTCAGGTCATGGGGGTTCCCCAGTTGCAGACCCCCACCCCCACCTTGGTTTCGGGCCTACAGCCAGAGCTGGGGGTGGCAGCAAGTGTGCAAATCCAGCCGCTGCTGCGAGCTGGCGTGGCCTTCAGTGGCAGGAATGGTTCTCCAGCCTAGGATCCAACAGAGACCTGTGGTGGGGGAAAGAATGCCACTTAACCTTTTCGACCTCCCTTCACCTTACTGTCTTCCCCTCTCAGCTCCTCCAAAGTGCTGACTTCTGGGTGCCCCATGCATCTGGCCACAAACTGGCATCCAGCAGGAAAATGAGGTAGGCCCAATTAGTCCTTCAGGTAAATTGACCCTTCTTCACCCATGTACTGGATGTCGTGGAATTCCAGGAATAGCATGGTTTAGATGCAGAGTGAAGTGTTTTTTTCTCCTTACCCAACAACATGTACCAGCTGTGACTCAGTGGGTAGCACTCTCGCCTCTGAGTCTGTGTGTTCAAGGCCCACTTTAGCGACTTGAGCACAAACTCTAGGCTGGCACCCCAGTGCAGTACTGAGGGAGTGCTGCACTGTCGGAGGTGCCGTCTTTCGGATGAGTGGTTAAACCGAGGTCCCGTCTGCCCTCTCAGGTGGACGTAAAAGCACTATTCGAAGAAGAACAAGGGTGTTCTCCCCAGTGTCCTGGCCAATCTTTAGCTTTCAACCAACATCTCTAAAACAGATGATCTGGTCATAATATCATTGCTGTTTGTGGGACCTTGCTGTGTGCAAATTGGCTGCCGCATTTACTACATTATAATCGTGACATCACTTTAAATCTACTTCATTGGCTGTAAAGCGCTTTGGGACACCCTGACGTTGTGAAAGGTGCTATATCAATGCATGTATTTCTTTCTTAATGCCCCAATGCTAACTTCAGAGTACTCCCTGTTGCATTTGATTGTCACTTCTGCTTTGCAAGCAGTTGCCCTCGATGGCTTGCTGAGTGACCCTGCCCATACTATGCCAGTTAGGGTCAACCTATGGGCGGTTGTAGGCCTCCAATCCAATAAGAACTGGGTTCTGGCTGGCCTAGCCAACTTCACTTGGAGTTCTGATGACTGCCAGAGAATGAGCTTTTCAACCCATCAGACTGGCATGAGTTCCAGATGCCAGTGGTATCAATCCCCAACCACTCTACCTTTCATTTACTTCTCCAGTGTAATTACTTTTCTCCCCAGCAATGACTCCACTAATCTGTACATTAGCCGAACATTAAAACCAAGCCTCAGAAGGGATTGGAAGAGGGGCCCTTCCATCCCTTTAATCTGCAGCGCACAGCATGTTCTGTCTGATCTGCTGTGAAAGCAAATTAAAAAAATCTGTCTACTCCGAGTTTTCTAGATAGTTATCGTGCAATGGGTCACCTTTATGTTCATTACTACCAGTGGAAACAGAAGGATATTAAACAGAATGAAGAAAAAGAATCCTACAACTGCAAACACTGACCTAAAAAAGGTTCTAAGATTGATGAATTTCCAGTCTCAGTCAGCCAGTCCTGAGGTGGAGTCTGGAATTAGCCTGAGGAAGGACCAGATTTAGGTTGCAATTTAGAAGCACGATTCTGTCACCTCTGTGCATCCCAATATTTGTGAACTTTTCTATTGCACCCCAATGGACCGCTTACCCTTTATTAGACAACACTTGGAACACAATCTTTGGATCATTCTTTGTTTGTTTCTTTAATATCCATTTTCTTCCCAGCCTCTCCCCACCTGGCCACCAGCCACTCTTCAAGAGTGAGGCTATTCTATCAAGGAGGCTATTCATCGAGGCTCCATCGGAGATAAGCACCATCCTGTTCTTACCTGAGTGTTGCCGGAGTGCTCAAGGGCTGAGAGGATAGCGAACAGGAGCAGAAGCCCTGGCTCGTCTGTCTCCTCCCTCGCCCAAGGGGTGTTGGGTCCAAATTTAGCATCCCAAAATGCTAGCCCGGCAAACTGCTAATACCAGGAGATTGAACTGACTTATGGACTTATTGCTACACTGGGTAGTAATTTAGCCTTTAGGGGGAGTGTTTTATTATTTATCTCTCTCCTCCTTTAAGACGCTCCTGAAAACCTACCTCTTTGTTCAAGCTTTTGGTCACCTGTCCTAATGTCTCCTTCTTTGGTTTGGTGTCAGTTTTTGTCTGCTAATACTCCTGTGAAGAAAGCCGCATTTCAATAGCGCCTTTGACGCATTCATGACATCCCAAAGTGCTTTACAATCGATGAAGTACTTTTGAAGTGTAGTCACTGTTGTAATGTAGGCAACGCGGCAGCCAATTTGCACACAGCAAGCTCCCACAAACAGCAATGTGATGATGACCAGATAATCTGTTGTAGTGATGTTGGTTGAGGGATAAATATAGGCCAGGACACCAGGGATAACTCCCCTGCTGTACTTTGAAATAGTGCCATGGGATCTTTTACGTCCACCTGAGAGAGTAGACGGGCCTCGGTTTAACGTCTCATCCGAAAGACGGCACCTCCGCCGGTGCAGCACTCCCTCAGCACTGCACTGGAGTGTCAGACTAGATTATGTGCTCAAGTCTCTGGAGTGGGACTTGAACCCACAGCCTTCTGACTCAGATGACATCTAAAAGGCATGTAGTGAAATGAGTTTGGCCAATACGCAGTCCATTGTCTTGTGCCACTACACTAATCTACAACATAAAAATGCCTGTCCTTTGAAACTGATTGTCAGTCTCGATCAGAGAGGTCACAATGACAGCTATTATGCGAAAATGGAAATGTTACATTTATGTAATGGGTGATCATAAGGAGAATTGCTGGGAACTAGAGCTCATATTTCTGTAACTCTCCTCCGGTCGCAAGTACTTTACAAAGGGAAGGGTTGGGTACCAAGTACGTAGTGAAGAAATTTGGGGGTGGGGAGGAGGAGGAGGCTGTAGGAAGGGTTTATGGCAAAGAAAGAAAGGTACCAGGACAGAGTAGGTTTGGAAGAGAACCTCACAGGCCAGGGGTGCAGTGGCTGAGCGGATGGGCCTCCAACGATGGAGCAGGGGTTAGTAAGGACTATGTTATAATTCGGACTATGCTACTTCTCTCACCCAACAAGGTGCCTTAACTCTACATAAAATTTACAGCATAGAAACAGGCCGTTTGGTCCATGCCAATGTTTATGCTCTACACGAGCCTCCTCTCGCCCTACTTCATCTAACCCTACGAGTATATTCGTTTTTCCTTCATGTACTTATCTAGTTCCCCCCATAAATGCATCTATGCTATTCTCTTCAGCCACTCCGCCACTCCATGTGGTAGCAAGTTACATATTCGAAACACTCTCTGGGTAAAGAACTTTCTCCTGAATTCCTCAGTGGGTTTATCAGTGACTATCTTATATTTATGACCCCTACTTCTAATCTCCCCACAAGTGGAAACATTGGGCTGAATTTCCCGTGGTGGTAGCGGGCGCAGTCGGTGGCGGGTCGGGTGGGAAAGTTGTTATTTTTGACAGTGGGTCAGGAACCCGCTGTCATTGTGGAGCCGATCCGACCGGCAGAGGCGGGGGACCCAATTGAGATCACTATCGGGTAGTTGACAGGCACTTAAGAGCCCTTTTTCACTTTTTAAATTTCCCTGCACGGCCACGGGATTCACGCAGCTCGGGAACCACGACTGTCAACCTGAGGCGGGAGTTCCGTGGCCATTGCTCCAGCTGATTACTTGACAGCTTGGAAAACAAACCAAAATAAAAACATGTTGATGACATCAGCTAACAGATTGATGGAGATTCTGTTCTACTTGACAAGCTACTGGTAAATGTTAATTCAGAAATTCCTGAAGGGATGTAAGTGCTACCCTGGATGGTGAGGGAAATACATTTTTCACTGGTCATTCTCGGCTGTTGCCTTCTAACTCAGCAGTAATTGCAGTGACTTGATCTGCACTATAAAAAATGACATATACTATTTTAAATAAATGTTGGTGTTGTTTCTGGTCAGGTTTTTCTCACAGTATACTGTGATTGTCCAGTTACACATTAAATCAAGTCATCAACCATAACAATTTAATTCTCATCACTCATTCCACTGGTTCAATTTGCTTTCAGATCCTGATTATAACTAATTTAATTTTTCAGTCTAAGACTTTAGGGTGAATTTCTGCAGAGATTCTCTCACTCGTCCATTGTTAACTTCAATGGAAGAGCTGCAGAAATCCCAGAAACACATTGTAAGCACTACTTGCACTGTTTGTCAGGGATTCCGCAGCTCTTCCGCTGAACTTGCATAAGATTGTAAATCCACCACTTTACAATTACATTTAAAATTTGCTTAATTTTATATATTATCGATACACACACATCTTTTATTTGTACCAGTTACTGATACAAAAGTCTATAGATTTGTGACTAAAGCATCAATAACTTCCCAATTAATATACTTTTTAAATTATGTTCTTGATCGTATTTGTAGCTGGCGTCATATTACTTAATAATATTATTTAAATATTTCTTTGTCACTCATATATAACTTATTATATTAATTGTAAAGATGCAACACCCAATATGTTAGATTAAATTTAAAATTTAATCTGGCCATGGTCCCTTTTAAGGATCCCGGCTGAAAACGCATCATGAATGATGTCACCAGACCCGCTCCATCTAATTGGGCCGAGTAATAGGCCCCATTAAGGTAAGTTCATTTTCTACAGCTGGATGGAGCCAGCAGTGGGGTCGCCCCGGAGCTGCCAAGGTAAAGAAAATTCTAGCCATCTTCCCTACGTCTAACCTATCAAACCCCTTCAGAATTTTAAAGACATCAATCACGTCACCCCTCAGCCTTCTCTTCTAGAGAAAAGAGCCCCAGCCTGTTCAGTCTATCCTGATAGTAATAACCTCTTAATTCTGGAATCATTCTTGTAAATCTTTTTTGCACCTTCTTCAGTGCCTCTATATCCTATGTCTGAATTTCCACGCAAATTTCCTGCAACTACGCCAGTTCAAAACAGGTGTAAAATTCCAGCCGTAATTTAAACAAAGCCAATTACGCAAATATGAGTGGTGAGTTGGCTAAGGTAGATTTGGAAATTAGATTGAAAGATGTAGTAAATGTGGGTCCCTTAGAGGCAGAGACAGGAGAAATTACCATGGGGGATAAGGAAATGGCAGAGACGTTAAACAAATATTTTGAGCTGATTATTAACCCCCAAAAAAGGGTGGGTTGGGGTTGGGTGAGATGTTAAAACTTTGAAAAGCTCAAACCCGACCCCAACCCGCCTCCAACCCACCCACCCACATCCGAGTTTAATGGAGGTGGGACAAGCGGCGGGCAGCCAACCCACTCCCAGGAGGCGGGTTGGTGACTTTAATATTTTAATGAGGCTGGCAGCCTCTGATTTAACCTTTGCAGGCTTAACCCTGGCCGGCCGGGTTTCCCAGGCCTCGGGAAATCCGGGAGCTGAAGGGAGATGAGGACAGCTTCGGGGAGAAGGTAAGTGCTTCACCCTGGCCCCCCAAACTCCTGCCCCATTAGACCCCGACCCCCCCTCCATACCAACCCCCACCCTCCGTTAAGATTTTTGGACACTAAGGGGATCAAGGGATATGGGGATAGGCCGGGAAAATGGAGTTGAGGTAGAAGATCAGCCATGAATTATTGAATGGCAGAACAGGCTCGAGGGGCCGAATGGCCTACTCCTGTTCTTATGTTCTTATCATTTTAGATGACGCAGTCGTTTTTCTGGGATTTTATTGAATTTTTTTTTGTACAGCCTTTTTAAAAAAAAAATATTTATCCTTACTGAGACCTGCTCTGTAATTTCTGTTTTTTGGAATGTGTATTTATGGCTTCAGTATGAGTCACATTAAAAATTGAAACGCTTCCCCGAATGCCTGTTGTTAAGCACGCTGAGCTTAATGTGCATGAATGATGGTTAGATGGTTGCTAACTTTTAATTTTCATATTTAAAGAAGGAATATACAATGGGAGTTTCGCGCTTCCCTTGGGCTTGGATTGCTTGCGCTGATTTGTGCTTGTTTACATCGAGTTTTACTTTCCGATGCATGGCAGGAAATTTAAGGGTAAATTGATAGGGACAAAATGGGTGTAACTTCCTGATTCTGCCCCCACAGGAAAACCCATCCCTTGGAGTCAGTGGTGGTAATTTAAAATCAAGGGTTAACTACTCCCATTAAAGTAGAACATGGATCAATTTTATTACGCGCAGGTTAAACGGTGCTGTTAAAAATAGTGCTCGGAGTAATTCCTGTTTCCTAAGTACATTCCCAGGACATTGCTGCAGGAATTCCTCAGGGCAGTGTCCGAGGCCCAAATATCTTCCGCTGCTTCATCCGTCCCTTCCCTCGATCATAAGGTCTGAAGTGGGGATGTTTGCTGCTGATTGCACAGTGTTCAGCGCCATTCGCAATTCCTCAGATAATGAAGCAGTCCGTGCCCGCATGCAGCAAGATCTGGACAACATCCAGGCTTGGGCTGATAAGTGGCAAGTGACATTCGCACCACACAAGTGCCAGGCAATGACCATCTCCAACAAGAAAAAGTCTAACCATCTCCCTATGACCTTCAATTAGCATCACAAAATCCCTCACCATCAACATCTTGGGGGTCTCCATTGACCAGAAACTCAACTGGACCAGCACATATATTCTGTGGTTACTAGTACAGGTCATAGGCTGGGTATACTGTGGTGAGTGGCTCACCTCCTGAATCCCCAAAGCCTTTCCACCATCTACAAGGCACAGGTCAGGAGTGTGATGGAATACTCTCCACTTGCCTGGATGGGTGCAGCTACAACACTCAAAGGACAAAGCAGTCTGCATGATCAGCAGCCCACCCACCACCTTAAGCATCAACTCCCTCCACCATGGCTGCAGTGTGTACTATCTACAGGATGCACTCGTCAAGGCTTCTTCAACAGCACCCCTAAAACCAGCGATCTCCACTACCTAGAAGGACAAGAATCAGAAGTCGCACAACACCAGGTTATAGTCCAACAGATTTATTTAATTTTACAAGCTTTCGGAGCTGTTCGCTCCTTCTTCAGCAGCTACCTTACCTGAAGAAGGAGCGAACAGCTCCGAAAGCTTGTAAAATTAAATAAATCTGTTGGACTATAACCTGGTGTTGTGCGACTTCTGATTTTTGTCCACCCCAGTCCAACGCCGGCATCTCCACATCATGACCTAGAAGGACAAGGGCAGCAACTGCATGGGAACTCCATCACCTGCAAGTTCCCCTCCAGGTCACACGCCATCCTGACTTGACAATATATCGCCGTTCCTTCATCGTCACTGGGTCAAAATCCTGGAACTCCCTCCCTAACAGCACTGTGGGAGTACCTTCACCACACGGATTGCAGTAGTTCAAGAAGGCGGCTCACCACCACGTTCTCAAGGGCAATTAGGGTTGGGCAATAAATGCTGGCCTTGCCAGCGACGCCCACATCCCAAGAATGAACAAAAAGGAAGATATATTCAAATAAAGATGAAATGGCTTCCCAGAGGAGGCAAGTGAGTTACACAACACTGCAACCAGTGCAATGCTAAACCACTTTATATAACGTCCAGAGATATCTTGTCTGACAGGACAGTATTATTCTCACCTTCGTTGGAGGCACCGAATAAAGGGAAGCCAATGTTACCTTTGCGAACATACGAAAAGATGGACAGGGAAAGACCATCTGTTTCATTAAGCTTGTCCCAACCAGTCATTATGCCAACAAAGCATGGTGACTCCCAGGTTTCACTCCAACTAGTAGTCACATAATTTCCTGACCAAGGCAAAACAAAATTCTAAATCCTAGCTCAATTTTGGAGAAAAAACATCTGGGTAGTTACTCTCCGACCACCCTCCCCCCCCCCCCCCCCCCCCGCCAAGGCAATCAGAAACAAGTTCCAGGAGATCGGTGACCTTGAGCTACAAACCCTAGTCCCACCTACCTTCTGTACGCAATGATATTAGCCACATCTAAAAACATCAGATAACTTCAAGAGTCATTCAGTACAGTGCACATGTGTAGATTCAGATGACGAAAACCCCCCAGACTATTTGGTCTCATCCTATCAGAATATCGACCCTACTGTCTCCCCATTACGATATCTAATTGTTGCTTAAACAATTGCAGTGTCCTAGCCTCAGTCACCAATATTAGCAACTTGTTCCAGCCGTTAGTCACGCTTTTATGTAAAATACTCTCTGCCACCTCTCAACAACCCTAAACCTGTGCCCTTGGTCCTATCGTTACAGTTCTAATGAACAGAAGAATTAAACAATCTCAGTCTTCAGGTATTTGGAACCCTGCTTTCACTTGGTGTTCTGTGTGTCTGTATTCTCCATTTAGAATGCACTCAGAGATGAGTGACTATTCACTCCCAAACTGAAAGAAAGAAAAAGACTTGCATTTATATAGCGCCTTTCACAACCTCAGGAAGTGCCAATGCGCTTTACAGCTAATGTAGTACTTTTTTAAGGACATTGTTGTAATGTAGGAAATGACGCAGCCAATTTGCACACAGCAAGCTCCCACAAACAGCAATGCGATAAATGACCAGATAATCTTTGTTTCTTTTTTAGTGATGTTGGCTGAGGGATAAATATAGCCCAGGACACCGGGGAGAACTTCCCTGCTCTTCTTCGAATAGTGCCATCGTATCTTTTACGTCCACCTGAGAGCAGACCGGGCCTTGGTTAACGTTTCATCCGAAAGGCGGCACCTCTGACAGTGCAGCATTCCCTCGGTTTTGCATGGGAGTGTCAGCCTAGATTTTGTGCTCAAGTGTCTGGATTAGGACTTGAACCTACAACCTACTGACTCGGAGGCCAGAGTGCTATCCACCTCAGTTGGCGCTGTTTTGTTAGCTGCTTTCTGAAGGGTTACCTCCTCTTCCCTTCTGTAGTGTGAGGTTAAAGCACAGTGGTTGTCTTGTTCAGTAGGATGCATTGTTCAAAATGCTGCTGTGTGGAAGAGGACAAGACATTCACAGCGCAGTCCCCAAGTCGCCTCACCATAGTGTCCAACAAACTTCACGACTGAGCTTCTGTGCTGATGCAAACCATAAAGCCAAGTGAATGGAGTCCACCTAGAGTTAGTCAGCTTGTGGCTCAGCTCAACACGAGCAGGACTATCCACTCTGTGAGGTACGGGGGATGTAGGAATCCTCAGGAAAAGCCCAGGGTGAAGGATTTGATAAGTGACTCAAATCCTGAGGGGGAGCACAGGATATGGTCAGGGAAGAACATGGAAAAGTAATAGATGTAGCTGTCATTGGGACTCCGCCCAAAGGGGCTGAAGATACCCATCTGTCGACGAGAATGGCCTAATCAGCAGAAGTAACATGTCTGCTCGTGGCAGTCCATTTACATGTGTCAACGGGTTTTTATCAATTAAAGTCTTAGTTGATAATTTTGTCAGCAAATAGCAACTAATCATCAAGTTAAAGCCCATTAGGAAATAGAAAATGACAAGTGTGCACATTAAGCAAGCGGCCTGTAGTGACTAATGAAGTAGAGAATAATTAATTGCTGAATTGTGAACTGGAGCTAAAATGTTTCTTTTACATTTATTTTCCCAATTTTCTCTCCTTCCCTAGTATGCTGGCCACGGTTCCTTAGGTGCTGGCATATCTCGCCAAAGCGACCTTTACCATGTGTGGTCTTGCATAGTAAGTGTCATCAGGTTACTCAATGGTTGGGGTAAGGGCTTGGCAGTCAAGCCGGGCTGTGTCTTTATCTGGTGGCCCACACTACTTTCCGGCAGTTCTCGGGACCAGGAACACAGCTCGTGGTTTATCTTTATGCTTCCTTAACTCAAGGACGCCAAGGGCAATTATAGTGGGCCCTAAACTAACTCAGCACAAACCAAGATTTGAACCTGAGATCGTGCTGTTGTATTCTGCCCAGCGCTTTAACAAGTGGTGCATTAAACCACTGAGCCAGCGCAATAACCAACTAAAGGTTTTTGATGAGATAAATTTGCTGACTTGTCTTATCATTCTTTGGTGCCTGGGTTTCGAATCCCACCATGGCTTCGCCCCTCCCTATCTCTGTAATGTTCTCAGCCCTACAACCCTCTGAGATCTCTTCCTTCAATTCTGGCCTCTTGCGCATCCCCAATTTCCTTCACTCCACCATTGGTGGCCGTGCCTTCTGTTGCCTGGGCCCTAAGCTCTGGAATTCCCTCCCTAAACCTCTCCGCCTCTCTACTTCTCTGTCCTCCTTCAAGACGCTCCTTAAAACCTAGCTCTTTGACCAAGCTGTCCCAATATCTCCTTATGTGGCTCGGAGTCAGATTGTGTCTGATTACCCTCCTGTGAAGCACCCTGGGATGTTTTACTATGTTAAAGGAGCTATGTAAATGCAAGTTGTTGTTAGTTCAAGAAAGGGAAGGATTGGTGTCAAAGCCATGACTCGTCCGAAATTCATCAGCTTTTCAGTTTTGGAATGGGTTATTGGAGCCTCTGAATTATACTGCAATATGCATTTCTGCACAAGTACATTATGTGCAAGAACAGGCTCAAAGACTAGCTAAACCTAAGGAAATATTGAACATCACACGCAGACTATTTTTAGAAGGTGGTGTTTATTTCTACACCAGTGTGTCTCCATTACTAAATGTATCCGAACACACTGCCTACAGTGCCGCGATTGGCGTAACCTGTTATTTGAACTCTTGGGTGTACTGAATGACTGCACTGGCCTCACTTCTCTTCGCCCCCAGAATTTGCCATTCATTTGCACTTATTGAGGAGAAAGGGGGCGGCCAGCAGATCCAGCTGAAGATGGTTCAAAGTTACAATTACACGTCTATAGTAATTTCATAGAATCATACAGCACAGAAGGAGGCCATTCGGCCCATCGTGCCTGTGCCAGCTCTTTGAAAGAGCTATCCAATTATTTCCACTCCCCTGCTCTTTCCCCATAGTCTCTGCAACTTTCTCCATTTCAAGTATTTATCCAATTCCCTTTTAGTTACTATTTAATCTGCTTCCACCACCCTTTCAGGCATTGCATTCATGATTTTGAACACCTCTATAAAATCCCCTCTTAACCTCTGCTCTAAGGAGAACAATCTCAGCTTCTCTCGTCTCTCCACGTAACGTCTCTCCTTCATCCCTGATACCATTCTAGTAAATCTCATCTGCACTTTCTCCAAGGCCTTGACATCTTTCCTAAAGTGTGGTGCCCAGAATTGAACACAATACTCCAGCTGAGGCCTAACCATTGATTTATGAAGGGTTATCATAACATCCTTGCTTTTGGACTCTGTTCCTCTATTAATAAGGCCAGGTGACTTATCCACTTTCAGTACTGCCAGCCTTTCTAGTACCTCCTCTTTATTTTTATCTCATCCAGTATCCCGACAACCTCCTCGTTTGCCGTAGCTTTGGCAAAGTCTTCTTCCTTGGTAAACACGGAGGCAAAGTACTAATTTAGTACCTCAGCCAGGCCTTCAGCCTCCATTTTGTCCCTAATCAGCCCCACCACACCTCTGATAACCCTTTTTCTGTTAATATGCCTATAGAATTGGATCACCTTTTATATTAGCCACCAATCTAATCTCGTACAGTCTCTTTGCCCCTCTTATTTCCTTTTTCACTTCTCCTCTGTACTTCAACATTGGGGTTAGTGCCATCTGTCCCTATAAAAGTGAGCATTAGGGTTAGTGTGGGTTTCCCCTATATGTAGACTAGAAGTAACACTCACTTTGCTCATATTTGCGTCCAAAAATCTAGCATTGTTTAGAGGAATATCGGGGCCAATAAGTTGTTCTGAGAGTGGAAAAAATAATACAGAACAAAAAAAATAGCTGTCAGCTGTGGCTCAGTGGTAGCACTCTCGCCTCGGAGTCAAGAAGTTGGAGGTTCAAGTCCCACTCCAGAGACCTGATCACAAAATCCAGGTTGACACTCGCAGTGCAGTGCTGAGGGGATGCGACGTTAAACCGAGGACCCGTCTGCTCTCTCAGATGGACGTAAAAGATCCCACGGCCACTATTTCGAAGAAGAGCAGGGGAGTTCTCCCCGGTGCCCTAGGCCAATATTTATCCCCAAACCAACATCACTGAAACAGATGATCTGGTCATTATCATATTGCTGTTTGTGGGAGCTTGCTGTGCGCAAGTTTCCTACATTACAACAATGACTACACTCCAAGAAGTACTTAATTGGCTGTAAAGTGCTTTGGGACTTCCTGAGGTTGTGAAAGGTGCGACAGAAATGCGAGGCTTTCTTTCTTCGCGGGCATCGAAATGGAACAGACTATGATTTATGGAGTGTTACTGAGACTCTTGCTGTGTCGCTTTGCTGACGCCACTACTAAATATAAATTCTAATCATGGGAGCAGCAGTGGTTCTTGCTGAAGCCGCTATTTGTTGTCTGAAGCTAGGAGTGTCAGCTAAAGGACAGATCTGCATCGGCAAACTTCCTCAGCGACGTTCCGACGTGGCAATCAAAGCGGTCCCTGCATTCGAATCTTAGAGCGAGGAAAAAAATAAAATAAGCCCCAGCCCGGAGTCATTGTATCGAATTAATTTGATGTAATCGTCCAAATAGAAGCTGTTATGATCCCTGATGGGTTCCCTGGTTCTGTGCAGCCAATTACCTTTCCCTCTGAGGGAGTCTGTAGTGATTTTCAAATCGTGTTTGCTCAGTATGAAGAGACAAGAGAATGAAAATAGCTCTGAACACACTGCATATTGAAACGTCACTGCCCTTTAGATCGGCTCTGTACCTGCTAAGTTTTTTTTAATGCCTATTTTCCTGCTATTTCTAGCTTATTTGGCGCACCCCCATCCCCTCATCCTGATCAACAGGGCAGGTAGTCAATTGGGCCACTGTTCCTCTGCCGACCACACTCTACAGACCACAGGGAGCTACATGAGAGTGGCCTGAGGTGGTTTACTCTTGATTTCTTTTTTTAAAAATCCCGAAACGCGACCCCAACCCGCCGTGCACGCGCCTGCCGCCATTTTTACGGCGGCGGATTGCATGGTGTGTCTGTGTCCCCGTCTTGGAGACGCCTCGTTCAACGTTGCCTCTAAAAAAAGTTTTTTGGGTGGGCGGCCCATTCAATTGTTCGTGCATGTGTGGATTTTTCCATTTAAAAGCCGGCGAGCGGACTGCGCGGGACCTCCAGACCGCTGCACAGCCCCGCAGTTTAACGGGAATGTTGACCTCATCCTGATATTTAAATCAGGCTCCCCTCAGTGCAGTTGGGAGCTTGATTTCAACTTAACGGTTTCCCAGGGCTCAGCAACTAAATGGAGATGGGAGTAGCTGGATCCAGCAGATTAGTGCTTTTCAGAGCGCTGCTTGTGAACCAGGAGGAGCAGGAGTGTCCTCCCACCAGTCCTCCCACCCCGGCCCCTCAAGCAAATCTTCTGCCGATCGCGGCCCACCAGCCCCCAATCTTTCCCGATTGCCGGGGACCGTCCCCAAGGTTCCCCGGCTGCAGGATTCTGCCACTGGCTTTCCTGCCTGGCTGTCGACTAACCTGTCAATCTGGCCGGCTGCCGGGCGGGAAACGGGAATTAAAAAGAAATGATAATGAGGTCCTGCCATTAAATTCGGCAATACCTCCGCATTCCCAGGATTTCGGGATCCCCCCTCCCCCGCCCGCCACCACAGACATGCACCCCCCACTCCCTCCCCGCTTCCCTGTAAATATCGGGGCCAAGGTGTCAGCCCTGGCTCAGTGGCAGCACTTCACCTCTGAGTCAGAAGGTCGTGGGTTCAAGTCCCATTTTAGAGACTTGAGCACATAATCCAGGCTGACACTCCAGTGCAGTACTGAGGGAGTGCTGCACTGTCGAGGTGCCGTCTTTCAGATGAGACGTTAAACTGAGGCCATGTCTGCCCTCTCAGGTCGGCATAAAATATCCCATGGCACTATTTCGAAGAAGGTAAATAGGGAGGTGGCGAAGGCTTTAAACTAGTAAGACAGGGGAGGGATCTGCAAGAAATGAAACGACCTTAAATATAAACAAAACAGGAAAAGAGAACATAGGGAAGACTAGACTAAGGGAGGGCATAATAATGGCCAGGGAATAAACAGAGTTATAGAACAGGAGTGTAAAAAAAAAAGGTTAAAAATAAAGTGAGAGGAACTGCTATTAAAAATGAGTTAAACTGTCTGTACAGCAATGCACACAGTGCCCGTAATCAAACAGGGGAACTGGAGGCAATTGTGCATTGCGAGGAACCAGATATCGTCATATTACTGAGACATGGCTAGAGAAAAATCAGGACTGGGAATTAAACATTGCAGGGTATAATGTATTTCGAAAAGATGGAGTAGGAAAAAGGGGAGGTGGAGCAGCTGTACTTATTAGAGATAACATAATTGGCGTAGAAAAAGTGACGCAGCTATCAGTAAGACAGAAATAGAATCCATATGGATAGAGATAAAAGATAATAAAGGATCAATCACACTAATAGGCGTAGTCTACAGACCACCTAATAGTGGAAGGGAGGTGGAGGAAGAAATATACAGACAAATTAGAGAAATGAGTAAAAAACATAGAATAATAATCATGGGGAATTTCAACTACCCCAAAATGAATTATCCAGAAGAGGTAGGTAAAGGGGATGAGGCAGGGGTGGGTAATTATTTGGGCCAGGGGGCCACTTAACAAGTTTTGGTGAGCTGTTGAGGGCCGCACGCACAAAATGAATTGTGTTAACAACAGCTACCATTAAAATTTGCTATGGTCTTTCTCTGGTCAGACCTCAAAATCAACGAACCCCAGCGAGGCCTAAATCGCGCACAAATACTCTACCCCAGAGAGACACTTTTGTTATTCACCTGTGTTTTGGGACATTTTACTACCTTAAAGGCGCTATATAAATGTAAGTTGTTGTTGTTGTTTCAGCTGGATACAATGATAACCCAACGAAGGCTTGTACCAACATGGACTCCTACATGTAACCCCCAGGCAGTCTGACACAACTCCAGTGTCCGTATGTCTGCAATAATTCAAAGTCACTCCTGGCCTGTGAGAACTGCTTGAATCAAACTATTTCGCAGAGATGAGGTCCTTGACTTGCCTCCTGAATCCAGAAATGCCTAAATCTCGGAGCCCACGCTTCCGCCCCCAGTTTGCACACGCGTGGAAAATATACGCGATTCGCACATAATCAGATAGCGTAGATTTTTTGCGCATGCGTAAATCGGCATATCGAGATCTACGCATTCCATTGAGAACCACTGTGCGGGCTGGATAGAATCAATTGGCGGGCTGGCGGGCCGGATACGGCCCCCAGGCCATATTTTGCTCACCAATGGGATAAGGGAATGGAGTTCCTACAATGTGTACAGGACTCCTTTCTAAGAATGTAAGAAGCCCAACAAGGGAGGATTCGCTACTGGATCCGGTAATGGATGAAGGAACCAGAGCAGATAAGAGAAGTAAAAGTAGGGGAACATCTAGGCAATAGTGACCATAATATAATATGGTTTAGGATAATAATTGAGAAGGACATAAGCATGACAAAGACCAGGGTAATAGATTGGAGAAAAGCTGATTTTGAGGGGCTGAGAATAGAACTTGATAAAATAAAATGGGCAGCAATATTGGCAAACAGTGCTGTAGAACAGCAATGGGAAACATTTAAAATGTGTTTAACAGAGTCCAGGAAAGATGTATTCCGCTAAAAAACAAGAACAAACTAAACACCAGTGAGACACAATGGATGCATAAAGACATAAGGGAAAAATTGAGGGTAAGGAAAGAGGCATCCACTGAGTACATTGGCAGTAGGGGGAGAGCATGACAAGGGAGAATATGAAGAGACTAGGAGAGAAGTCAAAAAACAATTAGGAAGGCAAAGAGGAACTATGACATTAAATTATCAAGGAACATAAAACAAAACAGTAAAATATTCCACAGGCACATAGATAAAAAAAGGAAAGTCAGGATGGGAATAGGGCCACGAAGGGACAGTCAGGATAAAATCACAGGCAGTGATAGTGAACTGGCAGAAATAGTAAATAATTATTTTGCTTCAGTATTTACCAGGGAGATGGATCAGGTGGACATGACATTGAAAGATGAGATTAGAAATTATATAACCACGTTTAAAATAAAAAGAGGAGAAATATTAAATAAACTGATCAAACTCAAAGAGGATAAAACCCCAGGTCCGGATGATTTGCATCCACACATTTTAAAAGAATCTAGGGAAGAGATAGCAGCGGCACTATTACACATATTTAATAATTCACTAGAAAAAGTTGTGGTGCCAGAGGACTGGCGGCTAGCTAACGTTATACCTATATTTAAGAAAGGAGATAGAACATGTCCAGGGAACTATAGACCAGTCAGCTTAACATCAGTGGTAGGAAAAATAATAGAATTACACGAATCACAGAAAGTTAACATGCAGGTACAGCAAGCAATTAGGAAAGCAAATGGTATGTTAGCCTTTATTACAAAGGGATTGGAGTATAAGAGTAAAGAAGTTTTACTACAATTATATTCCTTTTCTGGCTCCCATATTAGCTGATATTGTTAACGGTTCTCCCTCCTCAGGTACTGTCCCACTCTCCCTCAAATCTGCCGTCATCACCCCTCTCCTCAAAAAACCAAACCTTGATCCCTCCATCCTTGCAAACTACCGCCCCATCTCCAACCTCCCTTTCCTCTCCAAAGTCCTCGAACGTGTTGTCGCCTCCCAAATCCGTGCCCATCTTTCCCGCAATTTCATGTTTGAATCCCTCCAGTCAGGTTTCCGCCCTTGCCACAGTACCGAAACAGCTCTCATCAAAGTCACAAATGACGTCCTTTGTGACTGTGACAAAGGTAAACTATCCCTCCTCGTCCTTCTTGACTTGTCTGCAGCCTTTGACACGGTTGACCACTCCATCCTTCTTCAATGCCTCTCCACCGTCGTCCAGCTGGGTGGGACTGCACTCGCATGGTTCTATTCTTATCTATCTAATCGTAACCAGAGAATCACCTGCAACAGCTTCTCTTCCCGCTCCCGTATCGTTACCTCTGGTGTCCCCCAAGGATCTATCCTTGGCCCCCTCCTATTTCTCATCTACATGTTGCCCCTTGGCGACATCATCCGAAAACACAGCGTCAGTTTCCGCATGTACGCTGACGACACCCAGCTCTACCTCACTACTTTTTCTCTCGACCCCTCCACGGTGTCTAAATTGTCAGACTGCTTGTCCGACATCCAGTTCTGGATGAGCAAAAATTTTCTCCAATTAAATATTGGGAAAACCAAAGCCATTATTTTCGGTCCCCGCCACAAACTCCGTTCCCTAGCTACTGACTCTATCCCTCTCCCTAACATCTGTCTGAAGCTAAACCACACTATTCGCAACCTTGGTGTCATATTTAACGCTGAAATGAGCTTTCGACCACATATCTGCAGCATAACAAAGACCGCCTACTTCCACATCCGTAACATCGCCCGTCTCTGCCCTTGCCTCAGCTCATCTGCTGCTGAAACCCTCATCCATGCCTTTGTTACCTTTAGACTTGACTATTCCAACACACTCCTGGCTGGCCTCCCACATTCCACCCTACGTAAACTTGAGGTCATCCAAAACTCGGCTGCCCGTGTCCTAACTCGCACCAAGTCCCGTTCACCCATCACCCCTGTGCTCTCTGACCTACATTGGCTCCCGGTTAAGCAGCGCCTCGATTTCAAAATTCTCATCCTTGTTTCAAATCCCTCCATGGCCTCACCCCTTCCTATCTCTGTAATCTCCTTCAGCCCCAAACCCCCCCCGAGATATCTGCGCGCCTCTAATTCTGCCCTCTTGAGGATCCCTGATTATAATCGCTTAACCTTTGGTGGCCGTGCCTTCTGTTGCCTAGGCCCTAAGCTCTGGAATTCCCTGCCTAAACCTGTCCGCCTCACTACCTCTCTTTCCTCCTTTGAGACGCTCCTTAAAACCTACCTCTTTGACCAAGCTTTTGGTCACCTGCCCTAATTTCTCCTTATGTGGATCGGTGTCAAATTTTTTGTCTTAAAATACTCCTTTGCAGCGCTTTGGCATGTTTTACTACGTTAAAGGCGCTATATAAATACAAGTTGTTGTTATATAGGGCCTTGGTGAGACCACACCTGGAGTACTGTGTACAGTTTTGGTCTCCTTACCTAAGGAAGGATATACTTGCCTTCGAGGGAGTGCAACAAAGGTTCACTAGACTGATTCCTGGGATGAGAGGATTGACCTATGAGGAGAGATTGAGTAGACTAGGCCTATATTCCCTAGAGTTTAGAAGAATGAGAGGTGATCTCGTTGAAACATACAAAATTCTTACAGGGCTTGACAAGGTAGATGCTGGGAGGATGTTTCCCCTAGCTAGGGAGTCCAGAACTAAGGGTCACAGTCTCAGAATAAGGGGTCGGCCATTTAGGACTGAGATGTGGAGAAATTTCTTCACTCAAAGGGTTGTGAATCTTTGAAATTCTCTACTCCAGAGAGCTGTGGATGCTCAGTCGTTGAGTATATTCAAGACAGAGATCGATAGATTTTTGGATGCTAAGGGAATCGAGGGATATGGGGATAGAGGTAGAAGATCAGCCATGATCTTATTGAATGGCAGAGCAGGCTCGAAGGGCCGAATGGCCTACTCCTGCTCCTATTTCTTATGTTCTTATGTTCTAATCCCTACTCAAGAAAAAAATAGAAAAACATCTAGAAACCAGAAATATACTACTGAATAGTCCACATTGATTTCAAAAGGCAAAGTCTTGTTTGACCAACCTCATTGAATTCTTTGAAGAGGTAACAGAGAGTGTAGACAAGGGTAATGCAGTAGAAGTAATATATCTTGATTTCCAAAAGACCTTAGATAAGGTACCACATAATAGACTAATGAATAAGGTCAGAGCATGCGGAATCAGGGAACTATTAGCAGAATGGGTAGCTAGCTGGCTGAATAACAGAAAACAGAGAGTAGGGGTAAAGGGTAGCTATGCAGAGCGGCAGAAGGCAGGAAGTGGAGTCCCAGAAGGATCAGTGCTGGGACCACTGTCGTTCACAATTTATATTAACGATTTAGTCTTTGGAATCAAAAACACAATTTCTAAATTTGTGGATGACACTAAATTGGGAGGGATAGTCAACACTGAGGAGGACAGCAATAAATTACAAGCAGACATCAACAAACTTGAAGGATGGGCATATAATTGGCAAATTAATTTCAATTAATAGATAAGTGTGAGGTATTACATTTTGGTAACAAAAATAAGTAGGTTACATAGTACTTGGAAAATAAAAATCTAAATGGGGTAGAGGAGCAAAGGGATCTGGGACTACAAACACACAAATCACTAAAAGTTGTGATGCAGGGCAATAAAACCATAAAAAAAAGCAAACTGAACACTATGGTTTATTTCTGGAGGGATAGAATTGAAAAGTAGAAAAATTATGCTAAACTTGTATCGAACCCTGGTTAGACCACAATTGGTGTACTGTGTGCAGTTCTGGTTGCCGTATTATAAAAAGAATATAGAGGCACTGGAGAGAGTGCAAAAAAGATTTACAAGGATGATACTAAAAATGAGAGGTTATACCTATCAGGAAAGGATGAACAGGCTGGGTCTCTTTTCTCTTGAAAAGAGAAGGCTAAGGGGTGACCTAATAGAGGTCTTTAAAATTCTGAAAGGTTTTGATAGAGTGGATACAGAGAGAATGTTTCCACTTGTGGGGAAGAGCAAAACTAGAGGCCATCAATTTAAGATAGTCACCAAGAAATCAAACCGGAAATTCAAAAGAAACCTCTTTACCCAGAGAGTGGTGAGAATGTGGAACTCGCTGCCACAGGGAATGGTTGAAGCGAATAGTATAGATGCATTTAAGGGGAAGCTAGACAAGCACATGAGGGAGAAGGGAATAGAGGGTTATACTAATAGTTAGTGAGGAAGGATGGGTGGAGGCTCTAGTGGAGCATAAACACTGGCATGGACTGGTTGGGACGAATGGTCTGTTTTAGTGTAAGTGCAGGGGAGTTCTCTCCGGTGTCCTGGCCAATATTTATCCCTCAGCCAGCATCACTAAAACAGATTATCTGGTCATTATCACTTTGCTGTCTGTGGGAGCTTGCTATGTGCAAAATGGCTGTTGCATTTCCTACATTACAACAGTGACTACACTTCAAAAGTACTTCATTGGCTGTGAAGCGCTTTGGGACGTGAAAGGTGCTATAGAAATGCAAGTTTTTTTCTTTGGCTCGGTGTCTGTTCCTTTTATCCCTTTTATCTACTGCTTTTGCTCTTCCTCTATGTGGAGTGCCTTGGAGGTATATAAATAGTAGTAGAAGTAGTTGTTGATGAGCACATTGATCCGGATTGACACTTCAGTGCATTACTGAGGAGGTGTTGCTTTGTTCGAAGTGGTGTACTTTGGTTGAGACATCAAACTGAGGTCCCTTTTGCTCATTCGGGGATGTTGATGATCTCACGGGATTATTTGAAGAAGGGGAGGGAGTTGTCCTGGCCAGCATGCCACCCTCAAATCAACAAAGGTAACCCATCACGATTGCTGTTTGTGGGATCTTGCTGTGCACAAAGGGTTGCTGCACTTGCCTACATAGTTACAGCACTGCAAGTGAAAATAATTTGATGTGAAGCTCTTGAGAGAGGCCATAAAGTGTTACATAAATGCACGTCTCATTTTTGTGCCAGATGCCCCATTTTCGAAATGGCTGTCTGATCCAAAGGACTCCTTCGTTCAAATCCCACCCCTCAGGAAAATTGAATTCTACCAGCTTCTATTTTCATTCCTCATCTCCGAGTTCATGAAATAAAAATATAAAAAGTCCAAAAATACATCCTCACTGCGATCCTCAGAGAAGTCCCTTTGCTACTGGCCTGATTATTTTTAGATTGCTAGTGGTGACTGAAATTAAACCTGGCAGTACTGAGGGAAGTCAATGGTGCTTGAAGAGACACAGATGCTACCAGCAGTGTCACCTGTTTCTCTGCACTCTGCAATGGCACAGGAATCCTTTTCAAGTGTGAAAATGTTGATGGAGCCATGCCAAGTTGTCACAGTTGTCGATCTGCACAGTCAGCCATGGCTCAGCTGGTAGTGATCACGCCTCTGAGGGTTCGAGTCCCACTCCAGAGCCGTGAAGACAAAATCCAGTCTGACATTTCAGTGCCATACCGAGAAAGGTGCCTTTCACAACCTCAGGACTTCCCCAAGCGCTTTAGAGCCAATGATCTATTTTTTTGAAGTGTAGTTCACTGTTGTAATGTAGGGAAATGCGGCAGGTATTTTGCGCACAGCAAGCTCCCACAAACAGCAATGTGGTAATGACCAGATAATCAGTTTTTGGTGTTGTTGGTTGAATGATAAATATTGGCCAGGACACTGGGGAGAACTCCCCTGCTCTTCTTCAAAATAGTGTTGTGGGATCTTTTACATCCACCTGAGAGGGCAGACAGGGCCTCAGTTTAACATCTCTACAAAAGACAGAACCTTTGACAATGCAGTCCTCCCTTTACTACACTGGTGTGTCTGCCTACATTTTGTGCTCAAGATCCAGAGCGGGACTTGAACCCGCAACCTTCTGACTCAGAGGCGAGAGTGCTACCCACTGAGCCACGGCTGACACCTGATTGTCAGCATTACCAGCCACACTTGCTACTGTTGAAGCATAGAATTATTCAGGTTGGATTCATGCTCTGTTGGGCAATCAGAGCTAACAGAGCGAGGGTGTGAGTGACTGGAACTAACAGCAAGGGACATGTGCACAAGTTCTGCTCAATATAGTATTCCTTTCACTGCTATTTATAGTTGCACCTTTGAGACGTAGCTGGCAGTAGGTCAGTTATATATGCAAGGAGTTTTCTCACGCATATAAGAACATAAGAAGTACATAAGAACATAAGAAATAGGAGCAGGAGTAGGCCATTCGGCCCCTTGAGCCTGCTCCGCCATTCAATAAGATCATGGCTGATCTGATGTTCGTCTCAACTCTACTTTCTTGCCCGCTCCCCATAACCCTGTTTTTCAAAAATCTGTCTATCTCCGTGGGACTGCTGATTGAATGTACTTTCAAATCGCCAATATTTGGGATCATTTTCTCTATGCGCCCGGCGTAGCAAAACTGAATGTGTTCCTCATAAATAAGCTGGAGGATTTTGCGCTCGGTGCACAGCAGAAATCTTCCCCCTTTATCTCTTGTGCTGAGAGCCGAAGGAACTTCCCGCTCTTCTTCCCACAGAGTTGTGGAATAGTCCCAGATAAAAGCATCTGGTGCCGGACGCTGAAAAACAAGCTGGATGAACGTTAGTTACGTTCTGATCGAAAGAGGCAGTAAGAAAGACAGAGTGTGCATTTATATAGCGCCTTTCGCAACATCCCAAAGCACTTTACAGCCAATGAAGTACTTTTGTGAAGGGTAGCCACTGTTGTAATGTAGGAAACACGGCAGCCAATTTGCGCTCAGTAATGTGATAATGACCAGATGATCTGTTTTTGTAGTGTAATTGTTTGAGGGATAAATATTGGCTGGGACACCAGGGAGAACTCCCCTGCTCTTCTTCGAAATAGTGCTATGGGATCTTTTACATCCACCTAAGAGAGCAGACAGGGCCTCAGTGTAACGTCTCATCTGAAAGATGGCACCTCCGACAGTGCAGCACTCCCTCAGTACTGCACTAGATTATGTGCTCTCGTGTCAGGAGCGGAGCTTGAACCCACAACCTACTGACTCAGAGGCGAGAGTGCTACCAAGGCCATGAGCAACGGCCATTTCATGTTAAAATAAAAAGTGGATCGATTCTATTGCATAAGCGATACAGAACTGGTCCTTGGGTTTCCAGTCAGCGGCATACAGTAAGAGGAAGATTTCAACCTGGAAACAGATGCTTACATGATAAAGAGGGGAACTCAGTGAAGAAAAGAATAGGCAGGGTATTGTTAACTTTGTGATGTGTATAATGCATTGAGCATCAAGGTGTAATTCACCATAACGGCGGGGTCCCCATTCTGGTGGATTGTGGTACTTGGATCGATATCCCCCAAAGTTTGGTACAGAAATGAAAATAAGTACAATACAAGAATTTAATCTCGCGCCGTTGATTCATAACAGATGGGGGATGTGTCAGTGGGCTGCACAGAGGCAGTGCCTCGTTCAGTGCTGTGTCCCACCAGGTTTCTGGCCGATAATCGAGAGGCCAGGAAATACAGGCTGCAATTTGTGTCTTATAAATGTCTTAACTCCCTGGCATTTTTGTGGGTGTCTTGAGTCAGTGCCTGCCTATTTAAGAAACTAAAGGGGCCGATCAGTGTACGCAAACAAATGATAACACTTGGACCCCCCTTTTCTTTCGTGCTACCCTCGGGCACTTTTCTGATGCAGGCAGCAGGCGCACAGACCCCTTCCCTGGCGCTCCTCTAGCTGTGTTCGGCTTGTCCTGGGTCCCAAACATGGGTAGCTTAGGTTTGGAAAATGCGGGACTGCTTTCTATTGTCACCCCCACCCCCAATGGACCCAATGGGAATTGGTGGCATGTTGGTCAGTGTAAATGAAGGCAGCGCTGGCGTTCAGTGCCAGCCATGGCTCAGTGGGTAGCACTCTTGCATCTGAATCAGAAGGGTATGGGTTTAAGTCACACTTTGGAGCGCAAAATCTAGGCTGACACTGCCAATTTGCGCACAGCAAGGTCCCACAAACAGCAGTGTGATGATGACCAGATAATCTGTTGATTGTTATGTTGATTGAGGGATAAATATTGGCCAGGATGCTGGGGATAACTCCCCTGCTCTTCTTTGAAGTAGTGCCATGGAATCTTTCGCGTCCACCTGAGAGAGCAGACATTGCTGTTTGTGGGATCTTGCTGTGCGCAAATTGGTGCCACATTTCCTACATTAGTTTTTCAGACTGGAGGGAGGTATAGAGTGGTGTTCCCAAGGGGTTGATATTAGAACCATTGCTCTTTTTGATATATATTAATGACCTGGACTTGGGTATACAGGGCAGCATTTCAAACTTTGCAAATGTTATGAAACTGGGAAATGTAGTAAACAATGAGGAGGATAGTAACAGACTTCAGGAGGACATAGACAGACTGGTGAAATGGGCAGACACATGGCAGATGAAATTTAACACAGAGAAGTGTGAAGTGATTTATTTTGGTAGGAAGAATGAGGAGAGGCAATATGAACTAAATGGTACAATTTTGAAGGGGGTGCAGGAACAGAGAGACCTGGGGGTGCATGTATACAAATCTTTGAAGGTGGCACGACAAGTTGAGAAGGCTGTTAAAAAAGCACATGGGATCCTTGGCTTTATTAATAGAGGAATAGAGTACATCAGCAAGGAAGTTATGATAAACTTTTAAACAACACTGGTTAGGCCTCAGCTGGAGAATTGTGTTCAGTTCTGGGCACTACACTTTAAGAAGGATGTCAAGGCCTCAGAGAGGGTGCAGAAGTGATTTACTGGAATGGTACCAGGGATGAGGGACTTCAGTGATGTGGAGAGACTGGAGAAGCTGGGGTTGTTCTCCTTAGAGCAGAGAAGGTTAAGAGGAGATTTGCTAGAGCTGTCCAACATCATGAATGGTTTTGATAGAGTAAATAAGAATAAACTGTTTCCAGTGGCAGAAGGGTTGATAACCAGAGGATACAGATTTAAGGTGATTAGCAAAAGACCTAGAGGTGACATGAGGAAACATTTCTTTCCACTGCGAGTTGTTGCGATATGGAAGGCACTGCCTGAAAAGGAGTTGGCAGCAGATTCAATAGTAATTTTCAAAAGAGAATTGGTTAAATACTTGAAAGGAAAAAAATTACAAGGCTGTGGGGATAGAGCAGGGGAGTTTGGGACTAATTGGTTGGCTGTACCAAAGCGTTGGCGCAGGCACGATGGACTGAATGGCCTCCTTCTGTGCTGTATCATTCTATGATTACAACAGTAACTACATGTCAAAAAGTATTCAATTGTCCGTAAAATGCTTTGGGACGTCCTGAGGTTGTGAAAGACGCTGTATAAATGAAAGTTCTTTCTTATCCCTGCATCAATTTAAAATTAACATTTACACTTGTATTTTTAACTTCCAAACTGCCTTGCCCATTGTAATAAAGTCAGGCTCAATTGTGGGAAGTTTTAAAGTAATTAGAAACCCAAACTTCGATCAGCAGTGGTGAGGCAGGCGGTTGAGGGTTTGCTAGTTCTCTGATTCCTGTGCTAACTACTTTGGGTTCTTTCTTTTCGCCCCCACAGTAACCTGCTGTCCTCCGAGTACAAAGAAATACATTACGAGAAACAAAAGACATTCTTATCAAAGGTAAGCCCTGATTTTAATTGTTTTTGTTTTAGGGTAGGGAGGGCGCACGGAGAAAAAGATCTGAATGACAGAAACTGTAATGTGACGCCTACATCAGTTTGGGGTGCAATCCCTTCTCTACAGCTGGAAGCTAACATCTGTGCCCAGGGGCAGTCCATGGACAAATCTGAGGCAGGGGTTCTCAACTGGGGGCCGCGAGAAGGTTTCAGGGGCTCTGCCAAAATAGCGCTAACCCAAGTTGAACCAAACATATTTCTCATTGCTTCCTCAATGAAACCAATCGAAATCCAGATGTAACCTCTTGTAAGTCGACGAAAAGGCGGACAGAGCTGCTTCCTTGTACACTTGCAGAAGGAGACCGAGAACTACGGAGAAAGAGCGGGGAAACAGAGCCGACAGCTCACGGCGATGGCGAGAGTGACCTCGTGTTTCTGATGGGTGCCATGTGATTTCTGAATGAATGTAAAGAAAGCGCAAGCCTTGTCCGCAGTGGGAAAACCGGTCAGGGATGAGCCTGTAGCTCCAGAAATAATCTTCCATCCGCAGTTGGATAATTTAATCAGAGGTCTGATACTTTTAGTTGTATGAGCCATTTTGTTTTGGTCTACTTTTGTGAAGTGAGTTTTCTCTCCACTCACTATTTTACTTTTTAAACGGACAGTGCATTTTAGATAACAGGAGCTGGGTGAGACCCTCAATGTATTTATTTTAGGGTCATGGTGTTGGTTGGAAATTTCTGAAAATGTTCGTATGGTGAAGAAAGATGAAAAGTGGAAGGTGTTTATAAATGCTATACTTTTTATGCCTTTATCATATTCTCCTTTTTATATGTGATTTAAATACTTGAAAGGGGGAAAAACTGCAGGGCTATAGGGAAAGAGCAGGAGAGTGGGACTAATTGGCGAGCTCTTTCAAAGAGCTGGCACAGGCACAATGGACCGAATGGCCTCCTTCTGTACTGTATGATTCTAATTAACCAATCCTTCACATTTAACCACTTGAAACTCTCGTTTAATCCATCGTCTCAATCCGCTGCCCTCCTGACCAATAATGTTTGCCTAGCTCTCACTTCTGGGTTAGATGTGGCCAATCTGGTTGTTCGGTTTATTTGGCGCTTTGAGCGGGCGATGCGAAGCGAATCAGCGCAGCGATTACAGATGGGGTCGGGGGGACGTCGTTGTGCTTCAGACATGGCGGGGCAGGACAATCCGGTGCAGAGAGAAATACACCAGAACTGGGTTAACAGGGAGTGCATTGAGGTTATTACCAGCAGCATCAGAAAGATAGCGGATTTCCTCAGTTCATTCAGTCAGGAGCAGCAGCCAGTGAGCAATAAGTAACCAGCAGTAACAATAGAGTCACCAAAGGAGAGCTTCCTCTTTACACCCACTCACTGCGGTGGGTGCCGGTAATGCTGGGCTTTAGGGCCTGCTTCGGGTCAGATCCTCTGTTAGTTTGTCTCTGACTTGATTGACAGTAGTGGAAAAATAAAATTGCATCTAATTTCCAGTTATCGATTAAAGAGGGTGGGGTTAATTTATGATTGTAATTTCTCTTCCTAATTAGTCACAATAAGCAAGTAAAACAAAAATAATAATAAATATATATATTTAATTGTATAACCAATTTTTTTTACAGAATATATAGTTCTGTTGTGTTACAGGGGATCCGTGGAATTTTTATAACATGGGAGGGGGACCTCAGAAGCAAAAAGGTTGAGAACCCCTTATCTGAGGAACGTAGGAACAGGAGGAGGCCTTTCAGCTCCTCGAGCCTGTTCCGCCATTCACTTAGACCATGGCTGATCTGTATCTTAACTGTATCTACCCGCCTTGGTTCCATATCCTTTAATATCCTTACCCAACAAAAAACTATCAATCTCAGTTTTGAAATTTTCAGTCGACACCACCAGCCTCAACAGCCTTTTGGGAGAGAGAGTTCCAGATTTCCATTACCCTTTGTGTGAAGAAGTGCTTCCTGACATCACCCCTGAACGGCCTAGCTCTAATTTTAAGGTTATGCCTCCCATGTTCTGGACTCTCCCACCAGAGGAAATGGTTTCTCTCCTGAATGGCTTTGCTCTAATTTTAAGATGATGAGCTCTCGTTCTGCTGCAGCTCCTCAAGAAGAAAGACTTGCATTTCTATCGCGCCTTTTATGACCACCGGACGTCTCAAAGCGCTTTACAGCCAATGAAGTACTTTTTGAAGTGTAGTCACTGTTGTAATGTAGGAAAAGCGGCAGCCAATTTGCGCACAGCAAGGTCCCACAAACAGCATTGTGATAATGACCAGATAATCTGTTTTTGTGATGTTGATTGAGGGATAAATATTGGCCAGGACACACGGGATAACTCCCCTGCTCTTCTTCGAAATATTGCCATGGGATCTTTTACGTCTACCTGAGAGGACAGACGGGGCCTCGGTTTAACGTCTCATCCGAAAGACGGCACCTCCGACGGCACTCCCTCAGTACTGTACTGGGAGTGTCAGCCTAGATTTTTGTGCTCAAGTCCCTGGAGTGGGACTTGAACCCACAACCTTCTGACTTAGAGGCGAGAGCGCTACCCACTGAGACACCGCTGACACTTCAAGGAGAACATCCAAGGCGGCTTCCTCAAAGGAGGACGGGTGGGTGGGGGAACACGTACTTATGGCCACCTTTCATTGCTGGCCGCCTCCACCCCCTACCTCCAAAAAAACAAGCTAGTTTAAAGAAGGCGCTGTGGCCCTTTAAGAGCTGTTCGATCATGGCGGGGGCGGCCGAAATGGAATGTGTTCCATTTCCCCCAGCGCTAACATTCCTCATCGTAATGAGAAAAAATTGACAGAGAGGAGCACAAAGAAGAGATCAATAGCTGACTCAGCGAATAACACATGGCATTGGAGGTAGATGGTTTGAGCTGGGTAGCTGGTAAAAAATGATCGCATCTTCATGAAAAATGATCGCATCTTCAAACCAGTTCTTAATATCTATGTGTGCTTAATAATCAGTCAATGCAGACAAACAAAAACAGTTTATATTCACAGTGCACTTGAAGTTACTCTACACAATGAGCCTATACACATCAGAGTTAATGGCCCCAATATTTACGGGGCGGGATTGGGGGGGCGCCTGTTCATGGCCGGGAAACCAGGAAATGCCGGGAACGCCGATTTAACGGCAGGACCACATTAGAATTTTTTTAAAACTCCGTTTCCCTCCTGGCAGCTGGCCAGATTGAGAGGCTGACCAGCTGCCGGGCGGGAAAGCCTACGGTGAAAGGCAGCAGCCGGGGACCGCTAACGATGATCCCCGGCAATGGGGAAGATCGGGGGTCAGTGGGGTGGGGGTGGCGGTGGAGAGGAGAGAGGTCGTGGGGGATAGGTCAAGGGGGGGGGGACCCTCTGCTGCCTTGCATGGTGGGTGGGGGGGGGGTTAAAATTACCCCCAATACCACTGTTTAAATGACTGACAGAGAAATTTTATGAGTCCATTAATCATTCATATTGCACCATGTAATTTCAAGGCGTGTATTTTTGTAATACGGTTTTTTCTGACTTTTGGTGCAGAAATGTAAATGAAGGGTTAACCAACAATGTAAGATATTAAGAAAATTTACTGTAAAAACAATCAGCAGTGGAAGCTTATGACGCTAGGGGTTTCTTGGCAGTGCGGTAATTGTGTTGCTCAGTATTAAATCATTCCTTGCCAGCAAGTTTTAATTTTTTTAACATATTGATTTTTTTTTTGGTACATTAAACTGCTACTACAATCCCCCAAAGTACCCAGTTTGGACTGGCCTTGTAATGAAACCAATAGTGAGATTATAAAACCGCCCTGGCATGCATGCAACTGCAGCAGTTGGGGAATTGCAGATTGCTAATTCAGCAAAGAGCTTTAATCAGCGCTGGGCGTTATCGCAGAGCGGAGTGAGCTGACCTGCGGCCCCGCCAGGCTCAGAGCGGAGAGTCAGCCTATTGCCGCGCCATTAGCTACGGCAGCTGACGGAGGGGTTTTTGCCCCCCTTCCCCTCTCGGCATCAGCGAGACAGATCTTCTTTTATTTTCAGTGCTTTATCATGGCGTGAAAGCGTGCAGAGGTGGGAGCGTGCCGCAGGTTCGACAGTAATTATACAGCCTTTAACATAGTTAGATGTCCCAAGGCGCTTCACAGGAGCATAACTCGGACAAAATTTGCCACAAAAAAAGACATTAGGACAGGTGACCAAATGCTTGGTCAAAGGTGGGGCCAAGGAAATTGGAGATGTGCGAGCGGAACGCAAAGATCTGTGAGGGTTGTAGGACTGGAGGAGGTTACAGGGATAGGGAGGGGCGAGGCCCTTGAGGGACCTGAACACGAGGATGAGAATTTTGAAATCGAGGCGTTGCCGGACCGGGAGCCAGCGTAGGTCAGCGAGCATGGGGGTGATGGGCGAACGGGACTTGGTGCGAGTTAGGACACGGGCAGCCGAGTTCTGGATGAGCTGAAGTTTACGGAGGGTGGAAGGTAGGAGGCCGGCCAGGAGTGCATTGGAATAGTCCAGCCTGGCGGTAACACAAGCATTGAACCCCCTCAGTTGCCGCCGTGCATTACAGGCAGCGGGATCATGAATATGCTTCTAAAGAACATCAGCAGATGCTTGTTTCGAAAGTCCAGCGATGGCAACAGCTGAAACGAAACCAGAAGGACTCGAGCTACCAGGCTGTAGCTTAATCCTAATGTGCGAGCACCTCGTGCGGGAGACAGCGCTGAGTGTGCGTAAAAAAAAAAACCGAGCAAACACAAAATAAAAATTCTGCCAACGCTGGCAATCTTCAAAACAGTTTGCTGAGATCAGAGCAGGTTGATTTCACGCTGCGGCCCGTCATAGTAAGTGATTAATTACCTGGGCGAAGGGAGAAATTAACCACTTCACGATCCCGCTCCCTCTGGGGACTTGATGGGTGTGCGTTAGTGCAGACCTGGGTAAGAAATGTCAGGGTGACCGGCTCAGTCACGGAGAGGCTCTTTAACACTTTGCTCTCCTTGCGGTGAGATTTTTGCCTTGTTGTCACAAATTGCAGTACTAGTAACAAAACCATCGCTGCCACTGCTCTGACCACTGTGCCAGTCATAGAACCATGGAAGTTTACAGGACAGATGGAGGTCTTTCAGCCCATTATGTCTGCCCTAGGTCTTTGCTAAAGCAATCTGAAAACTGAGCCCACTGCCCCGCTTTCTCCCCATAGTCTTTATCTTCCTCTGCTTCGAATATCTATCCGTTCTTCCTGTAAGAGATGGAATGGCCTCAGCCTCAACTACTCCCTGTGACTAAATATTCCATATCTAGCAATTCTCTGCACAAAGAAATTGTCCCTAACCTCTCTCCTCACTCTCGAGTCTCTCCTTTTAACAAAAGTTTCTCATCCTGCCATTTTAACAGGCGTTAACTGTTTAGAGCACATAACCCAGGCTGACACTTCAGTGCTGAGGGAGTGCTGCATTGTCAGAGGTGCCGTCTTTCAGATGAGACGTTAAACGGAGGACCCGGCGCCTCGATTTATCGTCTCATCCGAAAGACGGGCGAAGCTATTCTCTGCAGTTAACCCTTGCTGTAGCTGCTACTGTGCCAGAGTTTGATGCTGACACATGGGGCACAAACATAGAAACATAGACGATAGGAGCAGGAGTAGGCCATTCAGCCCCTCGAGCCTGCTCCGCCATTCAATGCGATCATGGCTGATCATCCAAATTCAGTACTCTGTCCCTGCTTTCTCCCCATATCCCTTGATCCCTTTAGCCTTAAGAAATATATCTAACTCCTTCTTGAATATATTTAATGAATAGGCCTCAACTGCCTTCTGTGGTAGAGAATTCCACAGGTTCACCACTCTCTGGGTGAAGAAATTCCTCCTCATCTCAGTCCTAAAAGGCTTACTCCTTATCCTTAGACTGTGACCTCTGGTTCTGGACTCCCCCGCCATCGGGAACATCCTTCACAGAATCACAGAATCCCCACAGTGCAGATAGAGGCCATTTCGGCCCATCGAGCCTGCACCGACACATATCCCACCCTATCCCCGTAACCCCACGTATTTAATCCCCCTAACACTAAGGGTCAATTTATCATAGCCAAATCAACCTAACCCGCACATCTTTGGACTGTGGGAGGAAACCGGAGCACCCGGAGGAAACCCACGCAGACACGGGGAGAATGTGCAAACTCCACACAGACAGTCACCCGTGGCCGGATTCTCACCCGGGTCCCTGGCGCTGTGAGGCAACAGTGCTTCCTGCATCTAGTCTGTCTAGTCCTGTTAGAATTTTATAAGTTTCAATGAGATCCCCTCTCATTCTTCTAAACTCTAGCGAATATAAGCCTAATCGACCCAATCTCTCTTCATACGTCATTCCTGCCATCCCAGGTATCAGTCTGGTAAATCTTTGCTGCACTCCCTCCATGGCAAGAACATCCTTCCTCAGATAAGGCGACCAAAACTGCACACAATACTCAAGGTGTGGTCTCACCAAGGCCCGAAACAACTGCAGCAGGACATCCTTGCTCCTGTACTCGAATCCTCTCGCTATGAAGGCCAACATACCATTTGCCTTCTTAACCGCCTGCTGCACCTGCATGCTTACCTTCAGCGACTGGTGCACAAGGACACCCAGGTCTCATTGCACTTCCCCTTTTCCCAATCCATTGCCGTTCAGATAATAATCTGCCTTCCTGTTTTTGCCACCAAAGTGGATAACCTCGCATTTATCCACATTATACTGCATCTGCCATGCATCTGTCCAATCACCCAACCTGTCCAAATCATACTGGTGTTTCTCTGCATCCTCCTCACAGCACACACGCCCACCCAGCTTTGTGTCGTCTGCAAACTTGGAGATATTACATCTAGTTCCCTCGTCTAGATCATTAATATATATTGTGAATAACTGGGGTCCTAGCACCGATCCCTGCGGTACCCCTCTAGTCACTGCCTGCCACTCGGAAAAAGACCCGTTTATTCCAACTCTTTGCTTCCTGTCTGCCAACCAGTTTTCTATCCAAGTCAGTACCTTACACCCAATCCCATGTGCTTTAACTTTGCACGCTAATCTCTTATGCGGGACCTTATCGAAAGCCTTCTGAAAGTCCAAATACACCACATCCACTGGTTCTCCCTTATCTATTCTATCAGTTACATCCTCAAATCCAGTAGATTAGTCAAGCATGATTTACCTTTTGTAAATCCATGTTGACTTTGTCCGATCCTGTCACTGTTTTCCAAGTGCTCTGCTATTACATCTTTATAATGGACTCTTAGCATTTTCCCCACTACCGATGTCAGGCTTACCGGTCTATAATTTCCCGTTTTCTCTCTACCACCTTTTTTAAATAGTGGGGTTACATTAGCTACCCTCCAATCCATGGGAACTGTTCCAGAGTCTATAGAATTTTGGAAGATGACCAGCAATGCATCTACTATTTCTAGGGCCACTTCCTTAAGTACCCTAGGATGTAGATTATCAGGCCCTGGGGATTTATCGGCCTTCAATCCCATCAATTTCCCTAACACCATTTCCCTACAAATACTGATTTCATTCAGTTCCTCCCTCTCATTAGACCCTATGTTCCCCGATATCTCTGGGAGTTTATTGTGTCCTCCTTTGTGAAGACAGAACCAAAGTATGTATTTAATTGGTCTGCCATTTCTTTGTTCCCCATTATAAATTCCCCTGATTCTGACTGCAAGGGACCTACGCTTGACTTCACCAATCTTTTTCTCTTTACATATCTATAGAAGCATTTACAGTCAGTTTTTATGTTCCCTGCAAGCTTACTGTCATACTCTATTTCCCCCTCTTAATTAATCCCTTTGTCCTCCTTTGCTGAATCCTAAACTGCTCCCAATCCTCAGGTTTGCTGCTTTTTCTGGCCAATTTATATGTCCTCTCCTTTGATCTTATGCTATCCCTAATTTCCCTTTTTAGCCACGGTTGAGTCACCTTTTTTGTTTTATTTTTATGCCAAACAGGGATGAACAAATTCTGTAGTTCATCCATGCGATCTTTAAATGTTTGCCATTGCCTTTATTCCTTTCCCCAGCAATGATATCCTTCACCTTGGTGTCTGACTGTTCGTGCACCTCCTGACTTATTGATCAATTATTTTAGTATGCGTCATTTTTTTTGGTGAATATTCAAGTAGCTGTAAGCTATAAATGTGTCCCAAGGCTGATGGAATTAATTTAGTGCTTACCAAGGCAATTTTCAGCAATTGGATACATTTTACATGCAAATCCTGCTTTCACAATCCAAATATAGGTTACTGTGGTGGGAGAGGAACTGCATGAGGTGATAGCCAAGCTGTTTGGAGACTTGATTCCAGAATGGAGCTCTAGATAATGTTGGGGAGAAGTGGGCGGGGGGAAGGTGGGGTCGATAAAATCAATTGTTATAGAAGAACGACTTTAAGTCGAACAATTATCTTAAATGGAGATTATTCAGCTAGCCTCTGAACAGCAAATCACTTTCTCACTTTAATTATGCCATCTAACATTAACAGTGAATGTCCTCAGAATGCTCAGTTGAAAATCTGATTGCTGTGTTGATGCAAGTGCTGTGTTTTAGGGAATTATTTTAAAAATTATTTCATGCATTAAAGAAACATTTGCTGGGCTTTGTGCTCTTCAGGGGATGCTTGGGCTGGGAAATGGAATGTTTTCCATTGCAGACTCCCAGTGCCATTGTCAAGTACTCCTGGGGCGTGTACGGCATGACTGGATGAGTTCCCTCTACTCTGCCCCAACAAGGTGCCTCAGCTGGATATTCACATGAGGACCCTACTGCACCAGTATGACGTGCTTCCAGTTCCCATGCCAGTCTTCCTGTGGTTGCGCTACATGGGGATTGCTCAGCTAGAGGCAGTTTTGTAGCATGGGCCCGTGCCCACTAAGAACTGGTGTCAGCTGTGGCTCAGTGGGTAGCACTCTCCTCTCTCGAGTCAGAAGGTTGTGGGTTCAATTCCCGCCCCAGAGACATAATCTAGGCTGAAGCTCCCGGTGCAAGTACTGAGGGGAGTGTTGCACTGTCGGAGGTGCCGGCTTTCGGATGATACGTTAAACTGTGGCCCTATGCCCTCTCAGGTGAATGTATAAGATCCCACGGCATTATTTCAAAGAAGAGCCAGGGGAGTTCTCCCCGGTGTACTGGCCAACATTTATCCCTCAACCAACATCACTAAAACAGGTGATCTGGTCATTGTCACATTGCTGATTGTGGGATCTTGCTGTGCGCAAAATTGGCTGCCGTGTTTCCTACATTACAGCAGTGACTACACTTCAAAACGTACTGTAAATTGGCTGCAAAGTGCTTTGGGGTGTCCTGAGGTGGTGAAAGGCGCGCTATAAATGCAAGTCTTTCTTTCAAATGCTCCTTCTCTAATGCGCACAGAGAATGCTCTGTGTCTAACATATAGACCAACTGCTCCTTCTCTGTGATATGCTGATATCTGTGTATTGTGAGCCAGATGGTACAGTGGCACTGCAGTGAGAATCACATGGTACAGAAACATTTCAAACTGTGCGATTTAGTCTGTCAGCCTGCTGTGCATTTAAAATGGAATTTTTTGCTCCGACACACAATTGAAATTTATATATGGAAAGCCAGTGGTGTTCACGGAAAAACAGATGACATCCTGGGATTTGGAATTTTTGTTGAATTAAAAGTACGCACAAGCCCTCCCCGCTCCCCCCACCCACCAAAGCTAATTTGCAAACAAACTCTTTGAATTTGGACCTCAGTTCCCGGAGTTGACAGCTGGAGGCTATGCGCCAAGGCCATAGTCTGGCACCTCTGGTCTGATAGATGGTCCAATAAATCCTGGTTCTGCAGTTGACATTTAGCAACAACAACAACTTGTAGTAAAACGTCCCAAGGCGCTTCACAGGAGTGTTATCGAACAAAATTTGACACCGAACCACATAAGGAGGTATTAGGACAGGTGACCGAAAGCTTGGTCAAAGAGGTAGGTTTTAAGGAGCGTCTTAATGGAGGAGTGAGAGGTGCAGAGGTTTAGAGAGAGAATTCGAAAGCTTAGATGCCTCGGCAACTGAAGGCACGGTACCAGTGGTGGAGCGAAGCAAATCAGGGATGTGCAAGTGGCCAGAATTAGAGGAGCGCAGGGATCTTGGGTGATTGTGGGGCTGGAGGAGGTCACAGAGATAGGGAGGGGGGAGGCCATGGAGGGATTTAAAAACAAGGATAAGAGTTTTAAAATTGAGGTGTTGCCGGACCGGCCAGCAAGCACTAGATGGATGGGTGAACGGGACTTGGTGCAAGTTAGGATATGGACAGCTGAGTTTTGGATGACCTCAAGTTTACGGAGGGTGCAAGGTGGGAGGCCAGCCAAGAAAACATTGGAATAGTGGAGTCTGGTGGTAACAAAGGCATGGATGAGGGTTTCAGCAACAGATGAGCTGAGGCAGGGGCGGAGGCAGGTGATGTTATGGAGGTGGAAATAGGCGGTCCTGGTGATGGAGAGGATTTGGGGTCGGAAGCTCAACTCAGTCAAATAGCAGCATTCACGGGATGGAGTTGCAGCTGATGTCCCTGTCTGATACGCAGGCTATCCGCATCATTTCATCTGTATTGTCACATTGACAGTACACAAAAGCAGCCTAAGCCCCGCGAATGGATTAAATGCCATTATGCTTGCACTGTACATAAAAACACATAGAAGTTACAACACAGAAACAGGCCATTTGGCCCAAACAATCGGCATTTACCCTCCACACGAGCAAATAGCCCAATCATATTTACCCGCCCTTTTCCCAAATCAACTTCAGCCCCTTTGTAAGAATATAGAGATGTTTTTCCATTGTTTTCAGGACGGAACAAAGACAGGGCAGCTAATGTACGTTAGCAACACGAGCCAATCAGAATTGGTTGAAAGTGTGTGCTGGCAGATCCCATCCTTTAATCACAATGAATCTCCTGAAGTAAAGCCACAGTTCAGGAACAGCAAAGGTTGTTGAGATAACGCTGGAACAGGAAGATAACATTAAAACTCAGCAACAATTAGACAACGTGCTCGTTAATGATGAGGATGTTTGTTTGGTAAAATGGTATAAATGAGGGTCACAAAGAAAACGCCAGTTAGGAACTACCTTCAAGGAGAGGTACCGTGAACGGCCTGGACAGGCATTGCTGACAATTGCCGGGGAGTTCTTTGCACGTGAGTTTCTAGATGTAGGGCTACGTATACTGCTGTGTATGTAGTCTTACGATGAGTGTTTTGAAACCATAATAAATTAATTGTTAGACATATTACTGTCTCCAGCTTTCACAAATCTGATATTAAAGGGATAAAGATTATCCTCCCCCTTTATCTAACTATCTCATCTCATCTTGAATTTTTCTGCCTCAACCACTAACTCTGGAAGTGAGTTCCTCACAACTCTCTGTGAAGACGTTTCTCCTGCCCTCTGTTCTAAATCTTTTACATTTAATCCTGTATCTATGGGGAAAATTTTAACCCCAAAAAACAGGTGGTTTGGGTCGGGTGGGAGGTTAAAGTGTTAAAAACCTGAACTCTACTCCAACCCGCCCACTTCCGGTTTTAACGGAGGCGGGACGGGGAGCGGGCAGCCAACCCGCTCCCAGGAGGCGGGTTGGCAATTTAAATATTATAATGAGGCTGCGTGCCTCATATTGATTTAACTCGGCCGGACATGTGTCCCTGGCCTCAGGAAACCCCCCAGCTAAAGGGAGGTGAAAGCTGCTGGATCCAGCAATTAAGTACCTTTCCACTTACCTGCTGGATCCAGCATCCCTGCCTCGTAAACCCCCCCGCGATCAGACACCCCCCCCAACCCTTCCGATCTCCACCACGGGGCCTCCGACCTCCCCCTGAGGCTTCCGAACTCATTCCTGAGGCCTCCAATCTCAAAACCCCCACACCCCCTGGCCTCCGAACTGCCCCCCTCCCCCCCCACGAGGCCCCTGACCACCCCTCCCCCCACCCCCACCCCACCCAAGGTTTCCGACCTCCGACCCACCACCTCTCCGCTCCACGGCTGCGGTCTTGTGCCAAAAGCCTACCCACCCGACAGCCAGCCTCTCAATCCGGCTGGCTGCGGCCGGGAAACGAGAAAAAAAAATGTTAGTCGGGTCCTGCCGTTAAATTCGGAAGAGCTTGAGGGAAACCCGTTCTTCTGAGCTTCCCAACCTCTATCCACCCCTTCCCCCGCCCCTCCCTGGCTCCGAGTTAATATCCAGCCCGATGGCTCCTCGTTCTTGACCCTTCAACTACTGGAAGCTGTTTGCTTCTATCCAACCTGTCCAATCCTTTCATAATTTGAAACACTGCAGCAGAACTATTTACATTATAATAATTTTATTCTATTCTGCTGCCTCCGTTTATTATGATGTATCCTTTTGACGGTGTATCCTGAAGAGACTGGTTTACTGTCGCAGCTATGCACCACCAAGCCTATTTTATTTCACCCCTCCCTATTTCCGTAACCTCCTTCAGCCCCCCCCCCCGCCGAGATATCTGCACTCCTCTAATTCTGCCCTCTTGAGCATCCCTGATTATAATCGCTCAACCATTGGGGGCTGTGCCATTAACTGCCTAGGCCCTAAGCTCTGGAATTCTCTCCCTAAACCTCTCCACCTCTCTACCTTTCTTCCTTTAAGACACTCCTTAAAATCTACATCTTTGACCAAGCTTTTGGTCACCTGTCCTAATATTTCCTTATGTGACTCAGTGTCAAATGTTGTCTGATAACGCTTCTGTGCAGTGCTTTGGGACGTTTTACTACGTTAAAGGCGCCATATAAATGCAAGTTGTTGTTGTTGTTTATTTCTATCATATGTTAGCCTGTCTGATGGAGAAGTACGAGTGTAACAGCCAAAGAAGATCTTTTAAAAACCCTCCTAATAACCCAGTGGTTAAAGGTGCCATGAGGTGTGATACTAAAGCCATACAGAGCAGAAGGTTGCAGGCTCGACCTCCGACCTCTGCTGAGCTAGCTGATCTCAGCCGATGGCAGAGGTTAGGGTGCTACAGTCAGCCGTGACTCAGTGGTAGCACTCTTGCCTCTGAGTCAGAGGTAGTGGGTTCAAGTCCCACGCCAGAGACTTGAGCACATAATCCAGGCTGACACTCCAGCGCAGTACTGACTGAGTGCTGCACTGTCGGAGATGCCGTCTTTCAGATGAGGCGTTAAACCGAGGCCTCGTCTGCCCTATTGGGTAGATGTGAACCGTTCCGCGGCACTATTTTGAAGAAGAGCAGGGGAGTTCTCCACAGTGTCCTGGCCAATATTTATCTCTCAATCAACATTAATAAAGCAAATTATCCGGTCATTATCACATTGCTGTGGGAGCTTGCTGTGCACAATTTGGCTGTGCTTTTCTACATTACAACAGTGACTACACTTGAAAAATAAACTTAATTGTCTGGGACGTCCTGAGGTGGTAAAGGCGCAATTTAAATGCGAGTCGTTCCTTTTTCTGCCTGGTCTTCAGATCTTTTTTGCAGGGACTGTTGAGGAGTGGCCTAATCCCAGATACATAGCTGTCAAGGTCAGGGGTATGTTAGGAATGACATTTATGATTAGAAATAAGCGTGAGAGAGTTTGTTAAACCCATTTAAACCCTATGACGTTTTGTTTAGGAATGAGATACGTGAAAAGGCCAAATGAGTGAGTCTCGCGCCAAATGATTGAGACTGAGCAGGGATGCACACAGCCTCGTGGGGGGCACTAGGTGTTGTCCCGCTCCAACCGTCTGATCTGATTTCCCCTCCCGCTTTGTATGGAGAAGCCACAGCCTCAGCTCAGCGTGGACCAGAGTGGGAACTGAATGAAGACTTCAATCTGTCCCATTTACATTGTGTCATTTAGGGGTCAGTGTCCATGTGCATTTTACATAGTCTCGCTACAGTGACAGTGCCGAGGAAAGGGTTACAGCAACAGTGAGACCTGGGGGCAGATCATCGTCATGCCTCACACCTCTCCCAGAACGCACTGCAGCCAAGAAAGGAGACAGGAATCTACGGTCCCAAGGACATGAATACTCACATGGCTCCGCAAAGTGTTGCTTGGGGCAATTTTAACCACACCCACCTGTCAGGATGCTGGCGAGATCGGATGCGGCGCTTGTTTTACACCCGGTCCGATGTCACTCTCTGTTGAAGTCAACAGACAGTAATATCAGGGGGTGGGGAACGGGGTGTAAAACCGGCCATCCACCCCATCCCGTGGGATTCCCGCCCACCGAGTTAGGTTAAAATTGCCTCCAAGAAGAAAGGCTGCTTCAGGGCAGTTTGAAATCTAGATTACTGGTGCCCAGGCTAATGGCACCGGAGTGGTGTTTGATCTATATCCACGTTTCAATTATATTCCTTTCCGTTTGCTTTTCCCTCAGGGTGGAGAACACTGTTACTATCATGGCCAGATACGGGGGAACGACAACTCCAAAGTTGCTCTGTCCACCTGCGATGGGCTTCAGTAAGTATGATCGGGGGCTCCACCCAGGACCGGAGTTCAAATCCAACGCAGACCAGTGGGGATGAGCGTCTCCTTCCCACACACGGTGAAATGGGTGGGGAGGCTAAACCTAGTTGCTGGTGGATTTGGACAGAATGCTGCCTCTAACCTGGCACGCAGTTGGCAGTCCAGCTCATAGAAGCCGCAGGAGGGTTGGAGGGTGTGGGGAAATGGAGATGTCCCACAGGTTTAATATGGGTGCTTAGGGGATTAATGCGTATAGTGCAGGTCTAACTCTGCTGCTCGCTGTGCTGTATATGGCCCCCTTCCCCAACCCCTCCCCCCCCCCCCCCCCCACCACCCCACTGCCAAAAGCAAGTGTAAATCCAAAGGGACAGTTTACAAACTCGTAGCTGGACCACTTTGGTAGTGCAGCGTTATAATAGATACTGAGGGAGTTTAGTTCCCTTAACGACCTATTGGATAAAGGCACCTTCCTGCACAACACTGAGCAATATGGGCCAGGAGGACCAGTTTCAGTTCCTGGTGTACGATGAATTAATTGGGGCTGCAATTGGAGAGCAGTTGGTTTCAGTGCACCAGGGTTAGAGAAGGGAAAATTATCCTGGGGCCCAGCTCCTGATTGCCACCCATTGGCAATCTCTGTTGGAAGTGTGCACATAGGGATGTTGATGGAGGTCACGATTGGGCTTGGCTGTGGCACCCATCACCGTCGAATAGCCGGTCGCTACGCACTGTCTTGGCTCGCAGGTAAAGAATTGCCTCTTCAGTGAAGATCAGGAACACCCGGGGAACCGCACCCCAGCGTGAGTCAGCTCCCCCCCCGGGAGCAAACCGGAAAGTAAACCTTAAAAAATAACACAATACACCTAAGTGTTTAAAAGGGAAGGTAACTGTGGGGCCAATTACCACAAATGGCACTTGTCCTAGCGTCACCGGGAGAAATGTTTTTCCACTTTGACCCAGTCCCAGGGAGTGGACCTGCTCATCTGACACTCCAGGACTTCCATCTGGCCATAACAATCATGTCAGATTAGAGAGCCCAAGGCTTAGTCATATATTAATGTAGATCTCACACTCAGTCTGCTGCAGTCGTGGACTCACACCCATTGAGACAGAAAGTCATCATTTTAAAAATTAATTTCCACTCCCACTCTCTTTTAATCCCTTGACGTTTTTGGACATTAATTTTGCATCTTCTAATCTAGTTTCCCCCCTGCCTCCACTTACACTGTGTACGTCCCTTTACTCAGAGGTTGGTTATGTGATTCGTATCCCAAATCTTACAGCTGTTGAAGTGGTCCTCACAGCATTATCAGCCTCTTTAGTATCTTTAAACCTCACCATGCTCCCTCCCTCACCCTCTGTAACCCATCTATTGCCCATCCTAGCTCACACTCTGCATTCCCTCTGTAACCCATCCATCCCCCATCCCAGCTCACACTCTCCAGTCCCTCTGTAACCCATCCATCCCCCATCCCAGCTCACACTCTCCAGTCCCTCTGTAACCCATCCATCCCCCATCCCAGCTCACACTCTCCAGTCCCTCTGTAACCCATCCATCCCAAACTCTCCACTCTCCCTCTGTAACCATTGTCGATTTTTTAACTCTCTTTATTCTGTAGCGTAATCGCGAGGTAAGGATCAACCGAGTCTTTAAACTTTTGAACAGTTGGTGTTACTGAAAATAAAGCACAACAGTTTTAGATATAAAGATGCTTATAACCCAGTCAGCATTTCAAGGCAAAACTCCGAATGGTCCAATTCTTCTGCTTCGGTAGACTGAGGAGTTAATTCTCTGTTGATGTCCTCCATGGTCTGTCTCTGGAGTGTCTGGACTGTCTCTGGAGTCTCTGGTCCGGCTCTGGTCTGGCTCTGGAGTGTCTCTGGTCTGGCTCTGGAGTGTCTGTGGTCTGTCTGTGGTCTTTCTCTGGTCTGTCTCTGGAGTGTCTGTGGTCTGTCTCTGGAGTGTCTGTGGTCTATCTCTAGTCTGTCTCTGGAGTGTCTCTGGAGTTTGTGGTCTGTGGTCGCGTCTCTGGCCTGTCTCTGGCCTGTCTCTGGCCTGTCTCTGGTCTATCTCTTGTCCACCTCTGTAGTGTCTCTGGTCTGTCTCTGGAGTGTCTCTGGTCTGTCTCTGGTCTGTCTCCGGAGTGTCTCTGGTCTGTCTCTGGTCTGTCTCTGGTCTGTCTCTGGAGTGTCTCTAGTCTGTCTCTGGTCTGTCTCTGGTCTGTCTCTGGAGTGTCTCTGGTCTGTCTCTGGTCTGTCTCTGGAGTGTCTCTGGTCTGTCTCTGGTCTGTCTCTGGTCTGTCTCTGGTCTGTCTCTGGTCTGTCTCTGGAGTGTCTCTGGTCTGTCTCTGGTCTGTCTCTGGTCTGTCTCTGGAGTGTCTCTGGTCTGTCTCTGGTCTGTCTCTGGTCTGTCTCTGGTCTGTCTCTGGTCTGTCTCTGGTCTGTCTCTGGAGTGTCTCTGGTCTGTCTCTGGTCTGTCTCTGGTCTGTCTCTGGTCTGTCTCTGGAGTGTCTCTGGTCTGTCTCTGGTCTGTCTCTGGTCTGTCTCTGGTCTGTCTCTGGAGTGTCTCTGGTCTGTCTCTGGAGTGTCTCTGGTCTGTCTCTGGTCTGTCTCTGGTGTGTCTCTGGTCTGTCTCTGGTCTGTCTCTGGAGTGTCTCTCTTCTGTCTCTGGTCTGTCTCTGGAGTGTCTCTCTTCTGTCTCTGGTCTGTCTCTGGTCTGTCTCTGGTCTGTCTCTGGAGTGTCTCTGGTCTGTCTCTGGTCTGTCTCTCTTCTGTCTCTGGTCTGTCTCTGGAGTGTCTCTGGTCTGTCTCTGGTGTGTCTCTCTTCTGTCTCTGGTCTGTCTCTGGAGTGTCTCTGGTCTGTCTCTGGAGTGTCTCTGGTCTGTCTCTGGAGTGTCTCTGGTCTGTCTCTGGTCTGTCTCTGGTCTGTCTCTGGAGTGTCTCTGGTCTGTCTCTGGAGTGTCTCTGGTCTGTCTCTGGTCTGTCTCTGGAGTGTCTCTGGTCTGTCTCTGGAGTGTCTCTGGTCTGTCTCTGGAGTGTCTCTGGTCTGTCTCTGGAGTGTCTCTCTTCTGTCTCTGGTCTGTCTCTGGAGTGTCTCTGGTCTGTCTCTGGTCTGTCTCTGGAGTGTCTCTGGTCTGTCTCTGGTCTGTCTCTCTTCCGTCTCTGGTCTGTCTCTGGAGTGTCTCTGGTCTGTCTCTGGTGTGTCTCTCTTCTGTCTCTGTCTGTCTCTGGAGTGTCTGGTCTGTCTCTGGAGTGTCTCTGGTCTGTCTCTGGAGTGTCTCTGGTCTGTCTCTGGTCTGTCTCTGGAGTGTCTCTGGTCTGTCTCTGGTCTGTCTCTGGTCTGTCTCTGGTCTGTCTCTGGAGTGTCTCTGGTCTGTCTCTGGAGTGTCTCTGGTCTGTCTCTGGTCTGTCTCTGGTCTGTCTCTGGTCTGTCTCTGGAGTGTCTCTGGTCTGTCTCTGGTCTGTCTCTGGAGTGTCTCTGGTCTGTCTCTGGTCTGTCTCTGGTCTGTCTCTGGAGTGTCTCTGGTCTGTCTCTGGTCTGTCTCTGGTCTGTCTCTGGTCTGTCTCTGGTCTGTCTCTGGTCTGTCTCTGGTGTGTCTCTGGTCTGTCTCTGGAGTGTCTCTGGTCTGTCTCTGGTCTGTCTCTGGAGTGTCTCTGGTCTGTCTCTGGTCTGTCTCTGGAGTGTCTCTGGTCTGTCTCTGGTCTGTCTCTGGTCTGTCTCTGGTCTGTCTCTGGAGTGTCTCTGGTCTGTCTCTGGTCTGTCTCTGGTCTGTCTCTGGAGTGTCTCTGGTCTGTCTCTGGTCTGTCTCTAGTCTGTCTCTGGTCTGTCTCTGGTGTGTCTCTGGTCTGTCTTTGGTCTGTCTCTGGTCTGTCTCTGGTCTGTCTCTGGAGTGTCTCTGGTCTGTCTCTGGTCTGTCTCTAGTCTGTCTCTGGTCTGTCTCTGGTCTGTCTCTGGAGTGTCTCTGGAGTGTCTCTGGAGTGTCTCTGGTGTGTCTCTGGTGTGTCTCTGGTCTGTCTTTGGTCTGTCTCTGGTCTGTCTCTGGTCTGTCTCTGGTCTGTCTCTGGTCTGTCTCTGGTCTGTCTCTGGTCTGTCTCTGGAGTGTCTCTGGTCTCTCTCTGGAGTGTCTCTGGTCTGTCTCTGGAGTGTCTCTGGAGTGTCTCTGGTGTGTCTCTGGTGTGTCTCTGGAGTGTCTCTGGAGTGTCTCTGGTGTGTCTCTGGTGTGTCTCTGGAGTGTCTCTGGAGTGTCTCTGGTCTGTCTCTGGTCTGTCTCTGGAGTGTCTCTGGTCTGTCTCTGGTCTGTCTCTGGTCTGTCTCTGGTGTGTCTCTGGTCTGTCTTTGGTCTGTCTCTGGAGTGTCTCTGGTCTGTCTCTGGAGTGTCTCTGGTCTGTCTCTGGTCTGTCTCTGGAGTGTCTCTGGTGTGTCTCTGGAGTGTCTCTGGAGTGTCTCTGGTCCGTCTCTGGTCCGTCTCTGGTCTGTCTCTGGAGTGTCTCTGGAGTGTCTCTGGTCTGTCTCTGGAGTGTCTCTGGTCTGTCTCTGGAGTGTCTCTGGAGTGTCTCTGGTCTGTCTCTGGAGTGTCTCTGGTCTGTCTCTGGAGTGTCTCTGGTCTGTCTCTGGAGTGTCTCTGGTCTGTCTCTGGAGTGTCTCTGGTCTGTCTCTGGAGTGTCTCTGGAGTGTCTCTGGTCTGTCTCTGGAGTGTCTCTGGTCTGTCTCTGGAGTGTCTCTGGTCTGTCTCTGGTCTGTCTTTGGAGTGTCTCTGGTCTGTCTCTGGTCTGTCTCTGGAGTGTCTCTGGAGTGTCTCTGGTCTGTCTCTGGTCTGTCTCTGGAGTGTCTCTGGTCTGTCTCTGGTGTGTCTCTGGTCTGTCTCTGGAGTGTCTCTGGAGTGTCTCTGGAGTGTCTCTGGTCTGTCTCTGGAGTGTCTCTGGTCTGTCTCTGGAGTGTCTCTGGTCTGTCTCTGGAGTGTCTCTGGTCTGTCTCTGGAGTGTCTCTGGTCTGTCTCTGGTCTGTCTCTGGTCTGTCTCTGGTCTGTCTCTGGAGTGTCTCTGGTCTGTCTCTGTCTGTCCTCTGGTCTGTCTCTGGTCTGTCCTCTGGAGTGTCTCTGGTCTGTCTCTGGTCTGTCTCTGGAGTGTCTCTGGAGTGTCTCTGGAGTGTCTCTGGTCTGTCTCTGGTCTGTCTCTGGTCTGTCTCTGGTCTGTCTCTGGAGTGTCTCTGGTCTGTCTCTGGTCTGTCTCTGGTCTGTCTCTGGTCTGTCTCTGGAGTGTCTCTGGACTGTCTCTGGTCTGTCTCTGGTCTGTCTCTGGTCTGTCTCTGGAGTGTCTCTGGTCTGTCTCTGGTCTGTCTCTGGAGTGTCTCTGGAGTGTCTCTGGAGTGTCTCTGGAGTGTCTCTGGAGTGTCTCTGGTCTGTCTCTGGTCTGTCTCTGGTCTGTCTCTGGAGTGTCCCTGGTCTGTCTCTGGTCTGTCTCTGGTCTGTCTCTGGAGTGTCTCTGGTCTGTCTCTGGTCTGTCTCTGGTCTGTCTCTGGATTGTCTCTGGAGTGTCTCCTCGATTTTAATAAAACGGCTGTCCATATACCCTTCTCGCTGGCAAAACAATCTGCTGATAGTTTTCCATTCTCTCTCTTTCCCATGGTTAAACCAGCTGCTGCTACAAAAACAGCTTCTGATGTTTGACGGTTTCTTGGTTTATCAAGGCCTAGTTGGTAGCTCTATTATCTTCAACCTCACCCCTTATCTCTGCGAAAGTACATCATTTCATTTGGGCTCAACCGCCTGTAGCAATAATGATAGCGATCAAACTTGGTCAAGCTTCTCAGCATGCCGTCTTGTAACAGTCAAATTGAACAGTTCTGTGTTCTATGGTTCGTTGTTAATAATTTCAACCAGACTCTGCTTGTTTAATACAAAAGCAAAATACTGCGGATGTTGGAAATCTGAAATAAAAACAGAAAATGCTGGAAATACTCAGCAGGTTAGTCAGCATCTGTGGAGAGAGAAACAGAGTTAATGTTTCAGGTCGATGACCTTTTGTCAGAACTCTGCTCGTTTAGTCCAGGATTTCTAGCCCATCCTTTTTGTTTGCTTAAAACTGGTATTAACAATCCATATTGTAAAAATCCAAAAATCTTAAGTGGCAGAGTAGAGTGAGCTTTACTCTGCATTTAACCTTGTAGCACACCTGATGCTGACACGGGCAGATGGGCAAGTGAGGGGTGTCACAGTGCCAACACCCCCTCACCTTCAGGAACACAAAAGAGAGCAAAGATGAGGAAACTCAGGTGAAAACAGTTCTAGTTTTAAATGCTGGGACGGTGGCAACAAGGGTTGGAGAGCTTTGTGTGAGGTACTAGGCATTGATTGGAGCCAGCAGCCTCATTCTAATACTGTATCATCTCTCTCTCTTTCTAGTGGCATGTTTGATGATGGTAACTACATGTATATCATTGAGCCATTGATGCAGACACATGCAGAGGTGAGTACCAAGCATTATTTCTTTTGTGCTGTCAGATGATAGGTGCCACCAGTACCTGCCTTATTGCTGAACATGGTAGACCTCATAGGTTGTTGACAGAGCTTTTCTTTCTCGGGACGTGGGCGTCGCTAGCAAGGCCAGCATTTATTGCCCATCCTTAGTTGCCTTGAGAAGGTGGTGGTGGGCCTTCTTCTTGAACCGCTGCAGTCCGTGAGGTGAGGGTACTCCCACAATGCTTCTTGTTATTCTTTGCGGTGGTTTCAGTACAACTGAGTGGCTCACTAGACCACTGCAAGAGGGCAGACCAGAGTCAACCATGCTGGGATGGGACTGGAGTCATATGAAGGCCAGACTGGGTAAGAACGCCAAGCTTACTTCCCTAAAGTACATTAATGAACCAACACAACTTTTATTTATACAGCGCCTTTAACGTAGTAAAACGTCCCAAGGCGCTTCACAGGAGCGTTATCAGACAACATTTGACACCGAGCCATATAAGGAGATATTAGGACAGGTGACCAAAAGCTTGGTCAAAGAGGTAGGTTTTTTGGAGCATCTTAAAAGAGGAGAGAGAGGCGGAGAGGTTTAGGGAGGGAATTCCAGAGGCTAGGGCTTAGGCAGCTGAAGGCACGGCCGCCAGTGGTGGGGCGAAGGAAATAAGGGATGCAAACAAGGCCAGAATTGGAGAAGCACAGAGACCTCGGAGGCCATGGAGGGATTTGAACACGAGGATGAGAATTTTAAATTTGAGGCATTTCCAGACCAGTTGGGTTTTTACGACTACCCGACAGTTTCACGATACAGTGGCCCAGAAATTGATCTCGCTCTGTTCCCGCGGGGGTAAGCCTTCCCCGCGATGTCTCACCTCGCTTATGCTTTTTCTGATCCAGCTCGCACGAACTTGATGTTCCAGACATCAGCTGTGCTGGGCTTGCGTATCCCAGCGGCGTAGTGAATTCGTGCGAGCTGTGGGATCACGTGACTCAGTTAGAGCCAATGGCAGCACACCATCTTCCATTCATAAGTCTCACAGCATGGCTGTGAGACTTATGAATCTTACACCCCCCCAAAATAACAGCTAAACCTCAATTAAATTAAAAAAAAAAACCATCACATTAATAAAATAAGTATAGTTAATTAAATTAACCATTTTAAATAAAAAATTAAATTTTTGAAAAAATTTAAAATCTTTTAAAAAGTTATAAAAATAAACTTACCTGTCTTTAAAGTCTCTAAAAAAGATATACCTGTAAAAAAAAATTCAAAAAAATACTTAATTCACTACTTACCTTCTTAAAAGCGGGTCTTACTCCTCCTTTTTACATTTCCAAAATCTTCCCTACTTACCTGCGCGTCCAAAGCATGAAGTGCACAGCGTGCGCGCAGCCTGTAGCGCGCACGCGATGCACCCAGGCCCCGCCCCCTTTTCGGAAGAGCAATTGCCGGTTTTCAGCGCATGCGCAGGGCATGCAGAAAACCGGCAATTGGAGTGGGAATACGCGAGAGTATGCAGTGCGTACTCTCGCGTCCCGGGATCAATTTTCGGCCCCATGTTTCATGACAGTTTTTTTTATTTCCAGTTTTTTAAAATATATTACTGAGTTCAAATTTGGAGACCCTTTTAGGAGCAGCAAGGTGCTAGTTAGCCCAATGAGCCTGTCTGACATCGCTGGGACTATTCCAAAATTCCCTGGCTTTATTTTCTCAAGGGAATTGTGAAGGATGCGATGTTTTTGTGCTGGGACATGCACTTTACTGCGGTAACTCGGCAGATTTTTCAAGTTTAAAAAAAAAAATTGCCGTTCAGCAGTTTTGCTACTGAAATCAATTCCGCAAGGTGCAATTTTTTTTGGCTGCTGACAGCTTAAACCGGAGGAGGGTGAGAATGGAGAGAAGTCCGTGAAGTCAGTGTCCAACTCTTGACAAATGCATGAGTGGCGCTCTGCACCCCTGATGCGGCGGCTAATTACCGGTCCTAATCGGCTGACTACAGCCGCAGACCATGCAGAGTTCCACTCCGAAAAGAAAGAACTGGCATTTCTACAGCTCCTTCCAATAAGAACAGGAGGAGGCCATTCAGCCCCTCGAGCCTGTTCCACCATTCAATTAGAACATGGCTGACCTGCATCTTAATACTCTTACCTAACAAAAAGCTATCAATCTCAGTTTTGATATTTTCAATTGACCCACCCCCAGCTTCAACAGTTATAAAATAAAAACAGAAAATGCTGCTGGGAACACTCTGCAGGACAGGCAGCATCTGTGGAGAGAGAAACAGAGTTAACGGCCTCGATAATAACTCAGAGGCACGTTTGGAGTGGGGGGGGTGAAGGGGCGAGGGTTCAATATCGGGTGGGAAGCCAGGAAGAACTTTCAGCACGTCTGACTGACATTTTAACGCCACCACCTAATACGAACATACTAATTAGGAGCAGGAGTAGGCCCCTCGGCCCCTCGAACCTGCTCCGCCATTCAATAAGATCATGGCTGATCTGATTACTCCACATTCCCGCCTACCCCCGATAACCTTTCACCCCCTTGCTTATTAAGAATCTATCTACCTCTGCCTTAAAAATATTCAAAGACTCTGCTTCCACTGCCCTCTGAGGAAGAGAGTTCCAAAGACTCACGACCCTCTGTGAGAAAAAATTTCTCCTCATCTCTGTCTTAAATGGGCGACCCCTTATTTTTAAACAGTGACCCCTAGTTCTAGATTCTCCCACAAGAGGAAACATCCTCTCCACATCCACCCTGTCAAGACCCCAGAATAGAACTTCTGGGTTTGGCGTCGAATGCGGGGCAGCGGGTGTGATACGGACCCTCCTGATGGGCTCTCAACGGGAGTATTTAAAGGGCCAATCCAAAAATGGAGTTTGGAGGAGTGAGGAGTTTAAACCAAGGGAGGGTGAAGTCTCAGAATGGATTCAGGCTGGTCAAGGGCTGTGCCTTGACTTAACGATGCCTCGCTTGACTCACTGCTGGGTGCAGTGAGGATCCGGAGAGAGATAGTCTTCCCCAGCAACGGGAGGGAGAAGCCTACAGCCGCAACAAAGAAGACGTGGTGGTCAGTAGGTCAGCAGCAAGAGCATCGTGCCACGCTCCTGGCTTCAGTGCAGGAAGCGCTTTATTGACCTAACCAGGTCAGGAAAGGTGAGTACAGTTGCACATTCACCTCCATCCTGTTGTGCGCATCACCCCATTCCCTCAGTCTACCTTGTCAAGCCTACTCCATCACATCACTCCTCACACCCACTCATCTTGCAAACGCACCCACCCTTCTCTTTCTATGCACTTCTGCACATCCCCATCTATCCATCCACCACTGGCACTCACCCTCATCCTTATGCAATTTGATGCCTCTCCCTGATCGTCACCCTCACCAAATGCACGGCAGCCATCGGGTGAACACATGCCATTACACCCACTCATACGTCTCTTTTCCCCTGTTGTAGGAGAACAGAGCACAGAACACGAGGGAGGGAACCGGAGGTGGTTTTCAACACATTTCCCGTTAATAACTGCAGAGGAGGGAGAGCTGGAGATCAGTGGCGTTTCAGCGTCCCTGACCATCGGAGATGGGGACCTTCCAGCTATCTGTTAACACAGTTAACCATTCAGTCATGTTGTCTTGTTTTCAGCAGCGAGTGAAATATGATCATCTCCATAACGATAAATTGCTACATTCTTACCTTGCCAGGACTAATTCCTGGCTCTTCTCTCCGCCAGAGCCTTCATGTGTGCACCAGCAGTCGGTGGAGCTCCCGGATGACAAATCCTCAGAGGAGCTGATTCCTTCTGAGGGTGCACCGTCACAGGACTAGTGCTTACCAGGCACCAGCTCAGATACTCGCACTTCGGTGGGCCCAGTTAGAGAGAGAGTTGGGTTTTCACCCGGTGACTCACACTTCACAAGTGAGCAAGAGCAGACGGTGGTGGCAGAGACAGCAGGGGAGAGTCCACGTCTGCATCTGCGTCTGCGTGCTCAACTGGACACAGGTGCTGTACCCGGGGGCCATCGATGAAAAGGATAATCATTGAGGGGCAGCAAAGAATCTGCGACGTACTGACAGACCTTTCAAGCACACTGTCTACGAAGGGATTGGGGTGGAGTGGGGAGAGGAGAGTGGCCGTTTGATGTGATAGTTACATCGGCCCAGTGGTGGTAACTGAATGAACCCTACAGCTATAAGGGAATCTCTGGCAGCAATGTGAGCGGCTGGTGCTGCGTTGGGGTCCCATCCTCCTCCTCTTGCTCTTCCTCTTCCTTTTCCTCCTTCTCCTTCTCCTCCTCTTCCTCCTGCAGGTCCAAACCACACTGCTGCTCAGTGTCGTGCAGAGTGCAGCACACCACGACCATTCTGGAGACCCTCTCTGGCAAGTACTGAAGGGCGCCTGCAGATCTGCCCAGGCACCTGAAGTGCATCTTGAGCATGCTGATCGCTTGCTCAATGACACATCTGGTGGTCATATGGCTGTTATTGTACCGCCCTTGGGCTTCATTTGTTGGGTTTTTCGTGGGTGTCATCAGCCAAGTTTGAAAGGGGTATCCTTTGTCTCCTAGCAGCCACTCCTTAAGTCTGCTTGCAGGTCCAAAGAGGTCAGGGAGCTTGGACTGCCGCAGGATGAAAGCATCATGGTAGCTCCCCCGGGAATCTGCCGCACAGCTGCATAAACCTTTTCTTGTGGTTGCACACCAGCTGCACATCGATGGAATGGAACCTCTTGCGGTTCCCGAATACACCTGGTTGATCTGGGGTGCCTGGATTGCCACGTATGTGCAGTCGATTACACCATGCAACTGTGAGAAGCCAGCCAGAGACGCAAACCCGCGCGCCCACTCATTCTGACTGGCATCATCGCAGGCGAACTTCACATCATTGCCGGCCCTGGCAAACAACCTTTTTGGAAAAAAAGCCTGAGGTTATTTTCTTTGAAACAGAGGAGGGTGAAGGGAGACTTGATTGAAGTGTATAAAATTATGAGGGGCCTAGATAGAGTGGATAGGAAGGACCTATTTCCCTTAGCAGAGAGGTCAATAACCAGGGGGCATAGCTTTAAAGTAATTGGTAGAAGGATTAGAGGGGAATTGAGGAGAACTTTTTTCACCCAGAGGGTGGTGGGGGTCTGGAACTCACTGCCTGAAAGGATAGTAGAGGCAGAAACCCTCATCACATTTAAAAAGTACTTGGATACGCACTTGAAGTGCCGTAACCTACAAGGCTATGGACCAAGAGCTGGAAAGTGGGATTAGGCTGGAGGCTATTTTTCGGCCGGCACAGACACGATGGGCCAAACGGCCTCCTGCACTGTAAATTTCTATGATTCTAAACCATCAGTCTTATGCATTTGTGGGCCACCGACTGGGAGATCCTGGATATGTCTCCGGCAGAGCCATGGAAGGATCCGAAGGCAAAAAAGTTGAGGGCAGTGGTAACTTTGACAGCCAATGGTAATGCTTGACCCCCAGGTCCTGGTAGGTCTCTCCACAGCAGGCTGTTGCTGCTGAGGATGATCATCTTGCCCCTTAACCGAGGTCCAATCTAAGGCAGCCATGGCGCCACCCATCCTGATCTTGTGAGTCTCAATACCTCCAAAGGCCCGGCTGCGGACTGCACCGTCTCGGCATGGGCGGTGGCAGTCTGGGCTGGCTGGCTGACAGGCAACAGCAAGGCACTGGCGGAGTGGTCGGACGAATGCTGTCATCCTGCGAGAGGACATCAGGTTTGTGCTTCACGGAGCCACTGCCATTTCCCCGGGGTGGCGCCTTAGCAATCCTAGTAACCTGTTGGAGCACACTGTAATCCACAGCCATGATGACAGCAGTCTGAGCTTCCAATGCAGCACTCAGAATTTGCTGAGACATCGGCCATCAGACGCTGCATCATGGTTGGGTCCACAAGTGTGCTGCTGGAGTTGGCCACCACTTCCATGCTGGAAAGGATGGGCTCCAACCTCTGCACAAAGCCCTGTGCCACATTTGTCTCGGACTCCTCCTTGAAATTGCACTCAGGCTTTCTGGCAGGTCTGCTACTGCACCAAGCATTTCATGGTGCATACCCATCAGCCTTCTTCTGTAGGCCGCTCCATTGAAGTCCTCATCTGAGTCCTCTGCAGCAGGACACGTGTGTGACCTCGCCCTCCAGCGAGCTGGTACCTGCGCTACCCTTGCCCCGGCTGCAGGCCACTCATGCCCGGTCTCTAACCACATGCAGATCCCGCCTCTATGCTACCCTCTAAATTACGAGCAATGTCAGTATCTGAGCTGGTGGCTGCGAGTGTGAAATCAAGTGACGGTGTGTCTTCATCATCACTGTCTTCTTGCTCTTCCACCTGTTGCCCTTCCACCACTGTCTGGCCAGGTTGCAGTTCTTGGGTAGCTGAAAGGAGAAAGGCACAAGGGTAAGGTTGTTGTGAGGGGAGGGTGGGAGGTGGGGGAGGAAACAAGAGGTGCACGCTTACACCATCTGCAGCTTGTAAATCAGAAGAGATTGTGGGATGAGGGGGAAGTGGGATGTGAGGAGGAGGATTAGGTATGAGGATACCATCATCTTCGATGGCATTAGCCCCGCCGCAGGCCACAGCCTCAGCGATGGCCATTCCAATAATGTCCAGCACCGTCTCCTCCATGGGGGTAAGGTTATGCAGGCGAGCCTGTCCCCCCGCTGGTTAGCTGCTGCTGCCTGCGGTTGTGAGCCACCTCGTCCTGCAGGAGAGAGGGAAGTGTGTCATTGAGTGTGGAGCAATGTGTTTGGGTGATGTGCCTGTCCTGGTTGAATAGCTGGCAGTGTGTGCAAGCCGTGAGATGTGGGTGTGCGGCTTGCAGCAGTGCTAAGTGTGTGAGGGTGAGGTGAAATTATGAATGTGAGGTAGGAGTCCTGATTGATAGAGATTGTTGGTCGGTGAGTGATGGGGGTGTGGTGCATTGAGCAGTTGCTGAGACTAATGGTGCAGTGGGTGGGATATGGCATTTGAAGATGCGTTCACGAACCTTGACCACTCATGTGAGGTCATTGAACTTTTTGTGGCTTTGCATCCAGGACCTTGGGGCTTGACTCCTGGCATTGACCACCTCGGCTATCTGCTCCCACTGCCTTCTGAGGGTTTGTCTGGAGGGCCTCCTGGCCCACTGTGGATAGAGGATCTCTCTCCTCCTGTCTACCTCCTCCACCAAGGCCTCCAGTGCAGCGTCAGAGAACCTTGGAGCACACTCCCTCTCATGTTGTGCCATTATTGAGTGTTTCCCACGTCAAAATCAGTTGTCGAATGACTTCCACCACCTCCTCCAGCCACAATGCACCTCCCCTTTAAGAGATGCAGGCTGGCTTTAAGCAGTGCAGGCTAGCTTTAAGTGGTGCTAACCTTGTACAGTTTTGGGCCCCCTGCTGAAGCGGCCAATGAACAGCACAGTTAGCACAGACTGCACGCTACTATCATTCAAATAAGCAGGCAGCACGAAGTTGGCATGCTGCCTGCATCGGACTCAGTGGGAACGGGTTAATCGCGCATCGCGATCCCCGCGCCCGTTTTCGGGGGTTATCAAATTTCGCGGCCTGAGTCTCTACAATTCATCCGGGAATTGGTGGGTGGAGTGTTTAGAGAGGAACTGAAATGGCCAGGTATATTGGTGGGAAAAATGATGTCCGATATTCCTTTGTTATGGATGGCTGATGAAGAAATCGTTTTCTGTTTTTTAGGAGAATTCACCAAGGCCGCACATGTTACATCGGATACCCATTGGATTGATGGACAAACTTCCCCACATTGGTAATTCCAGTCATTGCTGGCGTTGATACTATCTAACCCTTAGGCTGCTCGCTACCCCAGACTCTTCCTGCCTCCCAGTAACAGTCGTACTCATAGAACAATACAGCACAGGAGGAGGCCATTCGGCCCATCGTGTCTGTGCCGGCTCTTCGACAGAGCTTTTCAATTAGTCCCACTCACCTGCTCTTTCCTCATAGTCCTGCAATTGTTTCCTTTTCAAGTATATAAATGTCATGTCAGCAGCTTACTGTAATAAGTTTTATACTATTTAAAAAAAAATGTCCAAAAAAATTATAAAAGCTTCGGCTCCATCTTCACGATTCCTCTCCCCTCTGCTCTTCCTGTGTATTTTATTCCACGCTATTAATTATTGAAATACCCTGCATTTTTCTCTCCTGCACCTTGTTCACCGCGGTGTCCCCCGCCAGGATCAGGGACGGCCAACTACTCAAGTCACTTGAGGGAGGGACATCACCGCTGAACCTGGTCCTGTCCTCACCCGATGTCCCGTCACACACACGCGCACACATACAGGCACGCGCACACATACACACACACGCACACATACAGGCACGCGCACACACATGCACACATACAGGCACGCGCACACATACACACACGCGCACACATACAGGTACGTGCACACACGCACGTACACGCGCATACAGCTTCCAGACGAAGTAAAATGGTTGCACAGTCTGAGAAAGAGCGTCTTCTACGTGCGTGTGTGTGTGCGTCTATACGTGCGTACACACGTGCAGGTACACATGCACATACACGCAAACACACATATGCACACACATGCACGCACCCAAGTACACGCGTGTACACACGAACAGAAATACAGACACGCACAGTCGCACACGCACGTAGAAGAAGCTCTTTCTCAAACTATGTAACCATTTTACTTCATCTGGGAGCTGAAGACTCGACTATTCCAATGCTCCCCTGGCCGGCCTCCCATCTTCCACCCTCCCTAAACATCAGCTCATCCAAAACTCTGCTATCCGTATCCTAACTCCCACCAAGTACCACTCACCCATCACCCTCTGTGCTCGCTGACCGACATTGGCTCCTGGTCCACCAACGCCTCAAATTTAAAATTCTCACCCTCGTGTTCAAATCCCTCCGTGGCATCGCCCCTCCCTCTCTCTGTAACCTCCTCCAGCCCTACAACCCTCCGAGATCTCTGCGTTCCTCTAATTCTGGCCTCTTGTGCATCCCCCACTCCCTTCGCTCCACCGTTGGTGGCCGTGCCTTCAGCTGTCCAGGCCCTGGGCTTTGGAATTCCCTCCCTGAACCTCTCCGCCCCTCTACCTCTCCCTCCTCCTTTAAAACTTGCTTTAAAATCTCTCTTTGGCCAAGCTTTTTCCTTGAAATGCAAGCCGTTATATTAACCCTTTCAGTCGAAGCTGGTCGAGTTACACTGGGTGCTGTCGGTCACTTCTCTCCCACAATCTCTTTCAGGGAATCTAAGCAAGGCTAACACCCCGTGGTCGCTACTGATGGAGTTACCCTGGCTCCGAACACACCGGAGAAAGAGAGCTGTAAGTGTCCCCCCACTCTTTCACCATCCCTTTCAGTCTACGTGCGCTGGGTGCTGTGTCGCAGTTAATTTGCCGATAAATTGTCTATTTCACCAGCTGTCTGAAGGAAAGCGGGGAGAGTTCTCGCAGTGTCCCGGCTAACATTCACCCCACAGCCAGCATCACTTGTTTAAAAAAAAACTAAATAGTAGACTCATGACTAAGGTCAGAGCAAGTGGAAGCAGGGGACGAGTAGCAGAATGGATCGCAAGCTGGCTACTAAACAGAGAGTAGGGGTTAAAGGTAATTACTCAGACTGGCAGAAGGTGGGATGTGGTGTTACACAAGGATTGGAGCTGGGATCACTGCTCCTCACCATTTACATAAACAATTTAGACTCGGGGAATCGGAAGTCCAATTTCAAAATTTGCGGATAACACTAAATTGGGGGCTGTTGTTAATATTGAGGAGGACTGCAACAGAGTACAAGAAGATACCAATAAACTTTCAGAATGGGCATGTAATTGGGAAATTAATTTCAATATAGGTAAGTGAGATGGTGCATTTTGGTAGGAGGAATAAAGAGGCGACATACTCCTTGGAAAATAAGTATCTAAATGGGGTAGAGGAACAGAGGGATCTGGAGGTAGAGATTCACAAATCATTAAAAGTAGCGACGCAGGTTAACAAAGCCATAAAAAATGCAAACAAAGCACTGGGGTTCATTTCTAGAGGGATATAATTGAAAAGCAGAAAAGTTACGTTAAATTTACGGAGAAGCTTGGTTAGACCACACTTATGATGCGGAGATGCCGGTGTTGGACTGGGGTGGACAAAAGTGAGAAGTCGCACAACACCAGGTTATAGTCCAACAGCTTTATTTGAGATCACAAGCTTTCGGAGCGCTGCTCCTTCTTCACCTGACGAAGGAGCAGCCGCTCCGAAAGCTTGTGATTTCAAATGAAGCTGTTGGACTATAACCTGGTGTTGTGCGACTTCTCACTTTAGACCACACTTAGAATAATGTGCACAGTTTTGGTCTCAATAAGGATATGGAGACACTGGTGAAGGTGCTAAAAAGATTTACAAGGATGATTCCAGAACTGAGAGTTTACTCCCAATGTTCCCTCTTATTTTTTTTTTTGGGGTGCGTGGCCCATTGCAAAACTTTACATTGGAAAAAGCCGGTCCCGGGCTGCGCGGGACCGACAGAGAGGTGTGCGGTCACGCACCTCCTAGGGAATGTTGGTTATACCGATCAGGAAAGACTGAACAGACTGGGGCTTTTTACTCTCGAACAGAGAAGACTGAGGGGTGACCTGATAGTGGTCTTTAAAACTATGAAGGGGTTCGTTAGGGTAGACGTAAAGAAGATGTTTCCATTTGTGGGGGAGACCAAACTAGAGGTCATAAATATAGGAAATAAAATAAAATCCAGCAGAGAATTCCGGAGAAACTTCTTTACCCAGAGAGTGATTAGAATGTGGAACTCACTACCACATGGAGTGGTTGAGGCGAATAGCATAGAAACATTTAAGGGGAAGCTCGATAAGCACATGAGGGAGAAAGGAACAGAAGGATATGCAGATGGGTTAAATGAAGTAGGGTGAGAGGAGGCTCGTGTGGAGCATAAACACCAACATAGACCAGTTGGGCCGAATGGCCTGTTTCTTTGCTGTACATTCTATGTAACTCGACATAATTAACTGGTCCATCACTGTATCGCTATTTGTGGGAAAATGGCTGCTGCATTTGCCCACATTCAACAGTCCCATGCGGAGGGAGTGTCTGCGTTGGTTGGCAGGGGGGTGATGTTACGTGACGGGCGCTGCCAGTTGCAAGGCTACGCGTCTGTCGAACGGGCTGACAGATCAACTTCTGTCTCCTCAGGCTCACCGCAGTAGTGTCTTCTATGAGATGAAGTACCTGGAGCTGATGATCGTTAACGACCACATGATGGTAGGAGCTGCAAACTTTCTACCGTCTACCTTCCTCACGGCCAGCTCGCATTGTCTGAATTGCTCACACACACAACAACAACTTGCATTATACAGTGTCTTTATTGTAGTAAAAATGTTCCCAAGGCACTTCACAGGAGCGTAATCAAGACAAAATGTGACACTGAGCCACATAAGGAGATATTAGGACAGGCCACCGGAAGCTTGGTCAAAGAGGTAGGCTTTAAGGAACGTCTTAAAGGAGGAGAGAGAGGAGGAGAGTTTTAGGGTGGGAATTCCAGAGCTTAGGGCCTAGATGGCAGAAAGCTCGGCCGGCCATGGTGGGGCGAAGGAAATCGGGAATGCGCAAGAAGCTAGAATTGGAGGCGTGCCAAGATCTCGAAGGGTTGTAGGGCTGGAGAAGGTTACAGAGATATGGAGGGGTGAGGCCATGGAGGGATTTGAACACGAGGATCAGAATTTTAAATTTGAGGCGTTGCCGGACCAGGAGCCAGTGTAGGTCAGCGAACACAGGGATGATGGGCGAACGGGACTTGGTGCGAGTTAGGACACGGGCAGCAGAGTTTTGGATGAGCTGAAGTTTATGGAAGGAGGAAGGTGAGAGGCCGGCCAGGAGAGCGTTGGAATAGTCGAGTCTGAAGGTAACAAGGGTATGGATGAGGATCTGAGGCAGGGGCGGAATTTCACATGTAAGGCGCCAATTCAGGAAGCCCCACTGCCTAGCGGTGAGCGCATATCAGAAAGTCGCAGCTATAGTCATTTCTGACTGTCATTCACGTTTAGTGAGGCAGTGTGACGGGAGTGGAGCCTCTGAATTAATCCCTCAATTGTGTATATAACACTTATCAATCATCAAGTCATAGTCATAAAGTCATAGAGTTATACAGCACAGAAAGAGGCCCTTCGGCCCATCATGTCCACGCCGACCATCAAGCCCTGTCTATTCTAATTCCATTTTCCAGCACTTGGTCCGTAGCCTTGTATGCTATGGCGTTTCAAGTGCTCATCTAAATGCTTCTTGAATGTTGTGAGGGGTCCTGCCTCTACCACCCTTTCAGGCAGTGAGTTCCAGATTCCAACCACCCTCTCTGGGTGAAATTTTTTTTCCTCAAATCCCCTCTAAACCTCCTGCCCCTTACCTTGAAACTATGCCCCCTGGTTATTGACCCTTCTACTAAGGGGAAAAGTTCCTTTCTATCTACCCTATCTATGCCCCTCATAATTTTGTACACCTCAATCAGGTCCCCCCTCAGCCTTCTCTGCTCTAAGGAAAACAACCCCAGCCTGTCCAGTCTCTCTTCATAGCTGAAGCGCTCCAGCCCAGGTAACATCCTGGTGAATCTCCTCTGCACCCTCTCCAATGCAGTCACATCCTTCCTATAGTGTGGTGACCAGAACTGCACACAGTATTCCAGCTGTGGCCTAACTAGCGTTTTGTACAGCTCCATCATAACCTCCCTGCTCTTATATTCTATGCATTGGCAAATGAAGGCAAGTAACCCATATGCCTTTTTAACCACCTTATCTACCTGTCCTGCTGCCTTCAGGGATCTTTGTACATGCACACCAAGGTCCCTCTGATCCTCTGTCCTTCCTAGGGTCCTACCATTCATTGTGTATTCCCTTGCCTTGTTAGTCCTCCCAAAATGCATCACCTCACACTTTTCAGGGTTAAATTCCATTTGACACTGTTCTGCCCATCTAACCAACCCATCTATATCGTCCTGTAGCCTGAGGCTTCCCTCCTCGCTATTTACCACTCTACCAATTTTCGTGTCATCTGCGAACTTACTGATCATACCTCCTACATTCATATCTAAATCATTAATGTACACTACAAACAGCAAAGGACCCAGCACCGATCCCTGCGGTACACCACTGGACACAGGCTTCCAGTCACAAAAACAACCTTCGACCATCACCCTCTGCCTCCTGCCACTAAGCCAATTTTGGATCCAATGTGCCAAATTGCCCTGGATCCCATGGGATCTTACCTTCTTGACCAGTCTCCCATGTGGGACTTTGTCAAAAGCCTTACTGAAGTCCATGTAGACTACATCAACTGCACTACCCTCATCCACACACCTAGTCACCCCCTCGAAAAATTCAATCAAATTGGTTAGACATGATCTCCCCCTGACAAAGCCATGGTGACTATCCTTGATTAATCCTTGCCTCTCCAAGTGGAGACTAATTCAGTCCCTCAGAATTTTTTCCAATAATTTCCCTACCACTGATGTTAGGCTCACTGGCCTGTAATTCCCTGGTTTATCCCTACTACCCTTCTTGAATAATGGTACTACATTAGCTGTTCTCCAGTCCTCTAGCACCTCCCCTGTGGCCAGAGAGATTCTGAAAATTTGTATCAGAGCCCCTGCAATCTCCTCCCTTGCCTCACACAGCAGGCTGGGATACATCTCGTCTGGGCCTGGGGATTTATCCACTTTTAAGCCTGCTAAAACCGCTAGTACCTCCTCCCTCTCAATACTAATTTGTTCAAGTATATCACAATCCCCCTGCCTGATTTCTATGCCTACATCGTCCTTCTCCATAGTGAACACAGATGCAAAATATTAATTTAAAACCTCACCTAAATCTTCTGGCTCTACACACAGATTGCCACTTTGGTCCCTAATGGGCCCTACTCTTTCCCTGGTTATCCTCTTGCCCTTAATATACTTATAAAACACAGTGGGATTGTCCTTTATTTTGCCCGCCAGTGTTTCTTCATGCCCCCTCTTCGCTCTCCTAATTTCTTTTTTAAGTACCCCCCCTGCACTTTCTATACTCCTCTAGGGCTTCCACTGTTTTTAGTCCTTTGTATCTGCCAAAAGCCTCCCTTTTTTTCCTAATCCATTCTTGTATATCCCTTGACATCCAGGGTTCCCTGGGCTTGTTGGTCCCACCCTTGACCTTTACGGGAACATGTTGGCGTTGTACTCTCTCTATTTCCTTTCTGAAAGACTTCCACTGCTCTGATGTGGATTTTCCTACAAGTAGCTGATCCCAGTCCACTTTGGCCAGATCCTGCCATATCATATTAAAATCGGCCTTCCCCCAATTTAGAACCTTTATTTCCGGTCCATCTTTGTCCTTTTCCATGACTACCTTAAACCTCACCGAATTATGGTCACTGTCACCAAAATGCTCTCCTACTGACACTTCTACCACTTGCCCGGCTACATTCCCTAGAATTAGGTCCAGTACCGCCCCCTCTCTTGTAGGACTTTCTACATGCTGGCTCAAAAAGCTCTCCTGGATGCACTTTAAGAATTCCGCACCCTCTAAGCCTTTCACACTCTGACTATCCCAGTTAATATTGGGGAAGTTGAAATCCCCAACTATTATTACCCTATTATTTCTACACTTCTCTGAGATTTGCCTACATATCTGTTCCTCTATCTCCCCCTGACTGTTTGGGGACATATAGCACACTCCCAGCAAAGTGCTTGCCCCCTTTTTGTTTTTAAGTTCTACCCATATGGCCTCATTAGAGGTCACCTGCTAAGATATCATCCTTCCTTACAGCAGTAATTGACTCCTTGATTAATATTGCGACCCCCTCCTCTTTTACACCCCCCTCTGTCTCGCCTGAAGATTCTATACCCCGGAATATTGAGCTGCCAGTCCTGCCCCTCCCTCAACCATGTCTCTGTGATAGCAACAATATCATACTCCCATGTGTTCATCAACACCTTCAATTCATCTGCCTTACTCGCAAGACTCCTTGCATTAAAATAAATGCCATCCAGTCTTGCCATACTCCCTTGTGCCATTACATATTTGCTCTGCCTTCCAGGCTGACTTGTTTTTTCCTTTATATTTGGCTGTGCATTACCCCCTACTATAGCTCCACTCCGTATCCCATCCCCCTGCCAAGTTAGTTTAAACCCCCCCCCTCAACAGTACTAGCAAACCTCCCCGCAAGGATGTTGGTCCCGTTTCGGTTCAGGTGCAACCCGTCTGACTTATACAGGTCCCACCTTCCCCAGAAGCAGACCCAGAGATCCAGGAAACTAAAGCCCTCCCTCCTGCACCAACTCTTTAGCCACGCATTCATCTGCTCTATCCTCCTATTCCTATACTCACTAGCACGTGGCACCGGGAGTAATCCAGAGATTACAACCTTTGAAGTCATGCTTTTTAATCTGCTACCTAGCTCCCTAAATTCTTGTTGCAGGACCTCATCCCTCTTTCTACCCATGTCGTTGGTACCAATGTGAACCACGACCTCTGACTGTTCGCCCTCCCCCTTCAGAATGTCCTGCAGCCGCTCAGTGACATCCTTGACCCTGGCACCAGGGAGGCAACATACCATCCTGGAGTCACGTCTGCGGCCACAGAAACGTCTATCTGTTCCCCTTACGATAGAATCCCCTATCACTATTGCTCTCCCACTCTTTTTCCTCCCCTCCTGTGCAGCTGAGCCATTCGTAGTGCCACGGACTTGGCTCTTGCTGCATTCCCCTGAGAAACCATCTCCCCCATCAGTATCCAAAATGGAAAATCTGTTGGAGGGGGAGATGGACCCAGGGGACTCCTGCACTACCTTCCTAGTTCTTTTACTCTGTCTGGCGGTCACCCATTTCCTGTCTGCCTGTGCACTCTTTACCTGCGGTGTGACCACCTCGTTATAGTTATATGTGTAAATGTATGTTAATTTTTAGTTAATTGTTGTCTTTGACAAGGTTGGGGGAGGCGGGGTTTAATTGTTGGGGAATCAGTGTCAGCATCAAACACTCCCAATCCGGTAAGCACATAGCTAGCTTCAGAGTAATACTTCCTCAGAAGGCTAGCACTTGCCACACCAGTGTTGGCTCATACTTGGCAGCTGTAAATCAGGAGCCTGGTCTAGGGATATCTCTCCAAAAATATTTGAATGATCTAGCAGGTGAAATTAGGAGAAGCATATTTTGTTAAAGGAGCAGTCAACGTGGATTCAGGAAAGTGAGGCAATGGTTAACTAACCTGCTGGACATTTTAAGACGTTATTGATAATGTAGACAAGCGGAATTCAGTTGATATATACTTGGATCTTCAGAAAGCTTCTGCGAAGGTGCAACGTTGGCGAGTATTGGCGGTGCTAAGGAGTCACAGGATAGCAGATAAAGTATGGTGCTGGACAGAACATCGATTTAAAAGAGGGTAGCCCTAAGTGGGAACTTTTACGGCTGGAACAGGTACACTTGGGAGTCTTGGATGTTTTTCATGTTGAATTGTCCACTATTCCCCAGGATGGTGGTCTGAGTGAGTGCCCAGTTCTCGGTCATTTTGTGCCGTGGGCCCTTATCTAGTAAAAACTGGGTTGGGATTTCCTCAAACTCATTTCCTGTCAGACCTTTACATGCATCAGGGGAGGAAAAGGTCTTTGTCACACAAAGCGTGATCAGTACCTGGACTGGGAAGGCAGCATACAGGAGGCGAAAATCCTGGAATGGTCATTCACAGAACCAAAGTTGGATGTTGTGATTTGGGGAAACTGTTTAAATTTTCCAGGTTGGATGAGCTAGGATGGGTCTTGTAAATGTTCTGATGGCCACCCTATACTGCAATCTTGTGAGAACAATTTAAATCCAGGTGAAAACCTGGGGAAATTAATGTTACATTATCAGAGAGACAGTTGATGGGGATTTAAAATTACACCAAAAAAATGACATTTTTGTACAGTTACCCTTTGTGATCAATGACTCAATCACAGGAATGCACTGCAATTTCAGAAACTGCAATTTGGTTAATTATAGGTGGGGAGAAACGGGCTTCTTTGCAGCCCCATGGCCAGTCTCGTGCGCTTCATCTGTTCCCCCACCAGAGGGCGACTAGTACACACAGCTCACGGGGACAATCGCCAGTTAAACCAGTTAACTTCTCGATAAAGATTATTTCCAATTATTGGTCATAGTGCGATTCATGCAAATACTTTTATTAATAAGTTATATTCTACCTGTAATATTTGAGGTTACAGCATCCAAGTGTACTTTAGTTCCAATCTGTTTCTTTATTTTCAGACCACTGATGTTTACCCCTTCTGCCAAATATTTTCATTTTATAAATAACCTTCATCAGTTATTACTTACTCATTTATCATTTACTGTATGTATAAAACCTACATTAGATTCCAGCCTGTAACTCTCTCCCAGGTATCCACTATTCTATATATAAACCACCTGAACCCCTCGATTAGATTCCAGCCTGTAACTCACTCCCGGGTATCCATTATTCTATATATAAACCACCTGAACCCCTCGATTAGATTCCAGCCTGTAACTCTCTCCCGGGTATCTGTTATTCTATATATAAACCACATGAACCCCTCGATTAGATTCCAGCCTGTAACTCTCTCCCAGGTATCCATTATTCTATATATAAACCACCTGCACCCCTCGATTAGATTCCAGCCTGTAACTCTCTCCCGGGTATCTGTTATTCTATATATAAACCACCTGAACCCCTCAATTAGATTCCAGCCTGTAACTTACTGCTGGGTGTCCATTATTCTATTTATAAACTGACATGAATCTGTCATTCATGAAAGAAAGACTTATGAAATAATACTGAGTGGCCTGCGGGTGGCGCTGTCCAGGGAGAGTATAAATACTCGGGCGCGGGCCTAGCTTGCGCAGGACATTCTTAACAGGAACTATGAAGGACACAACTAGACCTCCATGTTGTAAAACAGTTGATTAAAGCTTTGTTTAACGCTTAGACCAAGTGCCTTGTAGTTTTCTTACGTCATAAACCACCTGAACCCCTCGATTAGATTCCAGCCTGTAACTCACTGCTGGGTATCCATTATTCTATATGTAACCCACCTGAACCCCTCAATTAAATTCCAACCTGTAACTCACTCCCAGGTATCCAATATTCTATATATAAACCACCTGAACCCCTCGATTAGATCCCAGCCTGTAACTCACTCCCAGGCATCTGTTATTCTAAATATAAACCACCTGAACCCCTCGATTAGATTCCAGCCTGTACCTCACACCCGGGTATCCGTTATTCTATATATAAACCACCTGAAACCCTCAATTAGATTCCAGCCTGTAATCACTCCCGGGTATCTGTTATTCTATATATAAACCACCTGAACCCCTCGATTAGATTCCAGCATGTAACTCACTGCGGGGTGTTCATTATTCTATATATAAACCACCTGAACCGCTCGATGAGATTCCCGCCTGTAACTCACTCCCAGGTACCCAATATTCTATATATAAACCACTTGAACCCCTCGATTAGATTCCAGCCTGTAACTCACTCCCAGGCATCTGTTATTTATATATAAACCACCTGAACCCCTCAATTAGATTCCAGCCTGTAACTCAGTCCCAGGTACCTGTTATTCTATATATAAACCCTCCGAACCCCTCGATTAGATTCCAGCCTGTACCTCTCTCCCGGGTATCCGTTATTCTACATATAAACCCCCTGATCCCCTTGATTAGATTCCAGCCTGTAACTCACTCCCAGGTATCTGTTATTCTATATATAAACCCCCTGAACCCCTCGATTAGATTCCAGCCTGTACCTCACTCCTAGGTATCTGTTATTCTATATATAAACCACCTGAATCCCTCGATTAGATTCCAGCATGTAACTCACTCCCGGGTATCTGTTAGTCTATATATAAATCACCTGAACCTTTCAATTAGATTCCAGCCTGTGACTCACTCCCAGGGACCTGTTATTCTATATATAAACCCTCCGAACCCCTCGATTAGATTCCAGCCTGTACCTCTCTCCCAGGTATCCGTTATGCTATATATAAACCACCTGAACCCCTCAATTAGATTCCAGCCTGCAACTCACTGCTGGGTGTCCATTATTCTATTTATAAACTGACATGAATCTGTCATTCATGAAAGAAAGACTTATGAAATAATACTGAGTGGCCTGCGGGTGGCGCTGTCCAGGGAGAGTATAAATACTCGGGCGCGGGCCCAGCTTGCGCAGGACATTCTTAACAGGAACTATGAAGGACACAACTAGACCTCCATGTTGTAAAACAGTTGATTAAAGCTTTGTTTAACGCTTAGACCAAGTGCCTTGTAGTTTTCTTACGTCATAAACCACCTGAACCCCTCGATTAGATTCCAGCCTGTAACTCACTGCTGTGTATCTGTTATTCTATATATAGACCACCTGAACCTCTCAATTAGATTCCAGCCTGTAACTCAGTCCCGGGTATCCATTATTCTATATATAAACCACCTGAACCTCTCAATTAGACCCCAGCCTGTAACTCACTCCCAGGTATCTATTATTCTATATATAAACCACCTGAACCCCTCGATTCGATTCCAGCCTGTAACTCACTCCCAGGTATCTATTATTCTATATATAAACCACCTGAACTCCTCGATTAGATTCCAGCATGTAACTCACTGCTGGGTATCCATTATTCTATATATAAACCACCTGCACCCCTCGATTAGATTCCAGCCTGTACCTCTCTCCCGGGTATCCGTTATTCTATATATAAACCACCTGAAACCTCAATTAGATTCCAGCCTGTAACTCACTGCTGGGTATCTATTATTCTATATATAAACCACCTGAACCCCTCGATTAGATTCCAGCCTGTAACTCTCTCCCAGGTATCCATTATTCTATATACAAACCACCTGAACCCCTCGATTAGATTCCAGCCTGTAACTCACTCCCAGGTATCTGTTATTCTATATATAAACCACCAGAACCCCTCGATTAGATTCCAGCCTGTAACTCACTCCCGGGTATCTGTTATTCTATATATAAACCACTTGAACCTCTCAATTAGATTCCAGCCTGTGACTCACTCCCAGGTACCTGTTATTCTATATATAAACCCTCCGAACCCCTCGATTAGATTCCAGCCTGTACCTCTCTCCCGGGTATCCGTTATTCTATATATAAACCCTCCGAACCCCTCAATTAGATTCCAGCCTGTAACTCACTGCTGGGTGTCCATTATTCTATATATAAACTGACATGAATCTGTCATTCATGAAAGAAAGACTTATAAAATAATACTGAGTGGCCTGCGGGTGGCGCTGTCCAGGGAGAGTATAAATACTCAGGCGCGGGCCTAGCTTGCGCAGGACATTCTTAACAGGAACTATGAAGGACACAACTAGACCTCCATGTTGTAAAACAGTTGATTAAAGCTTTGTTTAACGCTTAGACCAAGTGCCTTGTAGTTTTCTTACGTCATAAACCACCTGAACCCCTCGATTAGATTCCAGCCTGTAACTCACTGCTGCGTATCTGTTATTCTATATATAGACCACCTGAACCTCTCAATTAGACCCCAGCCTGTAACTCAGTTCCGGGTATCCATTATTCTATATATAAACCACCTGAACCTCTCAATTAGATTCCAGCCTGTAACTCTCTCCCAGGTATCCATTATTCTATATATAAACCACCTGAACCTCTCAATTAGATTCCAGACTGTAACTCACTGCTGGGTATTCATTATTCTATATATAAACGACCTGAACCCCTCGATTAGATTCCAGCCTGTAACTCACTCCCGGGTATCCATTATTCTATATATAAACCACCTGAAACCCTCAATTAGATTCCAGCCTGTAATCACTCCCGGGTATCTGTTATTCTATATATAAACCACCTGAACCCCTCGATTAGATTCCAGCATGTAACTCACTGCGGGGTGTTCATTATTCTATATATAAACCACCTGAACCGCTCGATGAGATTCCCGCCTGTAACTCACTCCCAGGTACCCAATATTCTATATATAAACCACTTGAACCCCTCGATTAGATTCCAGCCTGTAACTCACTCCCAGGCATCTGTTATTTATATATAAACCACCTGAACCCCTCAATTAGATTCCAGCCTGTAACTCAGTCCCAGGTACCTGTTATTCTATATATAAACCCTCCGAACCCCTCGATTAGATTCCAGCCTGTACCTCTCTCCCGGGTATCCGTTATTCTACATATAAACCCCCTGATCCCCTTGATTAGATTCCAGCCTGTAACTCACTCCCAGGTATCTGTTATTCTATATATAAACCCCCTGAACCCCTCGATTAGATTCCAGCCTGTACCTCACTCCTAGGTATCTGTTATTCTATATATAAACCACCTGAATCCCTCGATTAGATTCCAGCATGTAACTCACTCCCGGGTATCTGTTAGTCTATATATAAATCACCTGAACCTTTCAATTAGATTCCAGCCTGTGACTCACTCCCAGGGACCTGTTATTCTATATATAAACCCTCCGAACCCCTCGATTAGATTCCAGCCTGTACCTCTCTCCCAGGTATCCGTTATGCTATATATAAACCACCTGAACCCCTCAATTAGATTCCAGCCTGCAACTCACTGCTGGGTGTCCATTATTCTATTTATAAACTGACATGAATCTGTCATTCATGAAAGAAAGACTTATGAAATAATACTGAGTGGCCTGCGGGTGGCGCTGTCCAGGGAGAGTATAAATACTCGGGCGCGGGCCCAGCTTGCGCAGGACATTCTTAACAGGAACTATGAAGGACACAACTAGACCTCCATGTTGTAAAACAGTTGATTAAAGCTTTGTTTAACGCTTAGACCAAGTGCCTTGTAGTTTTCTTACGTCATAAACCACCTGAACCCCTCGATTAGATTCCAGCCTGTAACTCACTGCTGTGTATCTGTTATTCTATATATAGACCACCTGAACCTCTCAATTAGATTCCAGCCTGTAACTCAGTCCCGGGTATCCATTATTCTATATATAAACCACCTGAACCTCTCAATTAGACCCCAGCCTGTAACTCACTCCCAGGTATCTATTATTCTATATATAAACCACCTGAACCCCTCGATTCGATTCCAGCCTGTAACTCACTCCCAGGTATCTATTATTCTATATATAAACCACCTGAACTCCTCGATTAGATTCCAGCATGTAACTCACTGCTGGGTATCCATTATTCTATATATAAACCACCTGCACCCCTCGATTAGATTCCAGCCTGTACCTCTCTCCCGGGTATCCGTTATTCTATATATAAACCACCTGAAACCTCAATTAGATTCCAGCCTGTAACTCACTGCTGGGTATCTATTATTCTATATATAAACCACCTGAACCCCTCGATTAGATTCCAGCCTGTAACTCTCTCCCAGGTATCCATTATTCTATATACAAACCACCTGAACCCCTCGATTAGATTCCAGCCTGTAACTCACTCCCAGGTATCTGTTATTCTATATATAAACCACCAGAACCCCTCGATTAGATTCCAGCCTGTAACTCACTCCCGGGTATCTGTTATTCTATATATAAACCACTTGAACCTCTCAATTAGATTCCAGCCTGTGACTCACTCCCAGGTACCTGTTATTCTATATATAAACCCTCCGAACCCCTCGATTAGATTCCAGCCTGTACCTCTCTCCCGGGTATCCGTTATTCTATATATAAACCCTCCGAACCCCTCAATTAGATTCCAGCCTGTAACTCACTGCTGGGTGTCCATTATTCTATATATAAACTGACATGAATCTGTCATTCATGAAAGAAAGACTTATAAAATAATACTGAGTGGCCTGCGGGTGGCGCTGTCCAGGGAGAGTATAAATACTCAGGCGCGGGCCTAGCTTGCGCAGGACATTCTTAACAGGAACTATGAAGGACACAACTAGACCTCCATGTTGTAAAACAGTTGATTAAAGCTTTGTTTAACGCTTAGACCAAGTGCCTTGTAGTTTTCTTACGTCATAAACCACCTGAACCCCTCGATTAGATTCCAGCCTGTAACTCACTGCTGCGTATCTGTTATTCTATATATAGACCACCTGAACCTCTCAATTAGACCCCAGCCTGTAACTCAGTTCCGGGTATCCATTATTCTATATATAAACCACCTGAACCTCTCAATTAGATTCCAGCCTGTAACTCTCTCCCAGGTATCCATTATTCTATATATAAACCACCTGAACCTCTCAATTAGATTCCAGACTGTAACTCACTGCTGGGTATTCATTATTCTATATATAAACGACCTGAACCCCTCGATTAGATTCCAGCCTGTAACTCACTCCCGGGTATCCATTATTCTATATATAAACCACATGAACCCCTCGATTAGATTCCAGCCTGTAACTCACTCCCGGGTATCTGTTATTCTATATATAAACCACTTGAACCTTTCAATTAGATTCCAGCCTGTGACTCACTCCCAGGGACCTGTTATTCTATATATAAACCCTCCGAACCCCTCGATTAGATTCCAGCCTGTACCTCTCTCCCGGGTATCCGTTATGCTATATATAAACCACCTGAACCCCTCAATTAGATTCCAGCCTGCAACTCACTGCTGGGTGTCCATTATTCTATTTATAAACTGACATGAATCTGTCATTCATGAAAGAAAGACTTATGAAATAATACTGAGTGGCCTGCGGGTGGCGCTGTCCAGGGAGAGTATAAATACTCGGGCGCGGGCCCAGCTTGCGCAGGACATTCTTAACAGGAACTATGAAGGACACAACTAGACCTCCATGTTGTAAAACAGTTGATTAAAGCTTTGTTTAACGCTTAGACCAAGTGCCTTGTAGTTTTCTTACGTCATAAACCACCTGAACCCCTCGATTAGATTCCAGCCTGTAACTCACTGCTGTGTATCTGTTATTCTATATATAGACCACCTGAACCTCTCAATTAGATTCCAGCCTGTAACTCAGTCCCGGGTATCCATTATTCTATATATAAACCACCTGAACCTCTCAATTAGACCCCAGCCTGTAACTCACTCCCAGGTATCTATTATTCTATATATAAACCACCTGAACCCCTCGATTCGATTCCGGCCTGTAACTCACTCCCAGGTATCTATTATTCTATATATAAACCACCTGAACTCCTCGATTAGATTCCAGCATGTAACTCACTGCTGGGTATCTATTATTCTATATATAAACCACCTGAACCCCTCGATTAGATTCCAGCCTGTAACTCTCTCCCAGGTATCCATTATTCTATATACAAACCACCTGAACCCCTCGATTAGATTCCAGCCTGTAACTCACTCCCAGGTATCTGTTATTCTATATATAAACCACCAGAACCCCTTGATTAGATTCCAGCTTGTAACTCACTCCCAGGTATCTATTATTCTATATATAAACCACCTGAACCCCTCGATTAGATTCCAGCCTGTAACTCACTCCCGGGTATCCATTATTCTATATATAAACCACATGAACCCCTCGATTAGATTCCAGCCTGTAACTCACTCCCGGGTATCTGTTATTCTATATATAAACCACTTGAACCTCTCAATTAGATTCCAGCCTGTGACTCACTCCCAGGTACCTGTTATTCTATATATAAACCCTCCGAACCCCTCGATTAGATTCCAGCCTGTACCTCTCTCCCGGGTATCCGTTATTCTATATATAAACCCTCCGAACCCCTCAATTAGATTCCAGCCTGTAACTCACTGCTGGGTGTCCATTATTCTATATATAAACTGACATGAATCTGTCATTCATGAAAGAAAGACTTATAAAATAATACTGAGTGGCCTGCGGGTGGCGCTGTCCAGGGAGAGTATAAATACTCAGGCGCGGGCCTAGCTTGCGCAGGACATTCTTAACAGGAACTATGAAGGACACAACTAGACCTCCATGTTGTAAAACAGTTGATTAAAGCTTTGTTTAACGCTTAGACCAAGTGCCTTGTAGTTTTCTTACGTCATAAACCACCTGAACCCCTCGATTAGATTCCAGCCTGTAACTCACTGCTGCGTATCTGTTATTCTATATATAGACCACCTGAACCTCTCAATTAGACCCCAGCCTGTAACTCAGTTCCGGGTATCCATTATTCTATATATAAACCACCTGAACCTCTCAATTAGATTCCAGCCTGTAACTCTCTCCCAGGTATCCATTATTCTATATATAAACCACCTGAACCTCTCAATTAGATTCCAGACTGTAACTCACTGCTGGGTATTCATTATTCTATATATAAACGACCTGAACCCCTCGATTAGATTCCAGCCTGTAACTCACTCCCAGGTATCCACTATTCTATATATAAACCACCTGAACCCCTCGATTAGATTCCAGCCTGTAACTCTCTCCCAGGTATCCATTATTCTATATATAAACCACCTGAACCCCTCGATTAGATTCCAGCCTGTAACTCACTCCCAGGTATCTGTTATTCTATATATAAACCACCAGAACCCCTTGATTAGATTCCAGCTTGTAACTCACTCCCAGGTATCTATTATTCTATATATAAACCACCTGAACCCCTCGATTAGATTCCAGCCTGTAACTCACTGCTGGGTATCCATTATTCTATATATAAACCACCTGAACCCCTCGATTAGATTCCAGCCTGTAACTCACTCCCGGGTATCCATTATTCTATATATAAACCACCTGCACCCCTCGATTAGATTCCAGCCTGTAACTCTCTCCCGGGTATCTGTTATTCTATATATAAACCACCTGAGCCCCTCGATTAGATTCCAGCCTGTAACTCACACCTGGGTATCTGTTATTCTTTTTATAAACCACCCAAACCCCTCGATTAGATTCCAGCCTGTAACTCACTCCCGAGTATCCGTTATTCTATATATAAACCACCTGAAACCCTCGATTAGATTCCAGCCTGTAACTCACTCCCGGGTATCTGTTGTTCTATATATAAACCCCCTGAACCCCTTGATTAGATTCCAGCTTGTAACTCACTCCCAGGTATCTGTTGTTCTATATATAAACCCCCTGAACCCTTTGATTAGATTCCAGCTTGTAACTCACTCCCGGGTATCTGTTGTTCTATATATAAACCAACTGAATCCCTCGATTAGATTCCAGCCTGCAACTCATTCCTGGGGACCCATTAGAATCATAGAATTGTACAGCACAGGAGGAGGCCATTCGGCCCATCGTGTCTGTGCCGGCTCTTTGAAAGAGCTATCTAATTAGTCTCACTAACCTGCACTTTACCCATAGCACAGCAAATTTTTCCTTTTCAAATATTTATCCAATTCCCTTTAAAAAGTTACTATTGAATTTGCGTCCACCACCCTTTCAGGCAGTGCATTCCAGATCATAAAAACTTGCTGAGTAAAAAAATGTTTCCACATGTCGCCCCTGGTACTTTTGCCAATCACCTGAAATCAGTGTCCTCTGGTTACCGACCCTTCTGCCACTGGAAACCATTTCTCCTTCTTTACTCTATCAAAACAGTTCAAGATTTTGAACACCTCTATCAAATCTCCCCTTAACCTTCTCTGCTCTAAGGAGAATAACCCCAGCTTCTCCAGTCTCTCCACATAACTGAAGTCCCTCATCCCTGGTACCATTCTAGTAAATCTCCTCCATACTCTCTCTGAGGCCTTGACATCCTTCCTAAAGTGCGGTGCCCAGAGTTGGACACAATACTCCAGCTGAGGCCTAACCAGTGCTTTATAAAGGTGTAGCATAACTTCCTTGCTTTTGTATCTATTGCTCTATTAATAAAGCTCAGGATCCCGTATGCTTTTTAACAGCCTTCTCAACTTGTCCTGCCACCTTCAAAGATTTGTGTAAAACCCCCAGGTGTCTCTGTTCCTGCACCCCCTTTAAAATTGTACCATTTAGTTTATATTGCCTCTCCTCATTCTTCTACCAAAATGTATCACTTCACACTTCTCTGTGTTAAATTTTATCTGCCGTGTGTCTGCCCATTTCACCAGTCTGTCTATGTCCCCCTCCTTGTTTACTACATTTCCGAGTTTCATGTCATCTGCAAACTTTGAAATTATGCACTGTATACCCACGTCCAGGTCATTAATATGGTTCAAAAAGAGCAGTGGTTCCGACACCGACCCCTGAGAGACACTACTGCATGCTTCCCTCCAGTCTGAAAAACAACCGCTCACCACTACTCTCTGCTTTCTGTCCCTGAGCCAATTACGTATCCATGCAGCCACTGCCCCTTTAATCCCACAGGCTTCAGTTTTGCTGACAAGCCTATTATGCGGTACTTTATCAAACGCCTTTTGAAAGTCCATATACCCATCAACCGCACTACCCTCATCAACCCTCTGCGTTACTTCATCGAAGAATTCAATCAAGTTAGTCAAACATGATTTGCCTTTAAGAAATCCGTGCTGGCTTTCATTCATTAACCCATATGTTACCCGTTTAATTTTGTCCCAGATTAATATCTCTAAAAGTTTCCCCACCACCAACGTTAGACTGACTGGCCTGTAGTTGCTGGGTTTATCCCTCTCCCCCTTTTTTGAACAGGGGTGTAACATTTGTTGTCTAAAATATTTTGAGCATTACCTGTGTTCCGTTGGGAACTAATGGTCCTTTGCCTTCTCTCTCGCAGTACAAGAGACATCGATCCTCCCGGGGTCACACCAACAACTTTGTCAAGTCCGTGGTTAACATGCTAGACTTTGTAAGTAGAAACCCAGTTTGCACAGATAATGAGCGATGGTGCAAAGGCTATTTTTGTTTTTCTCGCTACTTCAGTGAATTGGGAACGTTGATGCCGGTGCGCAAGGGGACGCGAAGTTGATGGACCTTGGTGCAGTCTTCCCCCTCACGTTGGGAGTTCCCCAATTTTCCATTTGGCAGAGGAAGGAAGGGAATAATTGGAGGCCAACAATTCCAGGCCTAGCCACCAGGCTGCCCATTGCCCGGCTCATGACTGGCGGGGACTTGGCGCATGGGCACCTGTGCAGGTCCGGGGACATTATTGGATAGAAACGCACCTCGGGTGAGAGCGAATCGGCCGCTCGTTTTAAACCCCACCACATTTTCTTTTCCATTGAAAGAAAGAAACCAAGCCTTTGACCACCTCAGGATGTCCCAGAGCGCTTTACAGCCAGTGAAGTACTTTTGAAGTGTAGTCACTGTTGTAATGTAGGAAAAGCGGCAGCCAATGTGCGCACAGCAAGATACCACAAACAGTAATGTGCTAATATCCAGATAATCTGTTTTAGTGCTGTTGGTTGTGGGATAAATATTGGCCAGGACACCGGGGAGAAATCCCCTGCTCTTCAAAATAGTCATGATGCGGAGATGCCGGTGTTGGACTGGGGTGGACAAAATTGAGAGGTCGCACAACACCAGGTTATAGTCCAACAGTTTTATTTGAAATCACAAGCTTTCGGAGCTGTCGCTCCTTCCTCAGGTGAAGTAAATTGGATACAGAATCGCCAGAGCATATATAGATGGAAAAAAAAGCATGTGTACTTTACAATTGCAGACCAATAAATTAAATCATCCTGACTATCTGCCGAGGTGTGATAAAGTTAATTAAGTCAGCCAGGAAGGTACCACATCAAAAGACATAGCAAGATACAACTGAGACAATGAGGTGTAGTCGCAGGGGTTCTAACGTGTCAAAAGCTGCCGTCTGTATGTAAAACGAAAAGCTTTAAAAAAAATTTACTTTTTTACTGGGAAAATTTTTACTTTTTTACTGGGAATCACATCTGTGAACAAGCTAACGACGACTCGAGTCCGGATCACGTCATGTATCGTGACTAGTGCCATGGGATTTTTATATCCACCTGAGAGGGCAGACGGGACCTCGGTTTAACGTCTCATCCGAAAGATGGCACCTCCGACAGTGCAGCGCTCCCTCAGCACTGCACTGGAGTGTCAGCCTAGATTGTGTGCTCAAGTCTCTGGAGTGGGACTTGAACCCAGAATGCTCTGAGTCCAAGTCGAGAGTGCTGCCACTGAGCCATGGCTGACATGCAAATAATTCAACACTTAGCAATGGCCAGGACTTTTTCTGGTTCACTAATGCCCTTTAGGGAAGGAAACCTGCCGTCCTTACCCG